>JBAKGM010000365.1:28415480-28429777 GCA_037177215.1 Asparagus racemosus | reverse complement strand
TAAGATTGGCCAAGATCACGGGTAGTATATCTTGAGAAATTTCCCATTGATCGGCGCTAAGAGCCTATTGCCATTTTGGTCAATTAGGCGATATGCTCCATTTGAGTAGACTGTCTCTACTATAAATAGACCTTCCCATTTGGGTTGGAATTTACCTTTAGTCTTGTGTGTCATGACAATGGGTCGACGAACAGCTAAGACCAGGTCGTCTTCTTTGAAAGATCGTTCTTTGACTCTCCTGTTAAAGTCTTTCGAAATCCGTGACTTGTAGATCTCGATTCTTTACTGAGCTTGAAGTCTCAATTCATCAAGTGCTTCAAGTTCTTAGAAGTTCTTTTGATAATGGTCTTCAGTTGTCATCTTCTCGACAATGGCGATTCTTAACGATGGAACATGAACTTCGAGGGGGATCATGGCTTCACATCCGTAGACCACGTAAAATGGCGTTGAGTTGGTGGGAGTGCAGACTGTTGTTCGATAAGCTGATAAACACTCTCTAAGTCTCTCATCCCAATCTTGTTCGCTAGAGGCGATGAACTTCGTCAGAAGTTTAATCATGGTTTTGACATAAACAAATTGACAGAAGTGCAATGTTAACCAGTCAATTTTGCTAAGATGTTAACTTAATGGTTGAAAATCGATGGAAGTGTAATTTTAACTAATTGATTTTTGACATAAGCAAATTGACACCAGTCAATTTTGCTAAGATAAGTCAACAAAGGTGTAATGTTAACGTGCCGACAAAATGGTCTGACAGAGGTGTATTGTCAACCGGTCAGATCATTTGCGATGAGAAATCATTCACAGGTGTAGTGTTAACATAACGAGTTGGTCAAATTGGAATTGTTCAGAGGTGTAATGTTAACATGACAATAAGGGGTATATTTGAAGTTGACACTGTTCAGAGGTGTATTGTTAATATGACAGTGATGATGTGTTCGGAGTTGACACTGTTAAGAGTTGTATTGTTAACAAGACAGTGATTGTATCTGGAGCCAAACAGAGGTGTGGTGTTAACTTGATGACTCTCTCGGGATTTTAATTGAGTTTTGGATCAGGAAGATCAATATTTCTGGTTAAGAGGTGGAAACTTAAATATGATCAGGATTTCTATGGGGATATAAGATTGGCCAAGATCACGGGTAGTATATCTTGAGAAATTTCCCATTGATCGGCGCTAAGAGCCTATTGCCATTTTAGTCAATTAGGCGATATGCTCTATTTGAGTAGACTGTCTCTACTACAAATAGACTTTCCTATTTGGGTTGGAATTTACCTTTAGTCTTGTGCGTCATGACAATGGGTCGACGAACAGCAAAGACCAGGTCGCCTTCTTTGAAAGATCGTTCTTTGACTATCCTGTTGAAGGCTTTTGAAATCTGTGACTTGTAGATCTCGATTCTTTGCTGAGCTTGAAGTCTCAATTCATCAAGTGCTTCGAGTTCTTAAAAGTTCTTTTGATAATGTTCTTCAGTTGTCATCTTCTCGGCAATGGCGATTCTTAACGATGGAACATGAACTTCGAGGGGGATCATGGCTTCACATCTGTAGACCAAGGAAAATGGTGTTGAGTTGGTGGGAGTGCGGACTGTTGTTCCCATAAGCACTCTCTAAGTCTCTCGTCCCAATCTTCTTCACTAGAAGCGATGAACTTCATCAGAAGTTTAATCATTATTTTGTTGAAAGCTTCAGCTAGACCATTAGCAGTTGGATTGTATGTTGTAGATACCACATATTGAATTCTAAACTTATTACAAAATTTGAAGAACGATCGACTGATAAATTGTTGACCGTTGTCGTGAATGATTTGTCTAGGAATATCGAATCACTAAATCATGTGATGTCTCAAGAATTTGATCACTTGAGATGTTTTGACTTCTCTGTGGGGAACAACTTTAGCCCATTTGGAGAAGTAATCCGTAATGGCCAGGATAAATCGATGACCCTTAGCGGACGGTGGACTGATTGACCCAATGATGTCCATGCCCCACGCTTCGAATGGCCATGAGGCGGCTGTCGGATGTAATTCTTCCGGAGGTTGATGTAGAAAGTCAGCGTGGATTTGACACGCATGACATCTTTTAGCATATGTCACCACATCTGCTATCATTGTCGGCCAGTAATAACTAAATGACAGAGTCAGTCTCGATGTTTGGGACCCGATTGATGAGCTCCACATGTACCATCTTGGGCTTCCTTTAATGCTTCTCGAGCTTCGCTTGGTGATAAGCATCGGAGAAGAATACCATCGAAAGATCATCGATATAGCATCTGTGTGGCAGAATAGTAGAAAAGGCGTGGAGCTCTTCTTTGAACGACGGCTGCCTGCTTCAGATCGTCTGGTAGGATTCCGTGTAGGACGTAGTGAATGATTAGGAACTGCCAATCGTTGCCTTCAAAGCAAGTTGTCATGACATGGATTTCGTTGGTTTTAAGAACATGCTCCGAAGAGCATAAATGATGGCTAGCCACTATGATGCGACTTGTGGACATGGGCGCCAGGGCGAGTGTGGCCGCAAGGGATGCTAGAGCATCTGCATGGGTATTTTCTAGGCGAAGTACATAATTGATGTAAAAGCCTTTGAATGGTTGAGCGGGCTTTATCGTCGCTTTATGATAAGGTATGAGGTCTTCATGGTGAACATCATATTCTCCTTTGATTTGATTCACGATCAGCTTGGAGTTACCGTGAGCTTCAAGATATTTAACACTCATGTTATGAGCAAGTTGTGGGCCGATTATAAGAGCATTGTACTCAGCTATGTTGTTGGAACATGGTTCGGTCAATGAGTAGGCCCGAGGGAGAACATGTCCATAGGGGTCGATGAGCACTACCCCCACTCCTACGGCGATCGCACCTTTGTGATTTCGCCTTGATGCGCCATCAAAGTATAACTACCATATTTGTTGGTTCGAGGCGACATTTGACTCGAAAACTTCATCTGTGATGTCATTGTAAAGTTTGGAAGGCTACGGGATGGGATGCTCTGCTAGAAAGTCAGTAATTGCTTGGCCTTTAACTACTTTCTGTGGCACGGATGTCATGTTGTATTGTGAGAGAAGTATCACCCATTTTGCTAGCCTAGAATTCAGTGATCCGGGCTTTGTTATGAGTGTCCGCAGAGGATTGACTCTTGAAATGACATGAATAAATTGACCGATGAGGTAGTGTTGCATTTTCTGAATTGCAAAGACCAATGCTAAACATTCCTCCTCGATTGGATTATACCGATGCTCGGCACCAATCATAGTCCGGCTGAGAGAGTAAAATGGCTTGCTTGTGGCCATTGTCATTTTTCTGAGCAAGGAGTGCTCTAAGAAAGTGATCCATTACTCTGGCATAGATTTAGAATGGTTTACCTGACACTGGTGCAGCTAGGACTAGCGGCTTTATGAGATACTGCTTGATCTCGTTGAAGGCTTCTTGACAGGCGTCATCCCAAACGAACAAAATGCCTTTCTTCATGAGTCTTTGAAATGGTTGACACTTCCCAAACAAGTTGGTGATATACCTTCGGATGTAAGCTAATCATCCTTGTAAACCCCTGAGTTCTTTAAGATTTCTCGGAGGTGGCATCTCTTGGATGGTGTTCACTTTTTCAGGGTCGATGTGTATTCCCTTGGATGTGACAATAAATCCTATGAATTTGCCTAATGATATATTTTTCGAGTCTTTTTAGATTGTAATAAACTCGGATTACAATTGAGAGACAAAGATGAAACAAAGGAAAATTTAATTTTTTCCTGGGGGTTCTTTTCTGTGTGCTGGTGGAGCGTCGATCTTGTACTCCATTTACGAACTGGATCAAGACTCACAAATTTTTTTCTGTTGATGAGAGTTGAATCACTTAGAATGTAGCTCAGCCTTCTTTTTGTGAAACTCCTTTGCGTATGTGTCACTTAGCTCTCTCCGCTCGTATCTTTTCGTCTCTATGTATATGTATGTTGAACGAATGATCTCCTCTCCTTTTAATCTCTATGTATATGTATGTTGAACGAATGATCTCCTCTCCTTTTATAGGCTAAAAGAGAGAGTTAATGGCCTCTTTAGAGTGTGGGTTAGTGGCCACTAAAATAGGAGTTGGTGGGGGTAGTTATCCCCTAAAAATAGCTTTGAAATGGCTATTTGGGCGAACTTCGTGGTTATGGCGAAGTTCGCAGAAGGCATAGGCGAAGTTTGCTATAGTCGTAGGTGAGGGTCACTGTAGCTATAAAAGGTGGGGGCGCCTCCTTTGGAAGTGGAAGAGTTGGTCCACTTTACTATTGTGTGCGGAACTCTTTAATTGGCGAGCTTCGCCTTTGAACTCGGATTTAACACAGAATCTGATCTTTAGCGGGGTTGGCGTTGTTCATCAGGCGACCTTCGCTATAATCTATTATGGGCTTAGTTTTAGGCCCATTTGAAGTATTTAGCCCATGGGCATTCACTTCTTAAGTCCAAATTTATCATCAGCCTAGGTAAAAATACATTTTGACCATCTACAAGACCCCCCCCCCAAGTTTTCGAGATCCCACATTCATGCTTATAGTGGGGATCGAAATACTTTGGGTAAAATAGCCAGAGGTGTACTGTTGAACGTAGCTTGAGTTGTCTTAGTTCAGTAAAAATCCGTCTACTTGGTTACCAGAGGTGTACTGTTGAACATAGTTCCCTTAAGTGTAGACTTGTATCAGAGGCTTGACGTAGCTTGTGTTCACCCAAATCCATGTTTGGGACAAAATTCGCCTCTTCAATTGCTAGGGCGGAGTTGATGAATGAGCGAAGGTGGCTCATTTCTTTAGGTTGCTGAGCAAAGCTTGTCGCTTGGCGACGTTCATTGGTTGAAGGCGGAGTTGATGAATGAGCGAAGGTGGCTCATTTCTTTGGGTTGCTGAGTGAAGCTTGTCACCTAGTGACATTCGTTGATTGAAAAGGCTCGTGTTAAATGAGCTGTCTCCAGTGAAGCTCGTGGTTCGTGATGGAGATAGAGTCCATTGAGATTCTCCTCTTGATTTGTGCTGTGATCTATGGCTAAGATCACTTGATAGGAGATTTGTGAGATCCGCTAGGGATTTGACCGAGTTTTAGGCTAAAATTAGCCTCTTTGTCTGGTCCCATCAAATCTCGAAGAACAAGATATTCTGGAAAATTAAGATTTGAAATGGGCTATAAATAGTAGCCATCCTTATCCATTCTCATCGCCTTTACCATCTTCTTCTTCATCATCTCTTCATGGCTACGCCACAGAGATGCTCCTCGACAGAGAGGCTGAGATAAGAATACTCCAATGGGAGTTAGCCCAAGTGAAGGGCAATCAAGCAGATAAACTTTGCATACTCCGAGGCCTGGCGTAGTTGTTATCAGCTAAAAAGGCTATGCTTGAACAGATCGTTGAGAACCAATCGGTTGCTTGGTTTGAGCTTGATCGTGATAGGGACGCGTAGAGCCTTGAATGCCGTGATCTTCATAAGACCATTCGTCGACTGAAATGACACTTGAAGAAAGACCCTTGGGTCTCCACGAGCGAGGACTTTGATAGTAACTAGGTGTCACAAAAGTGAACCTAGATCGTAATTAGACGTTGTGTGGTTGACTCAGGCCCAACGTCGAATTTTGACCATAGGAAGTGCTTCTTCCCGTAGATATGGCTCAGTCCCATGCAAGTAGGGAACTTCTTGCTGCTAATATGGATCAATTTGGAGCAACAGGAGCACTTCCTATCTCATTGTCTTGTGCGGCTAAGGATGCACGAGTTGTAGCTTGGTGCAGTTCATGTATGCTCCTCAGCCGTCACACTACCTATATCTTAGGAATATGAGGCAGTAGCAAATAGCAACAAATATCCATCTGTAATTGGATAGTCTAAATGTCACCTTGTAGTTGAGTCTTCGATTAATAAAAATGAACTTTTCTTCATGTTGAAGTTGTCCATGTGTAATTGATCTGTGCATATTTTCTTCTAAAGCAAGTTTGGACTCTGCATGGCTTGGACTCTGCATGGCTTGAACTCTGCATGGAGTAAGTGTATTTGGAAGTGAAGCTTAGGCTTCCTTGTGGTAGCGGGAGTTGATTTGAGGTCCGCTAGGTGAAGTCTCGATCGAGTTAAGACTTAGTGGATTTTGCCAAGTCATTTTGGCAAAGTTCACCATATCCATGTCACTGACGAATTGAGTTAAGATTTACTCAATTCGAGGGCTTAGTGAAGTTTTTACTATGGCGTTCTGGCGAGGTTCTCCCTAGCGCTCTGTTCGCTCGGGTAATATTCGACATTTATAGAACAATCACCTTGGGCAAAGTACAGTTGACTTTTAGTGGATATCGTTAAGTCGGTCATGCATAGTTCACCAAAAAGCTTTTAGCTCAAACTTAGAATATTTAGCGAAGCTCATTTGGGGCAAAATTTTGGGCGAGGTTCAAGGCAAGAATCTCGAGCGAAGTTGAAGGAGGAATCTTTAGTGAATCTAACAGTGAGATATTCACCGAAGGTTGTTCACAAGATACTTGGCGGATCTAGAGGCAAGATCTCTGGCAAAGTCCGTTGGTGAGATATCTAGCTGATCTGAGGTTGATATCTTTAGCGAAATTCACGGTGAAGAGTTTTCAGCAAGATTCGGGAGAATCTCAGCTTATAAATAGGACTGCTCATCTCCCTCCTCTTCACTTTGAAATCAACTTTTGAACTCTCAAACCCTAGTTTTCCTTAAGAACATCCAGAGTTTGTCAACCATAGCCCCTCGTCGAGCTATTTCCAGGGGAAAAAGCTCTACTCGAGGAGTTCGACGACCGCATGCTGAGGATGCACCGGAGCGGTTGGAGTTAGCGATGGGTAAGTGTACCCATTAATAGCGATCTTCGGGTTTGTTTTAGCCCATTGGGCTTTTATCAACACCTTCTGGCATCCAAAAGTCGATATACCATTAAAGGCAAGACTCTTGAGACTATTAGTAGTCTTTTCTGACGAGCCTTCATTGCTGGCGGCAGTGCTCTGTCAATGGCCATTGATGACACTTCTCAGCGAACTTCAGTCTTTGGGCAGAGTTCTTTAGCCTCTTGGGCTTCTGCAGTGAACTTCATCTTGGCGAAGTTCGTTGTTTTTTTATTCTATGCGATCTTCGCTAAAATGATATTCACCATTTTGGATGATCTTCATTTGGGCGAGGTTCGCTCATTCAAGTCGGGTGAATTTCGCCAACATTGAAATAAAGTGAAGTTCCCTTTGCTCAGTTCTATCAACACTTAGTTGATGTATATGAGCAAGGTTCGCCTCAGCTCTTAGGTTGGTATGACTCGATTTTTGTTGACTAAACCCTATCATTGTCTCTGTGCAGTTGCTTATTCCAGAGATCTAGTAGACTGATACAACCACTTTGGTCATGATGGATCTCACGATCCTTAAGTGATGCATATCTTCCATAGGGAAATCCCATTATTTACTAAAGGAAGCAGCTCTAAAAGAGAGAGGATCATCCATGTAGGTGGTTATAGGACCCTTCGGGAAATAATCACTGATGCGAAGCTCTCCATCCCTAACGAAGCAGCGTCCATTAAACCACCTTTCCTCTTTGGGGATAGTATTCCAGGTGGTAATTCTTTTTTTTGCTGGGGGCCGGAGTATTGGTACTTCACCTTGGAAGGCCTTCGATATGCTCTATCGGAGATAGAGCGATAGGTTTCCGTCATGTACCTGCAGCGTTTAGCTGTGCCACGTCCCATGCGCTTTAATGTTACCCACAGGGAAGACAGCGTTAAAAGGGGCATTTTGAAGTATGGACGTGGCTTCCGCCAAGAAGGAGTCTACGGGGTTAGCATTGCGGGGTTGCGCCATGGCTTTATTTAAGAGGACACTCCAGTTAATGAAGTAGCAGTCGTCCCAAGCACCTTTGGATATGAGCTTGTTAAGAACGGGGCCCAATACCGTAAAGCAGACGCTAGGTTTCCTGGGTGGATTAAGTCGATGGGAACTCATCAGTGGTCTCGCCTCGTCCAATTTGTTCTCATCACTTTTGGAGATAGGTCACGAGAACTTGGGCTCTACGCCACAGTTAGGGCCTCCAAATATGGTGTTGAAATCTCTGTGCCAACATTATATAGCATCTTAGAATTATATAATTCTAATAGCAACACTTTCTTCACTCTGGTGGGGGAGATTGGCATTGCTCTTCATGAAATGTTTGAAGCATCTTGCTTGCCAATAGGAGATCGTCCATATGAGGAATTCTTCCCAACCAACGAGGAGCTAAGCGTCTTCTCTCATACTACGCAAATTGCAGAGGCGTTCTGAGAACTGACCTGCCACTTCCTTATTTGTCAGAGATCTCAAGGCAGTGCGAGTCATGATCATACCATTGCTCGTGTCCCCTAGGCTGAATATTTGTTCTCCCATGTGAGTAAGAAGGGGACAGTAGAAGTGATCTCCACAGGTTCCGATGCTGAAATCGAGAAGCGCATCTTCAAAGAGAAGTCTGTTCTGCACACAACAGACTCTGACGTATGTGAGTTTTGTACTGGCAATAAATTTGAGAGTTTTCATCACTAAGTGAGGGAACCGATATCCAAGTCGGCGCTACTTGTGGGATTCTTCTCAATATGGTTGAAGGGCTGTGTAGTGCCTTCTCGGCCAAAAGATTGTATATCGATTAAGGTATTGTATCCTACGGTGATGTTGGCTTCCGGATACAATTGGCTCTCCTACTGTAGGCGTTGAAAAATGCTTGTAAGTACCTGAACGTGACTTGTAATGGTGGGATAGACAATCGACGACCCATCCAACGATGCAACAGTGAAACATTGATGCCCCACGACCATTGATGCCCTACGTAGAGTTTTCAGCGGTCCATTGGCAACGTAATCGGCGAGGCGTGCAAGTGAGCAAAGTGAACCAATCGCACTCCAACAACTCTAAGCCAAATCGGACTTGGATCGACGGAATCAGACTTAAACGTCGATGGGATTGAACCGATCGAGTTCCGAGTCAACGAGAAAATCAATCAGACACGGACTCAACACAACGGTGACAGGATCAGAAGAAAACAAGGTCGGAAAAAATACCGGAGACACTAAAACAGTGCCTTGACCAAGGTTGAGACACCATTTGGTGTCTCGGAGACACCACTTGATGTCTCAGCCAAGGCCGAGACACCAAGAGGTGTCTGGCCAAAATCCCAACCTCCCCATCCCATTTACACCTATAAATAGGCCAGGGGGTTTAGATCTGAAGGTTTGAAATTCTGAACCTCCAGGCGAGATTTCTGATAGCTTTTGCATAGATCCGAGTGTCTGCAAAGTCAAAAAAAGCTAGATCTAGATCCCGTGCAAGCGATGAACATCTTCTGACTCAGATCTACACGATAAGGAGAAGAGTCCAGGTCAAATCTATGATCTCACCCTCTGGATTAAGCTTTGCCTTAATCCCAGGGTCAGTGCGTGACTTCGCTTCGTCGATTTCACCCACTCCGGCGATCATCTCCTTCATGAGTTGATACCCGTCAGTATTTTATTTCCTTCGTGAAATAAACACCTCAGATCTGTAGATCTAGTACTTAGATCAAATCACACAGACGGAATAGAGTCTCTGGCACAGGCAAAGACACCCACGCAAGCGAGGATCTGATAAACTGATCCCGCGTTTGTTCAACTAGGGTAGAAAGGTTGTGATCTTTTCCAGTTTTCGTTGTAAGCCTTATAAAAAGGCGATTTTTATTTGAATTTTATTGTAAAAAACAAATTTGTAATGGATTCATTTGTAATGACAATTGACACAACTTTCTCTGCGAACACCTACCAGCAATGGTAAGTTGTATAGATCACGGTCTCCGAGAGTTAGCCACAGAGTACTTGAAGCAGGAGGATAAATCCCTAAGGAAGCAAGTGCCTAACCCTAGGGTGGAATTGCCATATGCCTATTTGGTAATAGGGTTTACTCATCATTGCCCGTCGTTGATGTCGGCTGCTACATCTGCTGGGGAAGAAAGTGCCTTGCTTCAGAGGTTCGAGTGTTCCAAATGGTTAATCAAATACCGGGGCAGCATTCGTAGGGCTCTCTTGGCCAGAGAGAACTACCGACTCTATTGTTGCTTTCCTTCAATAACTGGCATCAACCCTGGGGATGAATTTGAGGATGGTCTTAGTAGAGAAGGTTTCACTTGCTTGCCTAGCGGGTGTTTCCACTGGCTGGTAAATATTCAGCTTGGTCATCTTGTTGCCAGGTTAAACGGGTCGAAATGTTACATCGAGCCCTATTTACCGTGTCACTTCGCTAGCTAATTCGGCTATGACCAATTGTATATTGGGAACCCAAATCTGGGATTATTGCGTACTGGAAATATAGTTGATGGAGCTCGAGCTTGGTATCATTTTGTCGTGGGTGCCACTGGAGTGAAGTTTTCACTCCCACAGCATACTCTTAACTGTAATTGACATTAGAATTTTGCAAATGATATAGCAAGGTACTCGAGCCGCATCCTACTTTTCAAGTGAACCAGACCGGCTTAGTTTGGATATCAAAGCAATACAAGGAGTCCTCCCCGAAGGGTTTGAGGAGCAGAATTCCCAGTATGAGTAAATTTCTAGCTGAAGATTTATCGGATAATGATCCAGATGAGTCTGGCGATCAATCTGATTTTTCATAGCCAGCTGATATTGATATTCAAGAACCTATTAAGTCTCAAAGGCCTATCGACGTCTAAATCTGTGTGCCAGCTGTACCTTCAATTCATCATGAGGCACCTGCTGAAGTCCACAGAAAGAGGACAAGACCCTTACACGCTTCCCCTTTCAAACTAATACTGAAAAGGAGACGCATGACTGCCTCTGAGCTTGAACCGGTCCTTAGAGGCTCTTCTGGGGTTGTAGAAGAATCTTCCCCAACTTCAAGGTAAGAAACTAGAGTTGATCTTCAAGTAGTCTATCACTCATGCGCCAATGCGACTGGAGGTGCTTTTTGATTTAACGTACTCTCCTTTGCGTGCATATAAAGAACCCATTGTCGTGGATGAATATGAGGAGCAGGTTGATTACGACCACTACGATACTGACACGAATTTGACCGAACCTGAGGATACGGGAGGAATCAGTGACATTGGTGGTCTTTCACATATGTCTAGTATTTTTGGTCAACTCTATGGAATTGTCTCATTTTGATGATTAACATTTCCATTATTGATCGAGCAGATGATGAGTTTGGTCTCGGAGACGTAGGTGATCATTCTGAGTCGACGGTCGTTATTAGGAGAGATCTTAGCACCTCAGAGCTTGTACCTGAGGATCCCATGCTTAGAGCCATTTCGGTAGCGAGACGTCAGTTGAGGATCTCTGAATATTTTAATGAAAAGAATGAACCTTTGGTCTCACATATGCCTACAGGAGGTACGCCAGAGGTGCTACCAAGTTCGCAGCATGAGGAACCAGCTGCGAGTGCAGGTGTCGAGTTTGAGCCTTCGTCTACAAGTCTTGAAGTTGTGGCCTCAGGAGTGATGACTGCGGTGACTATTACCTCCTCTATCGAGGCGACGTCAACTATCTCTTCGGCCGCATCTAATTTGTTTGTCACACTGGCACCATTTCTAATGGCAGGTCATGAGCGAGTGCACACCTTGCCAACTTTTCATCTGGGTACCATAAGCACAGTCGCAAGGACAAGCTCTTTGGATGTTCTAGCCATTCCTCAGTCTCCTGATCCCATTGATTTGATTGAGACAGAGATCAGGATATTGGTGGACGATTTGACAAAGCGGCTTAATCTGAGTATTGCGAACGCTCTTCGCCTGGGGCGAGGTTTGTCTGCTCGTACCTTGAAATTGTTGAGGGATCAACTTGATGTGCAATCATCAACTGCTGGCTTGACCCGTGCTGAGCCTTTTAAGGTGGCAATCGACGAGCTGAAATGCACCTTAGTGAATTGCAGAATTTGCAAACAGCTGATCTCGAGGGCATTGCCGAGATCGAATTTCGTCATTTGTCTGCTGTCCAGAGCCAAACTTTTGAATCTGCCCATAAAGAAATGGTGCAGATTAACATAAGGATCTGAGATTTGAACGAGAGTATCATTTCTGATGAGGGTTACCACACGAAACTGTAGGATGTTATCTAGGAGAAGGATACTATCATTACTGCCGCCCAAGCAACAATTGTCGCGGCTCAAGCACATTTGGCAGAAGCTCAAGCTCAAAAGGAAGAGCTTGAATCTGATTTGGCCGAGTTCACCAAGAAATGGGACTCTCTAATTGTAGAACTTCAGGCCGAGATGAAGAAGCCTGCTGAGATCTGAGCTAAAGCTACTCCCGTCAATACTGAGGCTCTGAGGGAAAGAGCTCGGAAAGGTGCTCAAGAAGTTAGAGATGCCCGTATCAATAAATGTATTGCGCGAATAAATGTTTTTTATCCATTGTAAAGACTTCTTGTCAATGTTTCTCAGATCTCCTTTGAATAAAAAAACTCTCTTTCCCTCACTTTAATGTGTGTACAATAGAGGTGTAATATTAACGTGTTGTAGTTACATTGTTGTTAGGGATATTTAGGGATCAAACTGACAGAGGTGTAATGTTAATGTATCAGGTTTTGGCCAAATTGACACTGCTTAGAGGTGCAGTGTTAACATGGCAGTTTAGGATTTTGACTATTCAGAGGTGTAATGTTAATATGACAGTCAAAGGGTATTTGGCAAAGGTGTAATGTTAACATGCCAAATGAAACGATCGACAGAGGTGTAATGTTAACCAGTCGGTTCAAAGGAGTCCAAAGGACGACTACCATTTAGAAGTGTAATGTTAACTTAACGGTAGGAAATTGATGGAAGTGTGATGTTAACTAATCGATTTTTGACAAGAGCGAATCGACAGAGGTGTAATGTTAACCGATCGAATTCGACAATGTAAGTCAATAGAGGTATAATGTTAACCAATCAACAGAATCAAACTAATAGAGGTGTAATGTTAACGTATCAGGTTTGTAGAATTAGTATTGTTCAGAGGTGGAAATTTAAACATGGCATTAGGGGGAATATTTGAAGTTGACACTGTTCAGAGGTGTATTGTTAACATGACAGTGATGGTATGTCTGGAGTCAAGCAGAGGTGTGGTGTTAACTTGATGACTCTCTGAGGATTTTGATTGGGTTTTGGATCAAGAAGATCAATATTCTGGTTCAGAAGTGGAAACTTAAACATGGCCAAGAATTATGTGGGGATATAAGATTGGCCAGGATCAAGAGTAGTACTTCTTAAGAAATCTCCCATTGATTGGCGCCATGAGCCTATTGCCATTTTGGTCAATTAGGCGATATGCTCCATTTGAGTAGAGTGTCTCCACTACAAATGGACCTTCCCGTTTGGGCTGAAATTTACCTTTAGTCTTATGCATCATAACCATGGGTCGACGGACGGCTAAGACAAGGTCACCCTCTTTGAAGGATCGTTCTTCGACTCTCCTATTGAAGGCTTTCGAAATCTGTAACTGGTAGATCTTGATTCTTTGTTGAGCTTGAACCTCAGCTCATCTAACGCTTCTAATTCTTGGAGGCACTTTTGGTGATGTTCCTCAATGGACATCTTTGCAGCAACAGCGATTCTCAGTGATGGCATCTGAACCTCGAGGAGAATCACAACTTTGCATCCATAGACCAAGGAAAATGGCGTTGAGCCAGTGGGAGTGCGGACCGTTGTTCGGTAAGCCCATAAACACTCTCTAAGTTTCTCGTCCCAATCTTGTCTGTTGGAGACTATGAACTTCTTTAAAAGTTTGATAATGGTTTTGTTGAAGGCTTCGGCTAGACCATTAGCAGCTGGGTTATATGGCGTAGAAGCCACATCTTGGATTCTGAATTTGCTGCAGAATTTGAAGGACGGTCGACTGATGAATTGTGGGCCATTGTCATGAATGATTCATCCAGGAATATCGAACCGGTAAATCTCGTGGTGTTGTAGGAATTTGATTACCTGAGATGTCTTGACTTCTTTGAGGGGGATAGCTTCAACCCATTTGGAGAAGTAATCTGTGATAGCTAGGATAAATCGATGACCCTTAGAGGACGATGGACTGATTAGCCCAATAATGTCCATGCCCCAAGCTTCGAATGGCTATGAGGTGGTTGTCGGATGTAATTCTTTTGGAGGTTGATGTAAGAAATCAGCGTGGATTTGACATGCGTGACATCGTTTAGCATAAACCACCGCATCCGCTATCATTGTCGGCCAATCGTAGCCTAAACGGCGAATTCGGTCCTGAAGTCTTGGAAGTCTAGGACTCGGTTGATGAGCTCCACATATACCATCATGGGCTTCTTTTAATATTCCTCGCGCTTCGTTCGGTGATAAGCATCAGAG
>JBAKGM010000365.1:28387470-28415380 GCA_037177215.1 Asparagus racemosus | reverse complement strand
GTGAAGTAACTTGCTGATGCTAAAGTATGGCAGATATCAGGTGTCCAAGTAACTTATCTTGCCATTGAGTCTGTCATGCATTCTCCATCAACACAGTCTTCCTCTCCTACCTTCGCTCCATCTTCTGCATCATCTCCTTAAGTGACGAGGAGCAGCAGTAGCTCTCCTGAACCCATTCCTTTAGTGTTTGATAATCTACATTTTTCCATTGCTATCTGTAAGCCTTCTCGACCACGTAATCCTCCTGCTCGTTATCATCATGCTATTGCTAACTTTGTTTCTTATGAGTCTTTGTCTCCTTCATATAAGTTGTTTTGTAGCTGCATTGTAATCTATTTCAATACCTTTTAGTTGGAAGGCTGCTATGCAAGTTCTCCAGTGGAAGGAAGCCATACTCAAGAAAATGCATGCTCTAGATAAGAACTGTACATGGGAACTAATTTCACTTCCTTTAGGAAAGCAATATGTTGGATGCAAGTGGGTGTTCACAGTGAAGCAAACACCTGAAGGCACAGTTGATCGCTACAAGGCTCGGTTGGCTGCAAAGGGGTACACAGACTTATGGGATTATAATGAGACCTTTGCACCTGTGGCAAAGAAGAATTCTGTTTGGACTCTAATCTATTGTGCAACCAACTATGGATGGGATTTATTTCAACTTGACATCCAGAATGCTTTTCTACATGGTGTGCTTCAAGAGGAGGTATACGTGGAGATCCCAACTGGGTTTGCTAATAAGACTATAGTTGGCAAAGTTTACAGATCCGTCAATCTCTTTATGGTCTAAAACAATCATCTAGGGCCTGGTTTGATCATTTTCCAAGAGCAGTTCTAGATATGAATTATACTCAGAGTAACACCAATCATTGCTTATTATTCTGACATCATGGGAACTAGGTGGCCATATTAATTGTGTATGTGGATGATATTGTGCTCATAGGTAATGATATTAAGGAAATTTCTTGTCTAAAGTCTAAGTTGGCCAAGGCTTTTGAAGTAAAAGATATTGGATGACTCAAATACTTCCTTGGGATTGAGGTTGCATAGTCCTCTAATGGGATTTTCCTCTATCAATGGAAGTATGTCCTAGATCTCCTAACTGAGATGGGTATGTTAGGGTGTCGTTCAGTGGTAACCCTAATTGAGAATAATCATCAACTTGTTGTGGAAGTAGGCGTGTCAGTTGATCAGGAGATACCAGCGTATGGTCGGGAGGCTTATCTACTTATCTCACACTCAACTAGACATTGCTTTTGTAGTTAGCATTGCTAGTCAATACATGCATGATCCCACATACATCATCAGGGGGCTTTGTATCATATCCTTCAATACTTGAAGGGATATCCAGGTCGAGGTTTATTGTTCTCATGACATGGTCATCTAAAGGTGGAGGCGTATATCGATGCTGACTAGGCAAGATTACTAGATGATCGGCACTCCACATCTAGACGTTGTACCTTTGTTGGTGGCAACTTGGTAACTTGGCAGAGCTTAAAAAAAAGGTGTGGTGGCTTGTTCGAGTGGCAAGGCTGAGTATCGGGCCATGGCACAAGGGGTATGTGAGGTGTACGCCTACATAAGCATTAACATATGTTAAATAAGTATTACTTGTAAATTTATAATTAAATCTACCAAAATTCTATTTTAAACTTATATCAATTCTAATTTAAATTAGAATTAGGATCATTTTAACAATAAATTTAATAAATATTAATGATCATATAGCCCTATAATTAGCTTGTAAGTATCATAGAGGAACATTTGGGCGAAAATATTCACATGTGAATGATAAAGAATACCAGTATGCCAATTTTAAATAACTTAGAATGCATAAATGTTAGGGAAAACAAGTAAGAAAATATGAACGCTAAGAAAGTGAAACTACGACGTATTTAAGTTCTATTTAGCCTACTTTGATCACATGATGAGATAAAATGGTGAGACATTATTGGCTGCCCTGCTCTCAGCCTATTCCCAAGGTTGTCAGCCACTTTGGTAACAACTCTTTCTCATATTTTAGTTTTTACTAAGGTGCCTCATGCTCAATCTCTCATGTTTAACTCAGTTTCATGAACTTCTTTGTCCTTGTTATTCTAGATCAGCATCACAAGCACCTTTTTTTTTAGAATAAGGATGAAACTTTCATGACGAGACTCCGGCCACTTGCATTGTTCAAAATGGACAAGTTCCCAAGGAAGAGACCACGCCCTCAATCCAACAGTGTGATCTCTATTAACTAGGATAAGTACATTGTCAATATTGTCCAGTTAGATGCACATAGTTGAAATATATTATAGTAGATAAGACTATAATGATCTTGTTTCTAAGTTTTAGTAAACTAGTGGAAGAACTATAAATATCCTTAAATCAGTGTAGAATTTTATAGCCTTGCATCTAATGACGAAAAATTACTTCTTAGAGCCCAAGTTTGATCCAAGGGCAGATATTAGTTTATGTAATCTATAAATAGGGGTAGAGAGTGAGGGTAAGAGATGTTAAAATTTTATAAATCCTCCTTTAGAGTATAGAAGGCTACTCTTTTGTGTCTTTCAAATATTATAAAACTTTAGCTTTGTAATAAAATTAAAAAAGTACTCTTTTTAAATTTTTAGGGAGACTTGAAGAAATTTTAGTCTACAAGTCCCACCCCTCTCAATGTGAGTTTTTAATTTATAAATTTTTCTTGCTTAGTAATGACTGCTTGTTTAGGAAATTAGTTTAGATTTAAGTTCTTTAATTCATGCATTGTCTTGCTTTGTTTAATTTTATTATTAGTTATTTTATTTTCTTGCTTAATTAGTTTTAGGGTAGTTTTATTTTCATGCTTAGATAGTTAATTCATTTTTCTTTCTTTTTATTTGCTTTTATAATTGGATTTTTTTTCTTAGGCTTTTATTCATGCTTTCTTTTATAATTAAATTATAAATTAAAAATAATATGTTTGGATAAATTTATTAGGATAATTAGGATAAGAGGAAAGTAGTATAACGTATTTGTTAGAATTATATTTGCTCTATTTTATGCCTTAATTATTTATATATAGATTAATCAATCAAAATAATAGTTGATGGAATATCCTAATTTGATAGGTAATTAAAATAATAGTTGATGAAATATTCTAATTTGATAGGTAATGCTTTCTTTGAATGGTTTGATAACCTACGCTTATTAGTATTCTCGGAGTATTATCGATAATTTATTATCTATGCATGAATTTTGATCTTATTTTTAGAATCTATCTTGATAATATATACTTTCTTTAATTAGATTGATATGTTATGCTTGTTAATTCTAAAAAAATAAAAAAAGAGTGTAATTTCTAGTCTAATAAATAGCCATCCAGTGGAATCTATTCTAGTCTCCTAGTTTAATTCTCTTGTCCTCTTTCTTTTATTTCTGATTACTTAGTTTTATTAGTTGTCATTTTTTCTTTCGTTTTATATTTCTTTTGATTTTTTGCATTTTCATTCTAATTCTTTTATTTCTCTATTTTTTCCCTTATTTTCTATTATTTTAATTTTTATCTATTTTGTTTTGTTTCTGCTTTTTCTCTTTTCTTATTTGCATTCTCTTCTCTCTCCCTCTATCTTATCTCCTTTTCTTTTGGAAAACAAAATTTCAAAAACCCATTTCTAGGACCTTTTTATAAAACTTTTTTTCAAACAATTTAATAAACAGAAAAAAAATCCAATTTTAAAGCCAAAACCTCCCTCCTTGTTGTTCGATATTTTCTACACTATAATTGATTGTGCACTTGTTACACACTCTTTTCACACACAATACATAGTTTTGGCAGAGTCACGTGCCCGTATTCGTAGCTGGGACACAGGGTGTGAAAACCTTGTTAGAGAAAACGTATAATCTCCTACGATTTAAACCTAATAAGTATAGTAATTGAGAATTTTCCATCTCGGATGATAACGGAAATTATCTATGGAAGTAGAGTTGCATGATCGTGGAATTATCTATGGAAGTAGAGTTGCTAAGGGCTTTTTAAATAAACTTCCAAAATGGTACCAAGATCGATCCTAGTCTCATTTTGGACAGAATCTTGTCTGAAAAGTCTAAAACCTATAACTTACAATTGATGATAAAATTATCTCAAAAGATAAAAGATTCACAATAGTTTGAGTGTTTTCAGTAAATCAAAATGACTATCAATATTAATCAAAATACGGAGTAGAGCTTAGAAAATCCCTGCTATTACTAAAATTACAACTTAAATACGCGGAGGTTTCACTTTTGAATTGAGTTGCTACTAAAATTATATCAAAATGTAACTATCGCTTAAGGCTGGTCGGGCTGCGCTAGGTTGGGCTAGGCCGAGTCGAGTGTGGACTGGGCCTACTTCTTTGTCTACGGGTTTAGAGTGGAACCCGGCCTAAACCATGACCCTGGTATATCACAGGCCGGGTTGGTGACAGCCCACTGTGGGTCGAGCCGGGTCTTGATGCATTGGACCTGTTCGGCTCGCGGTTCGAATTGGCCCATGCCCACCCCTCCGACCACTTGCATTGCTCAAAATGGACGGCTTACAAAGGAGAGACCACACTCTCAATCCTAGAATGTGATCTCTATTAACTAGGATGAGTACATCGTCAATATTGTCCAATCAAATGCAAATTGTTGTAATATATTATGACAGATAAGACTAGAAGGATGTTGTTTCTATGTTTTTCCCCTACTTTGTAGTCTTGTAGATATGTGCTTTTAGTAATTTGGCCCAATTTCTCTATCCTACCTAAACTGAATGTCTTTATCTCACATTAACAACTTTGGATGGAAGAAAATTTGGGTGAACCAACTGATGTAATCATTATGTGTCAATTAAGATTGGATAAACAAACTTTTTATGAGATTGGATAAACAAAGTTTTTATAAGATTGGATGATCACAAATTTGGGCCTCCATAAAAAGAATTACAAAACTTTTCATGTCCTCACCCTCAATATTATCCCCTTATTTATAGCCTACAATAATTCCTTATAACCATTAGATTAAACTTGCTCTCCAAGAATTAAATTTCAACCATTGATTTAATTCTCTTTTTTGCTCTCCGAGTCTTGAGATATAGGCTTATGAGTTTCATTTCCTGTATCTAACCATCTTTAATTCCTTGGGCATCTCTCGAGGGCTTTTTGCTTTCATTTCTTGTATTTAATCCTATTTAATCCCTTGGGCTTCTTGGACATCTCTTGGGCTTCTTTAGAGCTTCAATTGGGTCTTTTGGGCGTCATTCTTCATTTGAACTTTGTTTGGAAAGCTCTTTATTAAGCCTTTATTTCTTGAAAATTTATTAATAACACTCGAATAATAATTAAAATTATTCAAATGTGATAAAAAGAAAATAGTTCATAAATCTCAAATAAAATTAACTAGTGAATTCAATTCTAGATTTTGATCTTCTCTCTTGATTTCCTCCACATTTTACTTATTTTGATTGTTTCTCTTTTCAGTTAATTTTATTGTTCTTTTGTATTTTCTTTATTTCTCCTCCTTGTTATTCTTTATTTTCTTTTATTTGTCCACTCTCTTTCTCCCCTCTTGTTTTAGTTTTCTTTCATGTCTAAATAATCACACACTCGTTATATCTCTTCTCTTTCACTCCTATTTGTCCACACACAACTCTAATATTTAACTTAGAATATTTCCTACACACCTTCCTCGTGTGTTTGACATTCTATCTATATTATAACGTGATTGTGCACTTACAATACACTATTTTCACAACACATCACCACAAAAAGCAAAAGGCTCCTTCCTCTATTTTGTTGTAGACAAAACAGAGACCCTACGAGAGCCGAAGAGATTATTTCAAAAGGTTCTAGGCGAAAATGCTAGAGGTCAAGGACCCTAGCAATATGGTCGCCGCGGCTGCAATTGTTGCATGGCTAGAAGATGTAAAACTACCCAACTCTCTCATCATGAACCATATGACTGATTTTGACCAACTAATGGCCAGAGCTTGATCACACATGGATGATGAAGACAGTCGAGCCCACAAGAAGGTAGCCTGACTAGAGGCAGCTGAAGCAGAATCCTTCCAGAAGAAGAAGGTTGAAGATGATCCCCGCAAGGGTGACCCCAACCCTGGTCAGGTCGACAGGAGGGATCAGAAGAAGGCGGCAGCAAAGAAACCAGCACTCACTCCTCTCAACGCCACTATTTCATAAATACTATACATAATCCAGAAGGAGGGCCACCTCACCACTCCTCCTCCTCGCATGAAGTCAAATCCTCAGTCTAGAGACATCAGACAGTACTACCGATATCACCAGGATTATGGCCATCATACTAATAACTGTAGGGTTCTCCAGAGAGACATCGAGGAAATGATACAAAGGGGACTATTGAAGAACTTCATCTCACGTTAAGACAGAGGGGAACCAGCCTCAAAAGGCCAGAGAGGAGAAGATCTAGGTTGAGATCGCCCCGTCGCCCGAACTAACAGGGCGACCAACCTAGAGAAATAGGCAGCCGAGGCACCATCAACGCCATCAATGGTGGCCCAACAGCCGGCGGAATGTCCAACAGTGCACAGAAAAGATATGCCTGGCAAGCATTGAAAGTCAATGTGTATGAGAAGAAGCCTAAGATCGATCAACCTATTTCCTTCAACATTGCTAATATGAAAGGCATGGAGACCCTCCACGATGACCCCATCATTGTATCAGTAGAGATTAATGGCTTTCTAGTCAAAAGAATCTTGATAGATGCAGGAAGCTCCGCCGATATTCTATTTATGGCGGCATTCAATCAGATGAGAATTAACAAGTCTGATTTGTAGCCTTGCCCAAGTCCCCTCATCAGATTCTCAGGGCACTCGGTCCAACCTGAGGGGTTTGTCACTCTGCCCTTGGTAATTAGCAATTACCCTCGCCACTCCATGATTCAAGTCCAATTCATTGTAATGGGCATGAAGTCCGCGTATAATATTATTCTAGGAAGAACCCCCTTGAACAATTTATAGGTCGTCTCATTCACTTGCCACCAGATGATGAATTCCTGACACTGAAATGAGTTGGCACTGTGCGAAGCAACCAACAAGAGGCCAGATCATGCTATCTGCTCTCAATGAAGGGAATAGGAGTTTTAGAGACTCTGTCAATCGAGAAGGCTCAGCCTCAGCTGCAAATAGATGAAGAACGGGAGCGAACAGCTCTTGTAGAAGAACTACAAGAGATATTGTTTGACCTCGATGAAACCAAGAAGGTCAAAATTGGGTCGGAACTCGCTGAGCCGTAGTGATGGGCTATCATTGCTTTCTTGCTCCGCAATGCGGATGTTTTTACTTCAGAACACCAGGATATGCCAGGGATTCCCCTAGAAGTGATAAGCCATGACCTGTCTGACATAGCAAGCCAGTTTGATAGAAGAGACATCTTGACCCTGAGAGGCAGAAGGCAGCTACAAAAGAGGTGAACCAACTGCTTAAAGCTGGCTTCATCTGAGAATTCCAGTGCCCTATGTGCTTGTCTAATGTGGTGCTAGTCAAGAAGTCCACGGGCAAGTGGAGGATGTGTGTAGACTTCACAAACTTTTATAAATCTTGCCTAAAGGATAGGTATCCTCTCTCGAGAATTTATCAGTTGGTCGATGAAAGTGCTGGCCATGAATTGCTTAGTTTATGGATGCTTTCTCTAGATACAACCAGATTAGGATGGCCGAACATGATGAAGAGAAAACTTCCTTCAATACAGACCAAGGGACCTATTGCTATATAACAATGCCCTTTGTCCTCAAGAATGCTGGAGCCTCCCATCAATGGTTGGTGAACAAAATATTAAGCATCAAGTCGGTCGTAATGTGGAAGCATATGTAGATGACATCCTGGTAAAATCCAAACAAGCAATTTCTCATGTGTCGGATCTTGAAGAAATTTTCTCCATCTGACGGTTCTGCATGAAGCTCAACCCAACCAAGGGTGCTTTTGGGGTGTAGTCAGGCAAATTCCTTAGCTTCATGATCACTCAATAGGGTATTAAGATCAACCCTGAGAAGATAGCCACCATCAAGCAAATGCCTGAGCCCCACACATTGAAGGATGTTCAGAAGCTGAATGACAAAATAGCTGCTTTGAGTCACTTTCTCTCAAAGTTGACCGAAAGAAGTCTCCCCTTCTTCAAAATTCTTTGAGGAAACAAGGAACCCAAAGAAGGCATCAGATGGATAGCGAAATGTAGCAATGCATTCACTGAGCTTAAGAGATACCTAAGCACCAAGTCCCTCCAGAGCCGACCCCTAGAGAGAGAAGTCCTTTACCTCTATCTGGCTATTTCACAGGAGGCTGTGAGTTCAGTCCTAATTCGAGAAGAGAATAATATCCAAAGGTCAGTCTACTACGTTAGCCCTATTTTGAAGGTCGCCAAGCTCAGTTACATTCTTATGGAGAATGTCTCCTTCACTCTCATAAGTACCACTAGGAGGCTCCGCCCTTACTTCTAGGCTCACATTATAGTGATTCAGACAAACTTACCTTTGAAGAAAGTGGCAGTCCCACCACCTCCGGACGGTTTGACGTACAGTTTGAGCCCTGAACGACCATAAAAGCATAAGTTCTGGCTAACTTCCTAATCAATTTGTCCAACCCAGATATCAGCCCATCACCTCTTGCATCTGCTCCTTCTTAGGAAGCCCCAATTTGATGGTTAAGAAATTTCCCCTCAGTAACATAGTGCCCCTGAACATGATTCGCCTGAGTTCTCCTCTTAGTGGTTGCTTAACATGGATGGATCTTTAGGAGTGTTTTGAGATCTTTAATATTGTAATTAGCTCAGATTACAATAGAAAGATTGCAATGAAAAGAAGGAAAAATTTATATTTCTTGGGGTACTTTTCTGCTTGCCGGTGGAGCGTCGATCTTGTACTCCGTTAACTCACTGATTAAGACAATAGGCCTTTTGCTGTTGATGAGATTTGAATTACACAGAAGATAGCTCAGTCTTCTCTTAGCAATACCTCTTAATGAGATCGAAAGTGCGATGCGTGTGGGAGTTTTTTTAATGGCTAACCAATTTGATCTCTTCTTAGCCACTCCTAGCTTTTGGCTTGTTCTTAGCTTTTTGCCTTTAGCTACTTCGAAAATGTGTGATCTCCCTCTTTCATAGGCTAAAAGAGAGAGTTAATGGCCCCTTAATTATGGATTAAGTGGCCATTAAAGTAGGAGATAGTGGAGGAGCAGTTATTCCCCTGCAAATAGCTCTGAAGCAACTATTAGGCAGACTTCGTGGACTTGGTGAAGTACGCTAAAGATGTGGGTGAAGGTCACTGTGAACGTGGGCACGCCTTCTTCGAAAGTGGATGACATAGTCCACTTGAGTTGACGTGGGCAGAGTTTATTAGTTGGCGAGCTTTGCCTATGAGTTTAAATTTGACACAGAATTTGACTCTAGGCGTGGCCGACTAACGACGCCTTTCGATTCAGTTGTGGGGATCGACTTGTGTTTGACTTGGTTGGATCGAGTCGATATGGGCTGCTTGGCGAGGGTTGCTTCAATCATCAGGCAACCTTAACTGCGGCTTGTTGTGGGCTTGACTTTGGGCACATTCGAAGTGTTTTAGCCTATGAGCGTTAACTTCTTAGATCCAAGCTGATCATCGGCCTAAGTGAAAATATATTTTGACCGTCTACAAGACCCCCCCCCCCCAAGTTTTCAAGATCCTGCCTTTGAATTTGTGGCTAGGATTGAAATACTTTGGGTAAATAGCTAGAGATGCACTGTTAAACGTAGCTTGAGTTATCTTGATTAGGTGAAAACTTATCTTCATTTGTCTACGTGGTTGCAAGAGGTGTACTGTTGAACATAGCTTCCTTGGTTGTAGGCTTGTATCGAAGGCTTGATGATGCTTGTACTCTCCCTAATCCAATTTTGGAACAATAGTCACCTTTTCTATTGTTGAGGTGATGTTGAGGAAATCAGTGAAGTTCGATTGATTCTGGGTATGAGCGAAGGTTGCTCAGATTTAGGCTACTGGGTGAAGTTTGTCAATTTGCGATGTTCGCTAGCTGGTGAGGCTCTATTTGTTTTGAGTTGTGTTGGCGGAGTTCGTTGTCTAGCGACATTCGCTTGGCGGGGAAGTTTGTTGATATTCGTCTTTGGATTTGTGCCGTGATTTATGACTGAGATCTCTTGATTGAATATTTCATGAGATCCGTTATGGATTTGACTGAGTTTTAGCCTAAGACTTAGCCTCTTTGTCTGGTCCAATGAAATCTCAAAAGATGTGATTTTCTCAGGAGTTAGGACTTGAAGAGGCTATAAATAATAGCCATCCTCTTCCATTCTCACCGCCTTCATCTCTTCTTCTTCTTCTTCTTCATGTCTGCGCCAGCATCACATAGACCGGAGATGCTCCTCGATAGAGGAGCTGAGATAAGAAAACTCCAACAGGAGTTAGCCCAAGTGAAGGGCAATCACATGGATGAACTATGCATACTTCGCTATCTGGCAGAGTTGCTGTCGGCCAAAAAGGCGATGCTCGAGGAGATCGTTGAGAACCAGTCGATAGCTTGGAGTGAGTTGAATTGCAATAGAGACGCGTGGAGCTTCAAATACCGAGCTCTGCGTAAGTCCATTTGGTGACTGAAATAGAGCTTGAAGAAAGATCCTTAGATCTCCTCAGGCGAAGACCTCGATAGTAATTAGGTATCACGAACGTGATCCTAGATCGTAAATAGACGTCGTGTGCCTGACTCAAGTCCAACGTTGAATTTTGTTTGCAAGAAGTACTTCTTGCTGATGATATGTCTCAATTCGTAGCAACGGGGACACTTCTTGTCTTTAGAGGGAGTGACTTAGCTCCCTAAGTCTTGTAACATTAGAGGAACAAAGGCTGTAGCTTAGTGCAACTCGTGTATGTTCCTCTGCCATCACACTACCCACCTCTTAGGAATATAAGACAGTAGCAAATAGCAATAAATACCCATCATCCTTGTAATTGGGTAGCTTTGAGTGTTGCTTTGTAGTCGAGTCTTCGATCAATAAAAAAAACTTTTCTTCAAGTTAAAATTGTCCATCTTCTATGTAATTGATCTGTATGTACTTTTGTAGCGAGCTTGAACTCTGCATGGAGTCATTATGCTTGATAGTGAAGCTCAAGCTTCCTTGTGTTGGCGAGAGTCAGTTTGAAATCCGCCATATGAGGTCTCAAACAAATTGAGTTGGAGTTTCCTCAATTTGGAGACTTAGTGAATTTTGTCAAGTCATTTTGATGAGGTTCACTATATTAGGCCTCAAACGAGTTGAGTTGTGATTTTTCTCAATTTGAAGACTTAGTGAAATTTTCACTATGATGCTTTGGCGAAGTTCGCCTTAGTGCCCTATGGAATTTTGATGAGGTTTGCCTACTTGGGGAACAATCACGTTCTAAGCAAAGTTCATTAAGTCGGTTTAGGCAACGCTCGGTGAGTCAGTTGTGCAAGTCTCTTCCTAAGGGTTTAAAAACTCAAGTTTGAGCTTGTGGTGAAGCTCATTTGAAGCGAGATTCTAGGCGGAGTTCGAGGCTAAAATCTTCAGCAAAGTTCGAGGTGAAATCTTTGGCATATTTAGTAGCAAGATTTATTGGCGGATTTGGTAGCGAGATCTTCAGCGGGGTTCGAGGCTAGAATCTTTGGCGAAGTTCAGGAATTTTAGCCTATAAATTACAGTTTTGCCTCCTTCTTCCCCACTTTGATTTCAAAAATTCACCTTTCTTTCTTCTCCGAACCTTAGTCTTCTCAAATCCTCAAAGTTTTTCATCAGTGGCTCCTCGTCATGCTATCTCTAGAGGAAGAGGCTCCGCACGAGGAGCTCGTCAGCCGAGAGCCGAAGCGGCGCCGACGCTGCTGGAGATGACAATGGGTAAGTTTCAAACCCATCAATGGCGATCTTCGGATTAGCCTAACTCTCAGCCTACTGGGCTTTAAACAATGCCTCAAAGCATTTGAAAATTTGATCTGCTGTCAAAGGTGCGATCTTTACGACCACTTGTGGTCTATCCGATGAGCTTCTATTGCTAGCAATGAAGCTCTATCAGCAGCCATAATGGCGCTCATTGTGGTGAGTTTCACTCTCCGGGCGAACTCATTAGCCTTTTGGGCTTCTGCAGCGGACTTTGTTTGGGCGGAGTTCGCTGATCTATTTTGAGCAATTTTCACTAGAGTGAAGTTTGCCAGTTTTGGTGACCTTCGCTTGAGCGAGACTCACCTGTTTTAGTTGGATGAATTTCGACAACTCGAACTCATGAGTGAAGTTCACAGCTTTTGGTTGAACTTCGCTTCATCTTGTCAATACTTAGTTGATATAGATGGTTTTTGCTTGTGAGCGAGGTTCACCTCTGCTCTCGAGTACGATGGCAGGATTTGATCTTCGTCTGTTAACTCGTTCATTGTCTCTGTGCAGTTGCTTATTCAAGAGCTCCTATGGACCATCATAATCATTTTGGTCATGATGGAACTCAAGACCCTGAAGTGGTATATGATTTTGATGGGAACGTTCCTATGTTTCTCAAAGGTAGTAGTCAGGAGAGAATAGGGACCATCCATTCGGGCGGCTATAGAACTCTGTGGGAAATAATCACCGACGCTAAGTTCACTATTCCCAACAAGGATGTATCAGTGAAGCTAAGTTTTCTCTTTGGAGACAATATTCCTGGAAGCATTTCCCATTTTCCATTGTGGAGAGGAGTATTGGTATTATGCCCGGGGAGATCGTCGTTTTGCTCTACCGACGATTAACCATCAAGTATCATTTATATTCTTGCAGCGTCTTGCCGTGCCTCACCTTATGCACTATAATCTTACCAATAGGGAAGATAGTGTTAACATAGGCTCTTTGACGCATGGAAACGGCTTTTGTCAGGAAGGACTTTTCGGAGTCAACATTACAGGCTTGCATCCGAGCTTTATGAATGAGGATGCTCTTCTCAATGAAGTCGCCATTGTCCTAAATACTTTTGGGAGTGAGCTTGCCAAGAAAGAAGCTCAGTATCCTGACGGGGATGCCAGGTTCCTGGGCTGAATCAAATTAACAGATACCCAATGGTGCACCCATTTGGTGGATTTCACTCTTGTCACTTTTAGGGAGAAGTTACGAATGTTGGGGCTCTATGTTGCAGTGAGAGTTTGAAATATGGTGCTGAGATCTGCGCACCCATATTGTACGACATTCTGGAGCTGTACAATGCTGATAGTGTAGGTGTTGAAAATCGCTTATCAGTACCCGAACTAGACTCGTGATGGTGGGTTGACAACCGACGACCCATCTAACGATGCGACCAAGAACCACTGGCGATGTAACTGCACTGCAAAACTCATAAAGTAAGTCGACGAATGTATGAAGTGAGTCAGCAATGCGTATAAGTCAACGAAGTGACATATCGTAGAATAAATCCAGCGACGAAGCTTCAGGTCAGCGAGATTCGACAAAGCAAGTTGACCGGACTCAAACATCGACGAGACGGAATCAACTAGACTCAAGCGACGACAGAACTACACCGATCGGATTCCAGAATCAACAGAACGATCAACTGAGCTCTGATTCAGCACGACCAGATGGAAATGAGCTCGGACAAAATGGTAGACGAACAGATGAACACGAGCTTAAACTGAGATCCACGCGAGCTTTTGCACAGATCCGAGCGTCCACAAAATCAAAAAGGCCAGATCCAGATCCAGTTCAAGTGACGAACATCTTCAACCTCAGATCCACGTGACGAGAGGAAGATCAGGAGCAGATCTACATCAGATCTATGGTGTATCCCTCTGGATCTAAACTTGGTCTTAGTCCCGAGAAGAGCCGTGAAATTGCTTGATAGATTTCACCTGCTTTAGGCGATCTATTTCCTTCGTGAAATAGTCCCCTCAATCCCGTAAATCTTAATTTGGATCGGATTATGTGGTGGTCCACGAACACAAAAAGTCCCCAACACAGGCAAAGACGCTCACGCAAGCGAGGATCCGATAAACAGATCCCGCGTTTGTTCAACCAGGGCTATAAAGTTGTAATCTTTTTAATTTTTCATTGTAAGCCTTATAAAAAGGCAATCTTTTTATTGAATTCTTTTGTAATCTTATAAAGGTGTAATGTGTTCAGCAATGAAAATCAATCAGACAACTTTCCCCACGAATAGATAGCAACACCTTCCACACTCTGGCAGGAGAGGTCAGGATCGCTTTGCAGGAGATCTTCGAAGTGTCTCATTTACCCATGGGGGCTCGTCCTCATGAGGAGTTGTTCCCCACCAATGGAGAGTTGGGTGCTCTCTCAAATGTTGCTTATGTTGTGGAGACCTTTAGGGAATTGGTTTGCCACTTCTTCATTTGCCAACGGACCCTCTCAATTGCTGGGCACGATTGTACCATTCCTCACGTTTCTTGGGCTGAATATTAGTTTCCCAACATGAGTAGAAGTAAAATGTGAGTCCGATCTCACCAACCACTGATGTTGAGATTGAAACTCATATTTTTAATGAGAGCTCCATTTTACACACAGCTGACTCAAATGTGTGGGGGTTCTGTGCTGGTGATAAGTTTAAGAGCTTCCACCATTAAGCAAAGGAGCTAATATATAAGTTTGCATTGCTCGTAGGGTTCTTCTCAATTTGGCTTAAAGGTTGCATCGTGCCTTCTAGGCCAAAAGGTTGTATTTTCATCAAGGTGTTAGACCCTGTTGTGTTGTTGGCCTCTCAGCATCAATTAGCTCTTCTACCGACAATGGTGAGTTGTGTCCATTATGACCTAAGGGAATTTGCCACTGAATATTTGAAATAGGAGGAGCGCTGCACAAGGAGCATAGTGCCCAATCCTAGGGTGGAATTACCATATACGTATTTGGTGATATGGTTCACTCAACACTGCTCTTCACTGATGTCGGTAGCTATGCCCTGGTGGAGCGAACGTTGCTTTGCTTTAGAGGTACGAAGACTTGAAATGGATAGTCAAGTACCTTGCTGGAGTCCGTATAATTCTTTAGAACAAGGAACACTATTGTCTTTACTATTGTTTGCCTTCGATTGACGGTGTGAATCCTAGGGACGAGTTTGAAGACGGCATGAGTAGTGAGTGCTTCACCTACTTTCCTAGCGGATTCTTCAACTGGTTGGTAAACATCTAGCCAGGTCATCTCGTTGCTAGGTTGAATGGTACGAAGTGCTACATTGAACTCTACTTTCCCTGTCGGTTTGATCACCAATTTGGCTATGATCAGTCGTACGTTGAGAATCTGAATCCTTGATTGTTGCTTACTGGGAGCTTAATAGATGGAGCTCGTGCTTGGTACCACTTTGTTGTGGGGGTTACGGGGGCTAGATTCTTGCTTCCCCATCACATGCTCAACTGTTACATGACATTAGGGTTCTGTAAATGGTACAACAAAGTGAATGTTCCCCCTCCTAACTTTTAGGGTTCACTTGGCTTGTTTTGGATTACCTAGAGGTGCTCTCGGAGAAGGGTTCTAAGAGTAGAGCTCGTGGACTTCAAGAATTTCTAGCTGAAGGTGTGCCTGATGAGGATCGAGAAGTGCTGGGTGGGCAGCCTGCACCTCAGAGGTAGGTTGATATCAACATCCGGGAACCGACTGAGCCTGTGGTTCGTCAAGAAGCATCTGGTAGAGGATGGGGCAAAAGAAAGAGACCGTTGCATGTCCCTTGTCCTCTGCCACCTTCAAAGAAGCAACGCTTGGCATCCCCTGAGCCTTAGCCTGTAGACTCTTTGAGGGTCAGAGAAGAGTCCCCTGCGGTCCTAGTGCGAGCACCTAGGGTTTGTTCTTTAGGTGATTTCTGTTCATATATTAGCACCACTCGGCTTGAAGTGCTTTTTTAACTAATACGCCTCTCCTTATGTGCAGGTAGAGGGCCCGTTCCTATAGACAACGATGAGGAGCAAGTGGATTATGGGCATGATGACACTGATGCCTATTTGACTGAGCCTAACAATGTAGGCGATATCAGTGACATTGGTGGCTCTTCGTACATGCCAGGTATTTTCCATCAGTCTTGTGTGATTGCTCCACTTTGATAATCTAACGTTCTGTCTATATGACAGATGATGAACCCGACTTCGGAGCCATGGGCGAAGCAATATCCACGTATTCCCTTATAAGCGGTCATTTTGAGCATGTAACTGACTTTGAGGGCCTTCTATTGTTTTGGAGTTTGTGCCTATTATTGATACAACCGAAGCTCCTACACTAGCACCTATTTCAATAGTGTTGTAGAGACTGGTTGTTCATGGGTCTTCTGATGACGATGATGATGCTTTGGTTTCTCTGATGCTAAAAAGTTTGGTGCCACAAGTTCTAGATCTCGTTCTAATGAAGGCTCGAACATGGTTGCAGCTACTTTAGATGAGCTGGAGGTATCATCTACAGGCGTTGAAGTCATGCTTACGGATGTGCTGATGACTACAGCTATGGTTGTGAGGACCGCTATTCCATCTACCTGCAGTACCACCCGCTGTGTCGAACCCCTTGGTTATGCTCACGCCATTTTTGATGTCAGGCAATGAATGGATACAAGTCTTGCCAACTATCCCTTCAACTACCATAGATGCAATTGTGGTCTCCACAGGAGTAGGTTCTTAGAGTCTCATGGAGATTCCCCAATCCCCTGATCTCGAGGACTTGGTCGAGATGGAGATAAAAACCTTAATGGAGAGTTTGACAAGCTTGTTCAACCAGAGTGTCGCTCTTTCCTTGAAATCATTGTGAGAGCTATGTACTCACACTCTCAAACTGTTGAGAGATCAGTTGGGTGTCATGATGTCAGTTGCCAATTCCGCTCATACTGAACCCTTCAGAATGGCAGTTGACAAAGCTGAGTTCTCTTACTGAGAGCTGCAACATCTTCGTACAGCCAATATTAGTAGTATTGCTGAGCTCGAATTCCTTCTGGCAACTCACCGTAAGGCTAGCAAATCTGCTCGCATGGAAATGGAGCAGGTCAGCATGAAAGTTCAAAGTCTAAACGATAGCATTGCCCTCGCTGAAGGTTATTAAGTAGAGCTTCAAAGTGCTATCCAGGAAAAAGATGTAGTGATCGATGAGGCTAAGGCAACCATTGTTGCGGCTCAGGCACGTCTGGATGCAGCTCAACGTCAAAAGGAAGAGCTTGAATTTGACCAGGCTGAATTCAACAGGAAGTGGGATTCTTAAGTTGCAGAGCTCCAGGCTGAGACGAAGAAGCTTTCTGTCATTAGATCACATGCCACTCCTCTTGACCCTCAGATCTTGAAGGAGAAGGCTCAGAAGAGTGCTCATGATGTTAGGGACTCCAGAATGGCTGCGTGTATTGCACAGATACGCACTTTTTATCTGTTTTTCCTATAAGAATCTTTCGTAACTATTTAGCTCTTTTAATAAAAAAGAACTCTTTGTCTCCACAGGACGTGTGTATGATAGAGGTGTAATGTTAATGTAATGTAGTGACATCTTCGTTGGGGAGAATAACATTGGGATCAAACTGATATAGGTGTAGTGTTAACATAACGGTTTGACCAAACTAGCACTGTTTAGTGGTGTAATGTTAACATGACAATATGAGGATATTTGATAGAGGTGTAATGTTAACCAGTCAAATAGAATAACCGATAGAGGTGTAATGTTAACTGGTCGGTTCAAAAGGGTCCGAAAGAACGACTACCTTTTGGAAGTCTAGTGTTAACGTAATTGTAGGAAATCGATAGAATTGTAATGTCAACTATTCAATTTTTGATATGAGCAAATTGATAGAGGTGTAATGTTAACTGGTCAAATTTGCTAAAATAGGTTGACAGAGGTGTAATATTAATTGGTCGATGAAATGGTCTGACAGAGGTGTAATGTTAACCAGTTAAGTCATTTGAAATAGGATATTGTTCAGAGGTGTAATGTTAACATGACAATTTGATCAAATTCGTATTGTTGAGAGGAGTAGAGTTAATATGACAGTAGGAGAAGTCAACAGAGGTGTAATGTTAATCGGTCAATGGAATCAAACTGATAGAGGTATAATGTTAACATATCAAATTCGTAAAGTTAGTATTGTTCAGAGGTGTAATGTTAACATGACAGTAATGATAGGATTTTGAGTTAAGTGGAGGTATGCTGTTAACTTGATGACTCTTTGGGAATTTTGGATCAAGAAGATCAATATTTCTGATCAGAGGTGGAAACTTAAATGTGACCAGTATCTTTGTGGGGAGATAAAACTAGCCAAAATCAAGGGTAATATTTCTTAAGAAATTTCCCGTTGATTAGCGTCATGAGCCTATTGCCATTTGGTCAAGGTTCTCTGACTCTCCTAGTGAAGGCTCTCAAAATCCATGACTAGTAGATCTCGATTCTATGCTGAACTTGAAGTCTCAGCTCATCCAGCGCTTCTAGTTCTTGGAGGTGCTTTTGATGATGTACTTCAGTCATTATCTTTTTAACAATGGCGACTCTCAATGACGGTACCTAGATTTCTAGAGGGATCACGGCTTCACATCCGTAGACCAAGGAAAATATTGTTGAGCTAGTGGGAGTGCGGACAATTGTTCGATAAGCCCATAAACACTCTCTACGTTTTCATCCCAATCTCGTTTGTTGGAGGAGATGAACTTCTTCAGAAGTTTGATGATGGTTTTGTTGAAAGCTTTAGCTAGACCATAAGCAGCTTGGTTGTATGTCGTAGAAGTCACATCTTGAATTCTGAACTAGTTGCAGAATTTGAAGAATGGTCGACTGATGAATTGGGGACCGTTATCGTGAATAATTCATCTAGAAATGTCGAATTAGTAGATCACGTGATGTCTCAAGAATTTGATCGCTTGAGATATCTTTACTTCTCTGAGAGGAATAGCTTCAGCCTATTTGGAGAAGTAATTTGTACTGGCCAAGATGAATCGACGGCCCTTGGTAGGCAGCGGACTGATTGGTCTAATGATCTCCATGCCCCCAAGCTTCAAATGGCCATGAGGCTGCTGTTGGATGTAATTTTTCTGGAGGTTGATGTAGGAAGGTGGCATGGACTTGACATACATGACATCGTTTAGCATATGCTACAACATCTGCTATCATTGTCGGCCAGTAGTAACCTAGACGACGAAGTCGGTCCTGAAGTTTGGGACCTAGTTGATGAGCTCCACATTCACCATCGTGCGGACAATATGTAATCAATGATTGTCAATCACCAATCATTACTTTCAAAATGAGTTAGCATGACGTGCACTTCATTGGCTTCAAGGATATGCTCTATGGAGCATAATTAATGGCTAGCCATCATGATGTGCCTAGTAGAGTTGGGCGCTAAGGTAAGTGTGGCTGCAAGTGATGCCAGAGTATCCGCATGAGTGTTCTCGAGACGGGCTACATAACTAATGTAGAAGCCTTCGAAGGATTGAGTGAGCATCATCGCTGCTTTGTGGTAGGGTATGAGGTCGTTATGGCAGACTGCGTATTCCCCTTTGATTTGATTCACGATCATTTGGAATCACCGTGGGCTCCGAGATAATTGACATCCATGTCTTGAGTGAGTTGTAGGCCGATTACAAGGGCATTATATTTGGCTACATTACTAGATCATGGCTCGATCAATAAATAGGCGCGAGGGAGAACATGTCCGTGGGGGTCAATTAGCACTACCCGCACTCATGCAACAATAACTCCCTTGTAGTTGCGTCTTGATGCAGCGTCGAAGTACAATTGCCATATCTGATGGTCTAAGATTGTATTTGACTCGAAGAGTTCATCTGGGATATCTTCGTTGAGTTTAGAAGACTCGGGAATGGGTTATTCTGCTAGTAAATCGGCTATTGCTTGACCTTTGACTGCTTTCTGAGGCATGAATGTCATGTCGTACAGCGAGAGAAGTATCTCATATTTTGCTTATCTAGAATTCAGTTATCTGGGTTTCATCATGAGTATCTATAGAAGATTGACTCTTAAAATGATGTGGTTGGATTGGGGTAAGGCAATGTCACATCTTCTGAATTGTGAAGACCAATGCTAAACAGTTCTTTTCGACTAGATTGTAGCGATGCTCGGCTCCAGTCAAAGTCTAGCTGAGGTAGTAAATAGCTTGCTCGTGGCCATTTTCATTCTTCTGAGTGAGGAGTGCTCTGAGAAAAATGTGTCTATTGCCTTGACATAGAACAAACATGGGTTATCTGATATTGGCGCGGCTAAAATTGTTGGCTTCGTGAGATAGCCGTTGATCTCATTGAAAGTTTCTTGGCAACTATCATCCCAGATGAACAAAACACCTTTCTTTATGAGTCTTTAAAATAGTTGACATTTTCTAGACAAGTTGGTGATGAACCTTCGGATGTAGGCTAATCGTCCTTATAGACCTCTGAACTCCTTGATATTCCTCGGAGGTGGCATCTCTTGAATGGCTTCACTTTCTCGGGGTCGACATGTATTCTTTTGATGTCACAATAAATCTTAGGAATTTGTTTGATGATACTACCAGGAAGGATTTGGTTGGATTCATCTTGAGCTGGTGTTTTCACATAATTCTGAATACCGTTCTCAAGTCGCTGAAGTGATCTTGCTTGAGACGACTTTTGATTGCGAGGTCATCGATGTAGAATTCCACTATCTTATGTAAATACTCATGAAAGATCATGTTCATATTGCGTTGATAAATAGCTCCAGCATTCTTCAAACTGAAAGGCATTGCTATATAATAGAATACTCCTAAGGTGTCCTGAAGGCTGTGTGCTTTTGATCATCTAGATGCATTTTGATTTGGTTGTATCAGAGAACTCGTCCATAAAGGACATCCTCTCAAAACTGTATATATTGTTGACCATGACGTCCGTGATAGGGAGAGGAAATTCATACTTTGGGCAAGCAAGATTGAGATCCCGAAAATTGATGTAGATCTGGATCTTGCCATTTTTCTTCATCACCACCACAATGTTGGTTAGCCAATCAGGGTGTTGTTATTCGTGAATGAACCCGCATTCAATGAGCTTGCAGATTTTCTTCTCGATTTGCTCCATCAACTCAGGATGGAAGCATCGGCTGCTACTTGACTAGCTTAACACTAGGGTTGATGTCAAGACGATGTACAACCATGTTAGGGTCTAGGCCCGGCATGTCATCATAACTCCAGGCAAAGACATCAATGTATTCTTGAAAGAGAATTACAAGTTCTTTCTTTTTAGCGGATGATAGACTTTCGCTAATAAAGATGGGCTTGGGGTTGATTTCGTTGCCTATGTTGATTTGAACCACCTTACCTTCGGTGGGTGGCTCTCTGACTTCGAAAAGGGATTCTCATTGCTTCTCGAGTTGCTTTGCCCATGCATCATCTTCAGGATCTTTGAATATTCGGATTCATCGAGATCCATGGTCATGTCATATGAGACCATGTTGGCTGTGAATTCATTACACAAAACTCTGAGGCTGATGTCAAAATTCCAATTGGACATGTCCGAAGAATCGCTCAGGATGCTAGTCTTGTTTGTGGCTTGGCATCGGGAGAAATATAACCGAGTCCTCGCTTGGTTTGATACTAATAATTGAAGACTTCACCTTCTGGTGTACATGGAATCAAAGGGACTCGTAGTCTTCTATTGAAGTTCAATCATTGTTTTGTAGTCAAGTTGTATCCCATCTTTGTTATAATCTGTTGAGACTGTTAGCTGTATCGGGAGAATTCCGGCGCTACTTTAGCTTCTTCTTCAGAATCTAAACAATGAAATTGTGTCTCAACTTTTTTGAAAATGATCGGATTCAAAGCGCTCTTGTTGGGTTGAACCTTGAAAGAGGCATCCTCCAAGTTGTCTAGCTGCTTGTGAGTGGAAAACGACTCTTTTATCAGCATATGCAATGTTAGTTCTGAAGCAAGTCTGGCCATCAAATTTTCAACCCTTGAGTTTTCAGACTCAGAGTCTAAAGAGTGGTCGTAAGCAAGCTCTTCTTTATTAAACATCTAATCACCCTGATTTTCACCGGATTGGTCGATATAGAGGTCATCTAGGGTAATTACAAGTGGATCTATCTCCTAGACTAAATCGTCAATGGGATCTAGCTCAACATCTGCTTCATTATTGCTATTCTCATCATTGGAGAGAATAATCTCAATTGTCTAATTTTCATCATACAAGAGAGAGTTAGTGATGTAATTCTCTACCCCCTTGAAAGGATGATTTTCAGCATCAACTCTCTATTGAACCCCCTGTTCATCAATTTATTTTAAACATTAATGAAGTGTTGAGGGAACGATCATGTTGGAATGGATCCAAGGCCATCCTAGTAGAAGATTATAAGATGTCTCAACATCAATAATGTAGCAAGTCACTTCGACCTTCAAATCTTCTATCTGGCAATGGAGCCGGATCTTTCCAAGAGATTAGCTATTGCTAGAGTTAAAGCCGAATATGGTCGCAGAAGTCTGTGGGAGCTTATAGAGGGGAATATGCAAAAAGCACAAGAGTCTTCGCTGAATTATGCTTAACACAGAGCCTGGATCGACGTGAATCCTCTCGACCCTCGACGACCCTATATACCCAGTGTAGTAAAGGGGTCGATTATGGTGACAATCTTTGATAAGCATGTCCTTTGGGTTGAAGGTGATGTTCGGTATCTACGTTTGGTATTGATAGCATTGTTCGTGTCCTTCGTCTTGAGGAGGTTTGGTCATGTAGGCAAGAAATGCCTCACTATCATTGAGAACTTCTTTCAAGGCTCCTCTCGTATCCTTAGACAAACACAAAAGTTTGAATAAGGTGACACGAGTTGGAATGTTGGCCAATTGAGCCATGATGTCATATTTCAATGGGGCCTTGGGGTCGCTTGGAGGATGCTGTAAGGCTTTATCGAACCGAGTATGCTTTTGCTTAGCCGGTTCGGGTTGTTTGGATATTCCTGGCAGATTGTAATCCCATAGGTAATTTTTGCCAGATCGTTTCCTATCATAGCCACTTTCTCTCCCTCTGAGTCAGTGAGTGAAGCGACGTGTAGAGATTCTTCTTCGATAATTATGGAGATGGAGTTGCAAATCTTCATCTTATGCTTGTCCTTGGGTTTCTGAAGAGTCCAACTCTCATCTTGAAGAAGGTCGAGATGCACTCACATTACTTCGCCTCTCTCGGTGGTGAGAGGGATCAAGCCTTGGCTTTGTTGGTTTTGGCAGTCGTGGTTGACCACTTCCATTCTCATCATAGGGATGGGGACTACACCATCTTGGGCTTGGATTTTTAGTATGGAGCCGAATTGGAGGGTCACCATGTTAGCAGTGACCTTCCTTTGCTTTGGTTTGAGCTTAAAAATTCTAGATTTGACGAATGTTTGGATCTTATCCTTGAGGATATTGCAATTCTTCATCGGGTGCCCTAACATCCTATGATAAAGGAAATAATTGGCGTCGTCATTCTTTCTGACTTCTTTAGGGCGTCGAGCTTCTGGGAGCTTCAAACGATTCCCTTTGTTGAGTACATGGAAGATGGTGACTGCATGCTTGTCTTTGTACGAATCATTACGCTAGAAGTTCTTCTTCTGTTCTCTTTGCTAGTTGTTATTGAAATTCTGAACTCTAACTGTGAAGGTCTCTTTAGCTTTCGGTTGTGACGTCTGCCCTTGTTTGTCTTTGTTGTCTTTGAAGTTGGTGCGAGGCTCAAACTTGTTGAAACATTCTGATAACTTTTTGGCTATCTCAACTTGTTCCATTAAAGTCTTCCAAGTATGGGTAGTGATGGCACCCATGTGAGCTTTAATTTGTTCCACGAAGTTGTGTTAGCAAGTCTGGAGCAGCATCGGTAGAGGCATGTCTCAACATCGCAATGTCAAGTTACGATACCATTCGATGTAATCTTTGTCTGCCTCATTTCCGCTTTGTTTCTCAGAAAGAGGTTTGACCATGGTAACATCAGATTGTTCCTCACGAAATTGTGAGAGGAACTTGAATTCCAAATCTACCCAAGATCTGATTAAACCCTCAGGCAAATTTTTAAAACCAATCAAAAGCTACCCCCTAAAGGGTGCCAGTAAACAGATGTGCCTTAATAGCATCGTTACCCACTACATTTTTGATTTACTGGTGGAATTAGTAGATATGTTGATTTGGGGAACCTTTACGATCAAACACATGTGGCGTAGGTGGTTTGAACTTCATCGGATAAGGAACCTTGTCCCACTCGACGGGATAAGGTCGGATGATCCCAACCTTCTTGAGCTTCGTTCATTGAGAAAGGACATTAAGCTGCTTTTGAATATCTTTCAAGTCTTTCATTTCCTTGTTTGGCTTTGAAGGTAGCATTGTTTTTAATCTTGCTTGTTCAAAATCTGTATCATCTTGATGCTCCTGATCTTCTTCTAAAGAATTGAAGAGCTTGGTTGAGGATGAGAATTCAGTAAGAGTTACTCAATCATCTTTTCTAGCCGTTCGATCTGGTCATCTGAATCTTTCTGAACTGCCATTTGTGCATGAATATCTTCTCGATCCATTGCATTTACTTCCCATCGTCATTCTTGACTTGAACCAGGAGTTGGATTTGTCACTACGGCAGAGTTGACGTCGCTAGAAGTAGGTTGATTTGCCTGAGACGTAGGCTGTGGTGTGTGCATTAGGATGGAAGAGTAGTCAAAAGGAATCACCGCTCTTCTTCTTAGCTTGGTGTTGCGATACACGCCCTCAGCTTCTAGAAGTATAGATTGAATGCCAAGAGAATATATTGGATTAGGTGAGCTATCTGCACTTTCTTCATCATCCTTAGAAGTCACACTTGTCATATTGACAGTGAATACTTGTATTTTGCCTCTTCGAGCGTATCGTCATCTTTTAGTCCAAGCTTCTGAAAGCTCAAGAACATGATCGAGATGTTTGAAGATGGATTCTTTACATTAACAACTCTTTTGAACTGCTGAGACCACTTTTCTGAGGGTCGCACAATGTTGACATTTGCGAGCTCTCTTCAGAGTTATGAATTCTCTCAAATCAATATGGATACCAACTTTGCTAGTCTCAGCCTTGGAGCGTGAACGTCACTTACGATGACGCTGGCTAGATGTTTGTCCAGCAGAATCACTAATGATGATATTATTCTCTTGAGGAAATTTAGATGAGGAGTTATCCCCACTCTTAGCTTCTATCTGGGAAGCATAGCGAGCATCGCGAGATGCTTTGAATCGAACTCCTAAAGGAGTTGAAGACTGAAGCCTGAGATGTGATATGGTAACATCTTGATCTTCACTCAAGGCAAGAGTCTTAATTCCTTCGCTCTTGGTGAAGTTTGTTTGGCTTCTAGCTAAGCTCAAACTATCTTCGGTGAAGGTAGCCTTTCCACACACGGGGGTCATTTTGGACCCAAGATTTTCATTGCGATGAATTCTATGACAACCATGTATAAATGCCACTGAAGAGGTTTTGTTCGTGTAAATGGATTCCTTGAACTTTGCTTGGTCAAATTCAATGACCAGGGTTTCAGCAAAAGACCCAAGGGTCTTAGTGTCGGTGTGCAACACAATCTTCTCGTCAGAGGAGAAGGAAGTCCCTAGCAGAGTCGTCATCCTATTTTGAGATCTTTAATATTGCTATTAGCTCATATTACAATAGAAAGATTGTAATGAAATGAAGGAAAAATTTATATTTTCTGGGGTTCTTTTCTGTGTACCGATAGAGCGCCGATCTTGTACTCTGTTGACTCACAGATTAAGACAATGGATCTTTTGCTATTGATGAGATTTGAATTGCTCAAAAGATAGCTCAGTCTTCTCTTAGCAAGATCTCTCAATGAGATCGCAAGTGTGATGCGTGTGGGAGTTTTCTTAATGGCTAACCAATTTGATCTCTTCTTAGCCGCTCCTAGCTTTTGGCTTGCTCTTAGCTTTTTGCCTTTAGCTGCTTCGAAAATGTGTGATCTCCTCTCCTTTTATAGGATAAAAGAGAGAGTTAACAGCCTCTTAATTATGGATTAAGTGGCCATTAAAGTAGGAGAAAATGGGGGAGTGGTTATTCCCCTGAAAATAGCTCTGAAATGGTTGTTCGGTAGACTTCATAGACTTGGCGAAGTTCGCTAAAGACGTGGCACTTTCTTCAGAAGTGAATGACTTGGTCCACTTGAGTTGATGTGGGCGGAGTTCATTGGTTGGTGAGCTTCACCTATGAGTTCGAATTTGATACAGAATTTGACTCTAGGCTTGGCCGACTAATGATGCCTTTTGATTCGGTTCTGGGGGTCAACTCATGTTTGCCTTGGTTAGATCGAGTTGATATGGGCTGCTCGGTGAGGGTCGCTTCAGTCATCCAGTGACCTTCACTGCAGCTTGTTGTGGGCTTGACTATGGGCCCATTCGAAGTGTTTAGCTTATGGGTGTTCACTTCATGGATCCAAGCTAATCATTGGCCTAAGTGAAAATACATTTTCACTATCTATAAGGAGAAGGGGGCAGTGAACCTGGAGTAGTTCTACGTAGCTCTGAAGGACTCATATATGAATATTCAGTCGCTTTTGAGTTTCCAGCCTCAAATAACAAAGCTGAATATGAAGCCCTCTTAACAAGACTCAAAGCTGCTCTGGCAACCAAAACCGAGTCCATCTTCATCCTGGCCAATTCCTAGCTTGTTGATTACAAAGTGTGGGGGATGGGGGGAATATGAAGCTAGGGACCTTAGAATGGCCCAATAGCTGGGTAAGGTTAAGGAGCTCTTGTGCAATTTTAAAGAATTCAAATTTGCGCAAGTCTCTGGAGCTCACAACGCTCAGGCAAATGCTTTATCCAAGCTCGGTTCTTGAAGCTCGGGGAAGAACTAAGGGCCCATGTACACTGGTATCCTCAGACATCCCAGCACTAGCGATGCTTCGGCAGACTCAATTATGCTGATTGAAGCCTCGAAGGAGCCATGTTGGATGAACACACTCGTCGAGAGTTTAACTGAAGGGACCTTGTCAAAAAATCCCATAGATGCAAGGAGTATACAAATAAACGCTCAGAGATACCTCAAGATCGATGATTAGCTATATCAGTTCTCATACACCAGTAACAGTGTGGGGCCCTACCTATGATATCTCCAGTCCGAAGAAGTAGATCATGTCCTAAAGGAGATTCATCGAGGAACATGTGGAAACCACCCAGGGGCTAAAACTCTAACCCAGAAAGCTATCTAATAGGGCTACTACTGGTTGACCATTATAGCCGAGTCCAAGAGGCTCGTCTCTCGATGCAAAACTTGCCAACTGAGCATACCCTGGGCTCCGGCAACTAAACTCACCACTCTAATCAATCCAATCGCCTTTGCTCAATGGGGACTAGATTTGTTAGGTCCACTCCCAATAGCAGCAGGGCAGCGAAAGTTTTTGATCATTACCATAGACTACTTCACAAAGTGGATAGAGGCCAAGCCTTTGGCCAAGATCGGTGAGAGCAACATCACCAACTTTGTATACAAATTTATTGGGTTCCTACATCTTTCGTCATAGACAATGACACTTTGTTTGGCAGTAGGGATTGGGTTGAAGAAGAAGATGGATGATGCAGTTAGGAATTGGGTTGAAGAGCTACATAAGATTTTGTGGTCATACAAAATGACCCACAAAAATTCCACAGGAGAAACCCCATTCAAGCTAGCATATGTGGTGGAGGCAATCCTCTTAGTGGAGGTCATCATGCCAACCATCCGAATACAACACTTCAATGAACAGTCCAACATTATCGGGCTCAGAGTCGAACCAACCTTATTGATGAAATTTGAGAGAAGCCCCTCAGATCGCAAATCAACAATCAACAGTGCATCGCCCAGCACTACAATAGTAGAGTCTGACCTCGAAGATTCAAAGGTAGTGACCTTGTTCTATGCAAGGCCATCTGTCACGCCTCGCTTCCCAAAAATACACAGAAACGGGACGCGAGCAAGCTCGCGACGTATTAGATTGAGGAGAAATCGGAGAGAATAAATAATGAGTGATTTCTTCTCAACCTAATACGCTAAGCGTCAATATAAAATCACATCACAGGTCCCCGAATCACAG
>JBAKGM010000365.1:28374566-28387370 GCA_037177215.1 Asparagus racemosus | reverse complement strand
TTTCAAATTTATCGTCAGCTTGGAATCCACACACATCCGAGTCCGCAATGTGGAGTACATGACCTTCATCAAAGATACGGGTTTCAACATCTTTGGCCTCCAGCGTGGGATTGAACCCACACCCCGATCCTTTTTATTGACATGAGGAAACAAATAGTCTGCCCAAGGAACACGAGGCATAGTGAGATCGTGTCCGATATTCCCCGTAACACTTTGGCAAATGAGGAAATGGCACACCAACTCTCAGAACACCTCCATCACCTGGGGAACATGGTTTGGAGGAGTCAACTCTTCATTAGTGGAGAAAATTTTCTCGTACAGGTGACTTCCCATCGGTAAACGAGGGCGAACATCTCATGTAGAGCTATACCAATCTACCCCACCGGAGTAAAGAAAATGTTGGTGTCACAATTGTATAACTCCAAGATGCCATACAAGACTGGCGTGCAAATCTCAACACCATACTTGGAGGCTCTCACCCCAGCGTATAGCCCCATTTCATGTAACCTATCCACAAAGGTTTCAAGAGCAAAGTCAAACAAACGAGTCCACCATTGGGTATCTACTGATCTGATCCAACTAGGAAACCTGTCATCTGCCTTAGGATATTGAGCATCATTCTTGGCAAAGTTCGTTCCTGAAAGTGTTTGGAATCACAGGGACTTCATTGACCGGTACGTCCTCACTTACGAAACCAGGATGCAACCTAATGATGTTAATTCCATAAAGTCCCTCAAGATGAAAGCCACCTCCGTGCTTCAGAGAACCTATCTTAATGCTATCCTCCCTGTTCGTGAGATTATAGCGCATGAAACGAGGCATGGTGAGATGTTGCAGATACATGAAGGAGACTTGGTGCTCTACCGCTGGTATAGCAAACTGTCGATCTGCTTGGGCATAGTACCAGTATTCCTCTCCCTAATTGAAGAGGGAGTTGCCGCTAGGAACGCTATCTCCAAAGAGGAATTGTGGCTTTAGTGACACATCCTCATCAGGAATTGAGAACTTGGCATCCGTGATTATCTCTAGAAGAGATCTAGTACTACCCACACAAATGGTTTCTATCCTACCCTGGCTGCTGTATTCTAGGAATAAAGGAACATTCCCATGCACCACTTCAGGGTCATGTGTTCCATCATGCTCGAAATGGCTATGGTGATCTACAGGGGCCCTCGAGTAAGTAACTGCACAAGGATGAAGATCAAATTAGACCAAACATTGGTAAGATGAAGCAAAGACCAGCACAAACTGCGAACTTCATCCATATGCTTAAGTTAGTGAAACTCATCCAACTAAGTTATACGGATCTCGCCCAAGCAAGGGTCACTTAAATAAGCAAGCATTGCTCTAGCGAAGGTTGCTCAAAATTAAGCAACGAACTCCGCATGAACGAAGTCCGCTGCGAAAGCCCAAAGGGCTAACGAGCTCTACTCGAAGAACGAAGCTCGCTTCAACAAGCGCTAGTAATAGCTGCTAACAGAACTTCGCCTCAAACGACAAAGGCTTGTCGGAGAAGGCCACAACTGGTTGTGAAGATCTCGCCTATGGTAGCGGATCAAGTGTTTTAACTAATTGGAGGCACTGTTTAAAGCCCAATGGGCTGAGAATAAGCTGATCTGAAGATCGCCATTAATAGGTTTGAAGCTTACCCACCACTATCTCTAGCTATGCCGGCGCTTCTTCAGTTCTTGGTTGACAAGTTCCTCGAGCAGAGCCTCTTCCTCTAGAAACTGCACGACGGGGAGCCATTGATGGAAGCTGGTAAGGATTTTGAGAAAGCTTGGACTTGAAGAAAAGTGGAAAGTTTTCGAAATCAAAGTGGAGAAGAAGGAGGCAAAACAACCTATTTATAGGCTAAAATCCCTAGACTCCGCAAAAGGATTCTTGCCCCGAACTTCGCCGAGTATTTCACTAAAGCCAGATCCACCGAAGATCTTGCTACCAAACTCCGCCAAAGATTTCGCCCTGAACTTCGCCAAAGATTCTAGCCTTGAACTTCGCCAGGAATCTCTCTTTGAATAAACTTCACTAAAATTTCAGGCACACAAATCAAAGACCTGAATTTTAAATTTTTACGCTGAGCCTCGCCTAAACCAACTTTGAGCTTTGCCCAGACAACTGTTTCTCAAGTAAGCAAACTTCGCCTAGCTCAATAAGGTATCAAGGCGAGCTTTGCCAAAGCATATTAGTGAATTTCACTAAGTCTCCAAATTGAGAAAAAAACCACAACTCAATTTGTGTGACCTTATATACAGATCATCGCTAAATTGACTTGGCAAAAATTCACTAAGTCACAAAATTGAGAAAACTACAACTCAATTTGTTCGGACTTCATTTGGCTGATTTCAAAACTGACTCTCGCCAACACAAGGAAGCCTAAGTCTCGCTTCCAAAAGTAGTGACTCCATGCAAAGTTCAAACACATTACAGAAGTAAAAGTACATGCAGATCAATTACACAAGAGATGGACAATTTCAGCTGGAAGAAAAGTTCATTTTTATTGATTGAAGATGTTGTTACAAGGCGAACACTCAAACTATTCAATTACAAGGATGATGGGTATTTGTTGCTATTTGTTACTGCCCTATATTCCTAAGATATGGGTAGTGTGATGGCTGAGGAGCATACACAAGCTGCACCAAGCTACAACGCGTGCATCCTTAGCCACATAAGATTGGGAGATAGGAAGTGCTCCCATTGCTTTAAATTGAGCCATATCTACAGGAAGAAGTACTTCCTATGGTAAAAAAATTGACGTTGGGCCTGAATTAGCCACACAACGTCTAATTACAATCTAGGATCACTTTTGTGATACCAAGTTCCTGTCGGAGTCTTTGCTCGTGGAGACCTAAGGATCTTTCTTCAAATGCCATTTCAGTCGCCAAACGGCCTTACGAAGAGAGCGGCACTTAAGGCTCCACGCATCTCTATCGCAATCAAGTTTGTGCCAAGCCAGCAACTGATTCTCGATGATCTGTTCGAGCATCGCCTTCTCAGCTAACAACAATTCTACTAAGCGGTGGAGTATGCAGAGTTCATCCATTTGATTGCCCTGAACTTGGGCTAACTCCTATTGGAGTTTTCTTATCTTAGCTCCTCTGTCAAGGAGCATCTCTAGTCTATGAGGCGTTGGCGCAGACATGGAGAAGAAGAAGAAGAAGAAGAAGAAGAAGAAGAAGAAGATGGAAAGAGCAATGAGAACAGATAAGGATGGCTACTATTTATAGCCAATTTCAAATCTTAACTCCCAATGCAATTGTATCTTTCTGAGATCTGATTGGACCGAACAAAGAGGTTTTGACTTAACCTAAAACTCGGTCAAATCCATAGCAAATCTCATAGGATCTTCAGTCAAGATATCTTAGCCACAAATCACGATATAGATCTAGAGGCGAATCAGAACAAACTTCTCCAAAACAGCAAGCATCCCCATACGACAAACTTCACTAATGACAGCTCAAAATGCATAGAGCTTTGCCAACTAGCGAACATCTCTAATCAACGAGCTTCGCTCAGTAAGACAGAAATGAGCAGCCTTCGCTCACACTTAAAATCAGCTGGACTTCGCTAATCTCTCCAACATCGCCCTAACAACAAAGAAGGCTGGTTTCATTCCAAACATGGATTTGGACGAGCATAAGCATCACCAAACCATCGATGCTAGTCCGTAACCAAGGAAGCTACGTTCAACAGTACACCTCTGTCTATTTACCCAAAGTATTTCAATCCTGTTAGAAAACGTATTTTCATTTACACAAAGAAGGGGGGGTCTTGTAGACGGTCAAAATGTATTTTCATTTACACCGATGGCTAGCTTGGATCCAAGAAGTGAATGCCTATAGGCTAAACACTTCGAATGGACCCAAAGTCAAGCCCCCAACAAGTGGCAATGAAGGTCGCCTGATGATTGAAGCGACCCTTGCCAAGCAGCCCACATCAACTTGATTCAACCAAGTTGACACAATCCATATCGAGTCGAAAAGGTGCTAATAGTTGGCCACGCCTAGAGTTGAATTCTATGTTAAATTCAAACTCATAAGCAAAGCTCGCCAGACAGCCCATGTTGACTCGTCTCGACCAAATCGAAAGTGAGTCGACTCCCATGCCGAGTCGAAAGGTATCATTAGTCGGCCAAACCTAGAGTCGAATTCTGTGTCAAATTTGAACTCATAGGCGAAGCTCGCCAACCAATGAATTCCGCTTATGTTAACTCAAGTGGACCAAGTCATCCACTTCCGAATAAGGTGCACCCATGTTCGTGATGACTTTCGCCCACAACTGCAGTGAACTTTGCCCATGCCTTTAGTAGACTTCACTAAGGTCACGAAGTCCGCCTAATAGCTGTTTTAGAGCTATTTTCAAGGGATAACCGCCCTCACCATCTCCTATTTTAATGGCCACTAACCCACGTCATAAGGAGGCCATTAACTCTCTCTCTTTTAGCCTGTAAAAGGAGAGGAGATCATGCATTAAAGATATATACACACGGATAGAGTTCGGAAAAAAATAACGATGAGAGATACATATGTAGAGGAGTATCACAAAGAGAAGACTGAGCTAGCTTCCAAGTGATTCGATTCTCACAGACAGCAAAAGAGTCATAGGTCTTGATTCGGTTCGTCAACGGAGTACAAGATCGACGCTCCACCGGCACACAGAAAAGAACCCCCAAGAAATATAAATTTTTCCTTTGTTTCATTGTAATCTTTTATTGTAATCTGTGTCAATTGCAATACAAAAGACCCAAAACACCTATCCTGTTTGGTATTTTGGAGTTATACAACTGTGATAGCAACACCTTTACTCTAGCGGGGGAAATTGGGATAGCTCTCCACGAGATGTTCGAGGTGTCTCGTTTACCAATGGGAAGTTGCCCACACGAGGAAATTTTGCCCACAAATGAAGAGTTGAATCCTCCAAACCATGTTGCCCAGGTGACGGAGATATTCTGAGAATTGGTGTGCCATTTCCTCATCTGTCAAAGTGTTACTGAGAATGCTGAACACGATCTCACTATGCCTCGTGTTCCTTGGGTAGACTATTTGTTTCCTCATGTCAGTAAAAAGGATAGGGGTGTAAATTCGATCCCTCCGGTTGAGGCCAAGGATGGCGAAATTGTATCTTTGATGATGGTCATGGACTTCACATTGCGGACTCGGATGTGTGTGAGTTCCATGCTGGTGACAAATTTGAAAGCTTCCATTATAAGGTGAGGGAACCGATATCTAAGCGGGCATTACTTGCGGGCTTCTTTGCCATTTGGTTGAAGGGGTGTGTTGTTCCTTCTTCGCCGAAGGACCGTATCTTGATCAAGGTGCTGCATCCTGCCGTGTTGCTAGCTTGTGGGTATAATTTAGCCCTTTTACCTACGATGGTGAGCTGTATTCATCATGGCCTGAGGGAGTTGGCCATTGAATATCTGAAGCAGGAAGAAAAGTGTCTGAGAAATCAAGTGCCCAATCCTCGGGTGGAGCTACCACATATGTATTTAGTGATATGGATCACCCAGCATTGCCCTCAGTTAATGTCAGCTTCTATGCCCGATGGAGCAAACGTTGCTTTGCTCCAGAGGTTCGAACGCTCCAAGTGGTTGGTCAAATATCTTGCCGGGACTCGTAGAGTTCTCCAGCAGAAGGATAATTATCGTCTTTATTGTTGCTTTCCTTCAATTGATGGGGTCAATCCAGGGATGCTTTTGAAGATGGTGTGAGTAGCGAGGGCTTTACTTATTTGCCCAGCAGGTGTTTTCACTGGTTGGTGAACATACGATCGGGTCACCTTGTCGCTAGATTGAACGGAGCAGAGTGCTATATCGAGCCATACTTGCCGTGTCGGTTCGCTCGTCAGTTTCGCTATGATCAGCTATACATTGGGAATCCAAATCCTAGATTGATACGTTCAGGAAGTGTGGTTGACGGTGCTCGCTCTTGGTATCACTTTGTCGCTAGGGCCACTGGAGCTAAGTTCTCACTTCCTCATCATACACTTCATATTACATGACGTAAGGGTTTTGCAAGTGGTACAACAAGGTCATTATACCACACTCTGACTTTCATACTAACAAATTTGGTTTGTTTTGGATCTCTCGGCGATATCGAGAATCTTCCCAAAGGGGTAGGAGGACCTGAGTTCCCAAAATCTGTGACTTCTAGCAGAGGATATGCCAAATGATTATTCGGAAGCACCCGCTAAACGGGTTGCTCCTTAGGTAGAGGTTAACAAGAAACCAGCACCTCCAAGACAGGTTGGGATCAACATCCGAGAACTAACTGAACCAGTGGTTTACTAGGAAGTGCCCGATAGAGGACAAGGCAAGGGAAAGAGACTATTATATGCTCCTCCTTCTCCACCACCTTCGAAAAAGTAGCGTTTGGTATCTTCTGAGCTGGCTATAGTTGCGGGAGTCTCCCTTGTAGTTAGAGAAGAACCTTCGGTAAACCCCGTTCAAGAGCCTAGAGTCAGTTCTTCAGGTAATTTCTCTCTTCGTATGCTGAATATTTTGAAGTATCTTTGACTGATGTGCTTCTCATGTGTAGAGAAAGAATGCAATCCTCTGGATGATGATGAGGATCGAATGAGCTCCAGGCATGACGATACTGATGCATATCTAACCGAGCCTGATGATGGGGCCGATATCGGTGGTTACACGACAGGTACTTTCTTCAGCTCTTTCATAATAGCTTTGTTTTAATAGCTTTGTTTTAATTTGTTTTAATAGCTGAAATTTCACTTATGTATTAGATGATGAGTTGGACTTCAGGGTCATGAGCGAAGCAATGTTGACGTCCTTCCATGTGAGCGGTTGTTTCAAATCTGTGATCTAGTTTAAAGGTGCCTCCGGTCCCTTACAACCTGTACCCACCATTGAGACACTCGAAACTCCTAGTTCGGTCCCAATTTCATCAGCGTAGCGAAGGCTGATAATTCATGGATCATCTGAAGATGATGATGATCGTCCAGTCTCCCCCATGCATGCAGAGGTTAGGGAGGAGGTGCCACCAGGTTCTGAATCCCGTCCGGGTGAAAGTTCGAGTGTACCTGCAGTTGCTCTTACTGAACCAGAGATCTTTTCCACAAGTGTTGGAGCTATGCCTGTGGACATATCAACGACTACAGCTATGGTTGTGAGAACCACCGTCTCGTCTACTATAGCAATGATGTTTACCATGTCTCCTGCTATATTGGAACTCTTGGTCACACTTGCTCCTTATTTAATATCGGGCAATGAACAGGTGCAAGCCTCGCTGTTTACTTCTCTTACCACCACTGATGCCATAGTGGTTTTCACTGGAGCGAGTCCTTCCGATCATGCGGAAATTCCTCAATTCACTAACCTCAGAGACTTGGCAGAGATGGAGATAAAGATATTAACAGAGAGTCTGATAAGCTTATTCAACCAAAATGTTGCATTCGCCTTAAAGTCTTAGAGGGAGTTGGCGACCCGCACTGTCAAATTGCAAAGGGATCAGTTGGATGTCCTGGCGTCTGTTGCTGGTCCTGCTCGTACTGAACCTATTAAGACGGTGATTGACAAAGCTGAGTCATGTTGTCGGGAATTACAAACTTTTCACATGGCTGATCTTGAGGGCATCACCGAACTTGAATTCCGTCGCTTGATGGAGACTCACCTCAAGGCCGGTGAATCTGCTCAAGTAGAAATGGAGCAGATTAGCGTGAAGGTTCAAAGTCTAAAAGACAGCATCACTTTCGCTGAATGTTATCAAATGGAACTCCAGAATGCTATCCAGGAGCAAGATGTGGTGATTGATGAGGCCAAGGTGACCATTGCTGCAGCCCAAGCACATCTGAGAGGAGCTCAACTTCAAAGGGCGAAGCTTGTGTCTGACCAGGCTGATTTCAACAAGAAATTAGATTCTCAAGTTGCGGAGCTTCAGGCAGAATCAAAGAGGCTTTGCACTATCAGGTTGCAGGTTGCCCCTGTTGATCCTTGGATCTTGAAAGAGAGGGCTCACAAGAGTGCTCATGATGTCGGGGATTCTCAGATGGCTGAGTGTGTTGCAAGGATACATACTTTTTATCTTCTCTCCATGTAGAACTCTTTTTGTAACTGTTTGAGCTTTTTAAATAAATAAAAGAATGTTTTGTCTCCTTAAAGATAAATGTGCGATAGAGGTGTAATGGTAAGATATCGCGGTGACATCTTAGCTGGGGAGGAAAATGTTGGGATCCAATTGATGGAGGTGTGGTGTTAACATAACAGTTCGATTAGATTGATACTATTCCGAGATGTATTGTTAACATAACAGTGTAGAGATATTTGACAGAGGTGTAATGTTAATGTGCCAAATAGGGTGACCGACAAAGGTATGGTGTTAACCAGTCGGTTCAAAAGAAGTCCGAAGGATGACTACCATTTGGAAGTGTAATGTTAACTTAACAGTAGAAAATCAATGGAAGTGTAATGTTAACTAATCGATTTTTGAGATAAGCAAATTGACAGAGGTGTAATGTTAACCAGTCAATTTTGCTAAGATAGGTCGATAGAGGTGTAGTGTTAATGTGCTAACAAAATGGTCTGACAAAAGTGTAATGTTAACTGGCCAGATCATTTGAGATGAGAAATCGTTCAGAGGTGTAGTGTTAACATGACGAATTGGTCAAATTAGAACTGTTCAGAGGTGTAATGTTAACATGACAGTAGGGGGTATATTTGAAGTTGGCACTGTTTAGAGGTGTATTGTTAACATGACAGTGATGATGTGTTTAGAGTTGACACTGTTCAGATGTGTAATGTTAACATGATAGTGATAGTATGTCTGGAGCCAAGCAGAGGTGTGGTGTTAACTTGATGACTCTTTGGGGATTTTGGTTGAGTAGATCAGGAAGATCGATATTTCTAGTTCAGAGGTGAAAACTTAAACATGACCAGGATTTTTTTGGAGATATGATTTTGACTAAGATCAAGGATAATACTTCTTGAGGAATTTCCCATTGATCGGCGCCATGAGCCTATTGCTATTTTGGTCAATTAGGCGAGATGCTCCATTTGAGTAGACTGTCTCTACTACAAATGGACCTTCCCACTTGGGTTGGAATTTACCTTTAGTCTTGTGTTTCATGACCATGGGTCGACAAACGGCTAAGACCAGATCGCCTTCTTTGAAGGATCGTTCTCTAACTCTCCTATTGAAGGCTTTCGAAATCTGTGACTGGTAGATCTCGATTCTTTACTGAGCTTGAAGTCTCAGTTCATCCAGCGCTTCGAGTTCTTAGAGGCGCTTTTGATGATGTTCTTCAGTTGTCATCTTCTCGGCAGTGGTGATTCTTAATGACGGAACCTGAACTTCAAGGGGGCTCACAACTTCGCATCCGTAGACCAAGGAAAATGGCGCTGAGCCGGTGGGAGTGCGGACTGTTGTTCGATAAGCCCATAAACACTCTCCAAGTTTCTCGTCCTAATCTCGTTAGTTGGAGGCGACGAACTTCTTCAGAAGTTTGATGATGGTTTTGTTGAAAGCTTTACCTAGACCATTAGCAGCTGGATTGTATGGCGTAGAAGCCTCATCTTGAATTCTGAACTTGTTGTAGAATTTGAAGAACAATCGACTGATGAATTGCGGACCGTTGTCATGAATGATTCATCTAGGAACGCTGAATCTGTAAATCACGTGATGTCTCAAGAATTTGATCACTTGAGATTTTTGACTTCTCTGAGGGGAACAGCTTTGGCCTATTTAGAGAAGTAATCTGTAATGGCCAGGATAAATCGATGGCCCTTAGCAGACGGTGGACTGATCGGTCCGATGATTCCATACCCCAAACTTCAACTAGCCATGAGGCGGCTGTCGATGTAATTTTTCCAGAGGTTGATGTAGGAAGTTAGCGTGGATTTGACACGCATGACATCTTTTAGCATATGTTAACGCATCTGCTATCATTGTCGGCCAGTAATAACCTAGACGACGGAGTCGGTCTTGAAGTTTGGGACCCAGTTGATGATCTCTACATGTACCATCGTGGGCTTCCTTTAAGGATTCTCGAGCTTCACTTGGTGATAAGCGTCAGAGAAGAATACCGTCAAAAGATCGTCGATATAACATCTGTGTGGCAGAATTGTAGAAAAAGTGCGGAGCTCTTCTTTGAATGGAGGCTGCCTGCTTCGGATCGTCTGGTAGGATTCCATGTAGGATGTAGTCGACGATTGGGAACCCCCAATCGTTGCCTTCAAAGCACATGACGTGAATTTCGTTGGCTTCAAGAATATGTCCGAAGAGCATAAGTGATGGCTAGCCACCATGATGCCCCTAGTGGTCTTGGGCACTGGGGCGAGTGTGGCTGCAAGGGATACTAAAGCATCTGCATGGGTATTCTCTAGGTGAACTACATAGTTGATGTAGAAGCCTTTGAATGATTGGGCGAGCTTTATGGCCGCTTTATGATAAGGTATGAGGTCTTCATGGCGAACCACATATTCTCCTTTGATTTTATTCACGATCAGCTTGGAGTCACCGAGAGCTTCAAGATATTTGACACCCATGTCTTGAGCGAGTTGTAGGTCGATTATAACAGTGTTATATTTGGCTACATTGTTGGAACATGGTTCGGTCAATGAGTAGGCTCGGGGAAGAACATGTCCATGGGGGTCGATCAGTACTACCCCCACTCCTGTAATAATCGCTCCTTTGTGGTTGCGTCTTGATGCACCGTCAAAGTACAACCGCCATATATAGAGGTCTGAAACAGCATTTGACTCGAGAACTTTATCCAGAATGTCTTCGTAAAGTTTGGAGGACTCTGGGATGGGATGCTTTGCTAGAAAGTCAGCAATTGCTTAGCCTTTGACTGCTTTCTGTGGCACGAACGTCATGTTGTATTGTGAGAGCAGTATCGCCCATTTTGCTAGCCTAGAATTTAGTGATCTGGGCTTTGTCATGAGTATGCGCAGAGGATTGACTCTTGAAATGACATAGATAGATTGACCGGTGAGGTAGTGCCGCATCTTCTGAATTGCAAAGACCAATGCTAAACATTCCTTCTCGACTAGTTTATACCGATGCTCGGCGCCAATCATAGTCCGGCTGAGATAGTAAATGGCTTACTCGTTGCGATTGTCAATTTTTTGAGCAAGGAGTGCTCCAAGAGAGTGATCCATTGCTTTGACATAGATCTAGAATGGTTTACCTGACAATGGTACAGCTAGGACCGGCGGCTTTGTGAGATATTGTTTGATCTCGTTGAAGGCTTCTTGACAGGCGTCATCACAAACAAATGAAATACATTTTTTCATGAGTCTTTGAAATGGTTGGCACTTCCCAGACAAGTTGGTGATAAACCTTCAAATGTAAGCTAATCTTCCTTGTAAACCTTTGAGTTCTTTGAGATTTCTCGGGGGTGGCATCTCTTGGATGGCTTTCACTTTTACAGGATCGACATGTAGATGTGACAATAAATCCTAAGAATTTGCCTAATGATACCCCTAGAAAGGATTTGGTTGGATTCATCTTGAACTGGTGTTTTCGCATGATTTCGAACACCGTTCTCAAGTCATTGACGTGGTCTTGCTTGTGACGACTTTTAATCGTGAGATTGTCAACGTAGCATTCGACCGTCTTGCATAGATGTTCACGAAATATCGTGTTCATTACACGTTGATAAGTAGCACCAACGTTCTTTAGGCCAAAGGGCATTACCGTGTAGCAAAATACTCCTAAGGGTGTTCTGAAGGCCGTGCGCTTTTGATCACCTAGATGCATCTTGATTTGATTGTATCTGGAGAATTGGTCCATGAAGGACATCCTCTCAAAGCCACACATATTGTTAACCATGACATACGTGATAGGGAGGGGAAATTCATCCTTCGGACAAGTGAGGTTGCGATCTTAGAAGTCGATACAGATTCGAATCTTTCCACTCTTCTTCATCACCACCACAATGTTGGCTAGCCAATCGGGGTGTTGTTCTTCATGAATGAATCCCCAAGAATGAATCCGCATTTAGTGAGTTTGCGGGTTTCCTTTTCAATTTGCTCCATCAACTCAGGACGGAAACGTCGTTGTTGTTTCTTGACTGGTTTGACGCTGGGATCAATGTTAAGACAGTGTACAGCCATATCGGGGTCTAGACCCGGCATGTCTTCATAACTCTAGGCAAAGACGTCAATATATTCTTGAAGAAGAATTATGAGTTCTTCCTTTTCAGCGGGTGATAGACTCTCGGTGATGAAAATGGGCTTGGGGTTGGTTTCACTGCCAATATTTATTTGAACCACTTTGTCTTCAGTAGGTGGTTCTCTGGCTTCAAAGCGTGATTCTCATTGCTTTTCAAGCTGTTTTTTCCAAGGATCATTTTCAGGATCTTCGAACACTTCAGGCTCATCAAGATCGCCGGTGAGATCATAAGAGACCATGTTGGCCGTGAATAAGATTCCAAGGCTGATGTTAGAATCCTAGTCAGATGTATTTGAAGAATTACACAGAAGGTCATCAAATACTGATTCGATATGTGGTTCGACTTTAGGAGAGATATAACCGAGCCCGTGCTTGGTTCGATTGTAGCAATCAAACATTTCGCCTTTTGGTGTAAAGGGGATCAATGGGACTCATAATCCTCTATTGAAATCCAATCCTTGTTTTGCAGTAAGGTTGTACCCCATTTTCCCATTATCTATTGAGACTGCTAGCTATATCAGCATTTGATAAATAAGGTCGTTTCTCAACTTTTCCAAAGAAGAGTGGGTCTGATGTATTCCCTCTAGGCAGAACCGTGAAAGGATTCCTCGAAAAGTTAAGGATTCGTAATCCTTTTTAGAAATCGAATGGATTCGGTCTTATACATACGCGAGGA
>JBAKGM010000365.1:28361923-28374466 GCA_037177215.1 Asparagus racemosus | reverse complement strand
GAACTCAAAAATGCTAGTTCTAATATGAAAATGAGAATAGATATGCATGAAAATGTATATACAAATGTAACTCATCAGTGGTATGAAGAGAAAGAGCGGGCCATGGAGACAACCCCTCAACAACCGTAGCATCAAACCCGCTTTTTGATCAATCCATAACAGGCTTCTCAACACGAATATGTGACGTGTGAAAGCTCGAGCTATGATCCTAGTCACACTACATGGGCAGCATCTCGAGTAAGATATACCATGCAACTCAAACCCTGATGACCTGGTAGACCTTTCTGTGGGAAACCGCACTTCTATTTATGACTGCCTTCAACATGGTGGCTGAGCTCATTATAGGTATTTCAGGTCTTTTGTATTGCAATTGACACAGATTACAATAGAAGAGATTACAAATGAAACAAAGGAAAACTTTATATTTCCTGGGGTTCTTTTCTGTGTGCCGGTAGAGCGTGAATTTTGTACTCCGTTGACTAACTGGCTAAGACGATGGGTCTTTTATTGATTGTAGATTGCTTGGAAGCTAACACAGTCTTCTCTTAGCAATATCTCTTGAAGAGCTCACGTATGTGTCTGTTGTTGTTATTGTTCCAAACTCTCTCTGTCAACCTCTCCCAAATGAATCGTTTCCTCTCCTTTTATAGGCTAAAAGAGAGCGTTAATAGCCCCTTTAATTGTGGATTTAGTGGCCTTTAAAGTAAGAGATAATTGGGGACAGTTATCCCCTGAAAATAGCTCTGGAATAGCTATCAAGTGGACTTCGTGACCTTGGCGTGATCCGCCAAAGGCGTGGATGAAGTTCGCTGTATTTGTGGGTGAAGGTCATCATGAGCGTGGATGCATCTTCTTTAGAAGTTGATTATTCAGTCCACTTGATCGGATGTGGGTGGATTTCATCATTGAACCTCGCTATTGGGCTTGAATTTAACACAAAATCAGGCTTTTGGCGGGGCTCGCTTAGGCGACCTTCACTGCAGTCCGTTGTGGACTTGACTTTGGGCTTGTTCGAAGTGTCTAGCCCATGGGCGTTCACTTCTTGGATCCTAAGCTAATCATCGGCCTTAGTGGGAATATATTTTGACAGCCTACAAGAAACCCTCCCCAAAGTTTTCAAGATCTTGCATTCAATGTTATAACAGGGATTGAAATACTTTGGGTACATAGCCAGAGGTGTACTGTTGAATGTGGCTTGAGTTGTCTTGATTGAGTAAACCTTGTCTTCATCTACCTAATTAGTTGCCAGAGGTGTACTGTTGAATGTAGCTTCCTTAGTTGAAGACTTGTACCGAAGGTTTGATGATACTTGTGCTCGTCCAAATCCATGTTTGGAACAAAACTCGCGTTCTTTGTTGTTAGGGCGATGTTGAAGAAATCAGCAGAGTTCAGTTGATTTTAAGTGTGAGCGAAGGTCGCTCATTTCTGTCTTACTGAGCAAAGCTCGTTGATTGGTGATGTTCGTTGGCTGGCGAAGCTCAACGCATTTTGAGCTGTCGCTGATGAAGTTCATTGTTTGGCGGCGATTGCTGTCTTGGTGAAGTTTGCTCTGATTCGCCTCTAGGTTTGTGCCGTGATTTGTGGCTAAGATCTCTTGATTGAAGATCCTATGAGATCCACTATGGATTTGATCGAGTTTTAGGCTAAGTCAAAGCCTCTTTGTCCGGTCCAATTTGATCTCGGAAAGATACGATTACCTCGGGAGTTAAGATTTGAAATCAGCTATAGCCATCCTCATCCATTCTCATTGCTCCTTCCATCTTCTTCTTCTTCTCCTGGTCCGTGCCAAAGTCGCATAGACCGGAGATGCTCCTCGATAGAGGAGCTGAAATCAAAAGACTCTAGCAGGAGTTAGCCCAAGTTCAGGGCAATAAAGTGGATGAACTCCGCATACTCTGTTAGTTGGCAGAATTGTTGTTAGCTGAGAAGGAGATACTCGACGGGATCATCCATAATAAATCAACGGGTTGGCATGAACTGAACCGTGATCAGGATGCATGGAGCCTCGAGTGCTGCACTCTTCGTAAAGCCGTTCAGCAACTGAAATGGCGCTTGAAGAAAGACCCTTGGGTCTCCACGAGCGAAGACTTTGACAATAACTAGGTGCCATGAAAGTGAACCTAGATCGTAATACGTCGTGTGGCTGACTCAGGCCCGACGTCGATTTTTGACCATAGGAAGTGCTTCTTGCTGCTGATATGGCTCAATTTAGAGCAACATGAGCACTTCCTATCTCCCAATCTTGTGTGGCTAAGGGTGCACGAGTTGTAGCCTGGTACAACTCGTGTATGCTCCTCAACCATCACACTACTCATATCTTAGGAATATAGAGCACTAGCAAATAGCAACAAATGCCCATCATCCTTATAATTCGATAGTTTGAGTGTCGCCTTGTAACAGAGTCTTCGATCAATAAAAATAAACTTTTCTTCAACCTGAAATTATCCATCTCTTGTGTAACTAATCTGCATGTACTTTGCTTCTGTAGTGAGTTTGAACTCTGCATGGAGTCATTACTTTTAGAAGCGAGGCTTGGGCTTCCTTGTGTTGGTGAGAGTCAGTTTTGAAGTCTGCCAAATGAAGTCCGAACATATTGAGTTGCAATTTTCTCAAACTTGGGACTTAGTGAATTTTTGCCAAGTCATTTTGGTGCGGTTCACTATATAAGGCCTCATACAAATTGAGTTGTGATTTTTCTCAATTTAGAGACTTAGTGAATTCACTATGATGCTCTGGCAAGGCTCGCCTTGATACCCTGTTGAATGGGGTGAAGTTTGCTTACTTGAGAGATAGTTGTCTAGGCGGAGCTCAGTAAGTTGGTTTTGGTGATGCTTAGTGTAAGAATTTAAAATTCAGGTCTTCGATCTGTGTACCTGAAATTTCAGTGAAGTTTATTCGGAGAGAGATCCATGGTGAAGTTCAAGGTTAGAATCTTTGGTGAAGTTTGGGGTGAAATCTTCGGCCGAGTATGGTAGCGAGATCTTTGGTAGATATGGCTTCGGCGAAATACTCGGCGAAGTTCGGGGCGAGTAACCTTTAGTCGAGTCTAAGTATTTTAGCCTATAAATAGGCTATTTTGCCTCCTTCTTCTCCACTTCGATTTCAAAAAACTCTCCACCTTTCTTTAAGTCCTAGCTTCCTCAAAATCCCCAAGGTTCATTATCAATGCCTCCCCGTCGCACTATCTCTAGAGGAAGAGGTTCTACCCGCAGAGCTCATTGGCCAAGAGCTGAAGAGGTGCCAGGGCGGCTAGAGATAACAGCGGGTAAGCTTTGAACCCATCAATGGCGAACTTCAGATCAGCCTATTCTCAGCCTATTGGGCTTTAAACAGTGCCTCAAAGTACTTTAAAACACTTGATTCGCTACCAAAGGCGAGATCCTCATGACTGCTTGTGGTCTTCTCCAATGAGCTTTTGTTGTTATGGCGATGTTCTGTTAGCGGCTATTAATGGCGCTTATTGAAGTGAGCTTCATTCTTCGGGCGGAGCTTCGTTGGCCCTTTGGGCTTCTGCGGTGGACTTCGTTTAATAGAGTTAGTTGCTTTATTTTGAGCGACCTTTGCTAGAGCGGGGCTTGCTGATTTGAGTGATCCTCACTTGGACGAGATTCACCTGACTTAGTTAGATGAGTTTTGCCAACTTTCATAGTAACAAATCTAGCTTGTTTTGGATTTCTCAGGGATATATAGAATCTTCCCAGAGCGGTCGGAGGACCCGGGTTTCTGGAATTCGTGACTTCTTAGTAGAGGATATGTCAGACGACGATTTAGAAGCAAATGCTGAATAGGTTGCTCCTCATGAAGAGGTTAACGAGCCATCAGCGCCTCCAAGACAGGTTGGGATCAACATCTGAGAACCAACTGAACCAGTGGTTCGCCAGGAAGTGTCCGATAGAGGACGAGGTAAAAGAAAGAGACCATTATACACTCCTCCTTCTCCGCCACCTACGAAAAAGTAGCGTTTGGTATCTTCTTAGCCTGCTATTGGGTTAGAAGTGTCCCTTACAGTTAGTGAAGAGCCTCCGATGGTTCTTGTTCAGGAGTCTAGAGTCGGCTCTTTAGGTAATTTTTCTCTTTGTATGCTAAATATTTTCAAAGTATCTTTGACTGATGTGCTTCTCATGTGTAGAGAAAGAACCTATTCCTCTAGATGATGATGAGGATCGAATGGGCTGTAGGCATGACGATACTGATGCCTACTTAAGCGAGCCTGATGATGGGGCCAATATCGGTGGTTATACGCAACGTACTTTCTTCAGCTCTTTCATAACGGCTTTGTTTTAATAACTGACATTTTGCTCATGTGTTAGATGATGAGTTGGACTTCAGAGTCATGAGTGAAGCAATGTCGGTGTCTTTCCTCGTGAGTGGCTGTTCCAAATCTGTAATCGAATTTGAAGGTGCCTCTGGTCCTTTTTAACATGTATTCCACCGTTGAGACACTCGAAACTCCCAGTTTGGTACCAGTTTCATCAGCGCGGTGAAGGCTAATTATTCATGGATCATTTGAAGATGATGATGATCATCCAGTCTCCCCTGTGCTTACAAAAGTTAGGGAAGAGGTGCCACTGAGTTCTGAATCCTGTCCAGGTGAAAGTTTGAGTGTACCTGTAGTTGCTCTTGCTAAACTAGGGGTCTCTTCCACAATTGTTGGAGCTACGCCTACGGACATATCGACAGCTACAGCTATGGTTGTGAGAACCGCCGTCTCGTCTACTTTGGCAATGACGTCTACCGTGCTCATGCTATATCGGAACTCTTGGTCACACTTGCTCCATATTTGATATTGGGCAATGAACAAGTGCAAGCCTCGCCATTTACTTCTCTTGCCACCATGGATGCTATAGTGGTCTCCACTTGAGCGAGTCCTTCCGGTCATGCGAAAACTCCTTGATCTCTCGACCTCAGAGACTTGGCAGAGATGGAGATAAGGATCTTGACGGCGAGTTTGATAAGCTTATTCAACCAAAATGTTGCACTCACCTTGAAGTCTTAGAGGGAGTTGTCGACCCGCACTGTCAAATTGTTAAGGGATCAGCTGGGTGTCTCATCATCTGTTGCTGGTCCTGCTCGTACTAAACCTTTTAAGATGGTGATTGACAAAGCTGAGTCATGTTGTCAGGAATTGCAAACTCCTCGCATGACTGATCTTGAGCACATTGCCAAACTTGAATTCCGTCGTTAGATGGAGACTCATCGCAAGGCCGGTGAATCCGCTCGAGCAGAAATGGAGCAGATCAGCGTGAAGGTTCAAATCTAAATGACAGCATCATTTCACTAAAGGTTATCAAATGGAGCTTCAGAATGCTATCCAGGAGCAAGATGCAGTGATCGATGAGGCAAGGTGACCATTGCCACATCTCAAGCACATCTGAGAGGAGCTCAACTTCAAAGGGCGGACCTGACTAGGTTGATTTCAACAAGAAATTAGATTCTCAAGTTTCCAAGCTTCAGGTTGAAAAAAAGAGGCTTTCCACTATTAGGTTGTAGGCTGCCTCTATTAATCCTTCGATCTTGAAAGAGAGGGCTCAAAAGAGTGCTCATGATGTCTGGGATTCTCAGATGGTTGAGTGTGTTGTGCGGATACACACTTTTTATCCGCTCTCCTTGTAGAACTTTTTTTGTAACCGTTTTAGCTCTTTTAATAAAAGAACTTTTTGCCTCCTTAAAGATGAATGTGTGATAGAGGTGTAGTGTTAACATATCGTACTGACATCTTAGCTGGGGAGGAAAATGTTGGGATCAAACTGACAGAGGTGTGGTGTTAACATAACAATTTGATCAGATCGACATTGTTTAGAGGTGTATTGTTAACATAACTGTGTAGGGATATTTGACAGAGGTGTAGTGTTAACATGCCAAATAGGGTGACCGACAAGGGTGTAATGTTAACCAATCGGTTCAAAAGAAGTCCAAAGGACGATTACCGTTTGGAAGTGTAATGTTGACTTAACAGTAGAAAATCGATGGAAGTGTAATGTTAGCTAATTAATTTTTGACATAAGCAAATTGACATAGGTGTAATGTTAACCAATCAATTTTGCTAAGATAGATCGACAGAGGTGTAGTGTTAACGTGCCAACAAAATGGTCTGACAGAGGTGTAGTGTTAACTGGTCAGATCATTGGAGATGAGAAATCGTTCAGAGATGTAGTGTTAACATGACAATTTGGTCAAATTAGAACTACTCAGAGGTGTAATGTTAATAGGACAGTAGGGGATATATATGAAGTTGACACTGTTCAGAGGTGTACTGTTAACATGACAGTGATGGTATGTCCATAGCCAAGCAGATGTGTGGTGTAAACTTGATGACTCTCTGAGAATTTTGATTTGATTTTTGACCAAGAAGATCAACATTTCTTGTTTAGAGGTGGAAACTTAAACATGACCAAGGGATATAAGATTGGCCAGGATCAAGGGTAGTATTTCTTGAGAAATTTCCCATTGATCGGCGCCATGAGCCTATTGCCATTTGGTCAATTAGGTGATATGCTCCATTTGAGTAGACTGTCTCTACTACAAATGGACCATCCTATTTGGGTTGGAATTTACCTTTAGTCTTGTGCCACATGACCATGGGTTGACGAACAACTAAGATCAGGTCGCCTTCTTTAAAGGATCGTTCGCCGACTCTCTTGTTGAAGGCTTTCAAAATCGGTGGCTGATAGATCTTGATTCTTTACTGAGCTTGAAATCTTAATTCATCAAGCGCTTTAAGTTCTTAGAGGCACTTTTGATGATATTCTTCGGTTGTCATCTTCTCAGCAATGGCGATTCTTAACGATGAAACCTGAACTTCGAGGGGAATCTCAGCTTCACATCCATAGACCAAGGAAAATGGCGTTGAGCTGGTGGGAGTGCAGACTATTGTTCAATAAGCCCATAAACACTCTCCAAGTTTCTTGCCCCAATCTCATTTGTTAGTGGCGACAAACTTCTTGAGAAGTTTGATGGTGGTTTTGTTGAAAGCGTCAGCTAGACCATTAGCAGCTGGCTTGTATGGCGTAGAAGCCACATCTTGAATTCTGAACTTGTTGCAGAATTTAAAGAATAGTCGACTGATGAATTGCAGACTGCTGTCATGAATGATTCGTCTAGGAATGCCGAATCAGTAAATCACATGGTGTCTTAAGAATTTGATCACTTGAGATGTTTTGACTTCTCTGAGGGGAATAACTTCGGCCCATTTGGAGAAGTAATCTGTAATAGCCAGGATAAATCAGAGACCCTTAGCGGATGGTGGACTGATCGGCCCAATGATGTCCATGCCCCTAAGCTTTGAATGGCCATGAGGCAGCTGTCGAATGTAATTCTTCCAGAGGTTGATGTAGAAAGTCAGAGTGGATTTGACACGCATGACATCTTTTAGCATATGTTACTACATCTGCTATCATTGTCGATCAGTAATAACCTAAAGGACGGAGTCAGTCTTGAAGTTTGGGACCTGATTGATGAGCTCCACATGTACCGTCATGGGCTTCCTTTAATGCTTCTCGAGCTTCACTTGGTGATAAGCATCAGAGAAGAATACCATCGAAAGATTATCGATAGAGAATCTGTGTGGCAGAATCGTAAGAAAAGCGCGGAGCTCTTCTTTGAATGGCGGCTGCCTACTTCGGATAATCTGGTAAGATTCGTGTAGGACGTAGTCGATGATTGGGAACCGCTAATCATTGCCTTCAAAGCAAGTTGAGATGACATGGACTTTGTTGGCTTCAAGAACATGCTCCGAAGAGCATAAATGATGGCTAGCCAATGTGATGTGCCTAGTGGACTTGGGCTCCAGGGTGAGTGTGGCCACAAGGGATGCTAGAACATCTGCATAGGCAAACTACATAGTTGATGTAGAAGCCTTTGTGGCAAACCTCATATTCTCCTTTGATTTGATTCACGATCAGCTTGGAGTCACCGTGAGCTTTAAGATATTTGATACCCATGTCTTGAGTGAGTTGTAGGCCAATTATAAATGTGTTATATTCGGCTACATTGTTGGAACATGGTTCGGTCAATGAGTAGGCTCAGGGAAGAACATGTCCATGGGGGTCAATCAGCACTACCCCCACTTCTGCGACAATTGCTCCTTTGTGGTTGTGTTTTAATGTGTCGTCAAAGTACAACTGCCATATATAGAGGTCTGAAACAACATTTGACTAGAAAACTTCATCTAGGATGTCTTCGCAAAGTTTGGAAGACTCTAGGACGGGATGCTTTTCTAGAAAGTCAGCAATTGCTTGGCCTTTGACTGCTTTCTTTGACACGAATGTCATGTTGTATTGTGAGAGAAGTATCGCCCATTTTGCTAGCCTAGAATTCAGTGATCCGGGCTTTGTCATGAGTATCCGCAGAGGATTGACTCTCAAAATGACATGGATAGATTGACTAGTGAGGTAGTGTTGCATCTTCTGTATTGCAAAGACTAATGCTAAACATTCTTTCTCGATGGGATTATACCAAAGTTCGAGGCCAATCATAGTCCAGCTGAGATAATAAATGGCTTGCTCGTGGCCATTGCCATTTTTGAGCAAGTTGTGCCCTAAGAGAGTGATCCATTGCTTTGACATTGATCTAGAATGGTTTACCTGACACTAGTGCAGCTAAAACCGGCAGCTTTGTGAGATTTTGCTTGACCATGTTGAAGGCTTCTTGACAGGTGTCATCCCAAATGAACGAAACCCCTTTTTTCATGAGTCTTTGAAATGGTTGACACTTCCTAGACAAGTTGGCGATACACCTTTGGATGTAAGCTAATCGTCCTTGTAAACCCCTAAGTTCTTTGAGATTTCTCAGAGGTGGCATCTCTTGGATGGCTTTCACTTTTTCAGGGTCGATGTGTATTTCCTTAGATGTGACAATAAACCCTAGGAATTTGCCTAATGATACCTCCAGAAAGGATTTGGTTGGATTCGTCTTGAGCTGGTGTCGTTCTCAAGTCATTGACATGGTCTTGCTTGTGACGACTTTTGATTACGAGGTCATCAACGTAGCATTCGACCATCTTAAGTAGATGTTCATGAAATATCATGTTCATTGCACGTTGATAAGTAGCACCAGCATTCTTTAAGGAAATTACCATGTAGCAAAATACTCCTAATGGTGTTCTGAAGGCTGTGTGCTTTTGATCATCTGGATGCATCTTGACTTGATTGTATCCAGAGAATCCGTCCATGAAGGACATCCTATCAAACCCACACATATTGTTAAGCATGATATCTGTGATAGGGAGGGGAAATTCATCTTTCGGACAAGGGAGGTTGAGATCTCAAAAGTCGATGCAGATTCGGATCTTTTCGCTCTTCTTCATCACCACCACAATGTTGGCTTGCCAATGGGGTGTTGTTCACGGATGAACCCGCACTCAATGTGTTTGTGGATTTCCTTTTCAATTTGCTCCATCAACTCAGGGTAGAAACGTCGTTATTGTTGCTTGACTGTCTTGACGCTAGGTTCAATGTTAAGACAGCGTACTGCCACATTGGTGTCTAGGCCAGGCATGTCTTCATAACTCCAGGCAAAGATGTCGATGTATTTTTGAAGAAGAATTATGAGTTCTTCCTTTCCAGTGGGTGATAGACTCTCGTTGATGAAAATGGGTATGGGGTTGGTTTCACTGCCAATATTTATTTGAACTACTTTGTCTTCAGTGTGTGGTTCTCTGGCTTCAAAGCACGATTCCCATTGCTTTTCAAGCCTTTTTGTCTAAGGATCATATTCAGGATCTTCAAACACTTTGGACTCATCAAGATCATTAGTTAATTATAGGAGACCATGTTCGCTATGAATAGGGCTCCAAGGCTGATGTCAGAATCCCAGTCAGATGTATCTGAAGAGCTACGTAGAAAGTCATTAGATGCTGGTTCAGTATGTGGTTGGCTAAGGGAGAGATGTAACCGAGCCTGTGCTTGGTTCGATTGTAGAAATCAAACATTTCACCTTTTGGTGTAAAGGAGATCAAAGGGACTCGTAGTCCTCTATTGAAATCCAACCCTTGTTTTGCAGTAAGGTTGCACCCCATCTTCGCCATGATCTATTGAGATTATTGGCTGTATCGGGAGAGTTCTAGCATTACTTTCACCTCTTCATAGATATTTGATAAATGAGGTCATTTCTCAACTTTTTCGAAGAAGATTGGATCCGACGTATTCCCTCTAGGTGGAAACATAAAAGTAATGTCTTTTGAATTATCCTGCTGCTTGAGAGCAGAGTATGATTCGCTTATTGTCATATGTAATGCATGATCCAAAGCTAGTTTGGCTATTAGAGCTTGACTCCTGAGTTTTCAGATTTAGAGTTGAGAGAGTAGTCGTAAGACCACTCTTCTTTATTAAGGATCCAATCGCCCTGATCTTCGATAGCTTGGTCGATATAGAGGTCCTCTAGAGTAATTACAAGTGGATCTATCTCCCAAATAGAATCATCCATGGGATCTAGCTCGACATTTGCTTCATTACTACTATCCTCATCATTGGGAAAGACAATTTTGATTGTGTGATTTTCATCATACAAAGTCGGTGATGTAATTCTCCACCCCCTTGAAAGGATGTCTTTCAGCTTCAATTATCTGTTGAACCCACTGTTCATCAACGTATTTGTAACATTCATGATGTGTTGAAGGAATGATCTTGTTGGAGTGAATCCAAGGCCGTCCGAGCAGAAGGTTGTAAGGTGTTTCGATGTCAATGACATAGCAAGTCACTTCCGTCTTCAAATCTCCGATTTGACATTTAAGTCGGATCTTCCCAAGAGACCAGCTACTGCAGGACTTAAAGCTGAGTATGGTCGTAGAAGTTTTTGAGAGTTTATGAAGGGGGATTCCCAGAAAGCTCAAGAGTCTTCGTGGAATTATGCTCAAGGCAGAGCCTGGATCGATTTGAATTCTCTCGACCCTTGACAACCATATATATGCAGTATAGTATAGGGGTCAGTTGTGATGATGATTCTTGACAAGCATGTCCTTCGGAGTGAAAGTGATACAAGGCGTATGCTGTCAGTATTGATAGCATTGCTCGAGACCTTCATCTTGAGGAGGTTCAGCCAAGTGGGAGAGGAACGCCTCACTGTCTTTCAAAGCTTCTTTCAAATCTTCTCTTGTATCCTTTGACAAACGTAAAAGTTTGTACAAAGTAATATGGGCTGGAATATTTGCAAGTTGAGCTATGACGTCATATTTAAATGGGGCCTTAGGGTCACTTGGAGGACGCTGCTAGGGCCACTTTCTCACCCTCCGAATCAATGAGTGAAGTGACATGCATAGATTCCTCTCCAATGATCACGGAGATGGTATTGCAAGTCTTTATTTTAGATTAGGACTTCGGGAGAGTCCAGTCTTCACCTTGAAGAAGGTCAGGATGCACCTACATTATTTCCCCTCTCACTGTGGTAAAAGGAACTAAACCTTGACTTTACTTATTTTGGTGATCATAGTTTACCACCTCCGTCCTTGTAGTAGGAATGACAACAACACCATTTTAGGCTTGAATTTCTGGCATGGAGTCGAACTGAAGTGTTACCAAGTTAGCAGTGAACTTCTTCTGCTTAGGTTTGAGCTTGAGGATCTCTGATTCGACGAATGTCTAGATCTTCTCCTTGAGGATGTAGCAATTCTTCATCGGATGCCCTAACATCTTGTGGTAAAGACAATAATTAGGGTCGTTGGTTTTTTCGACTTCTTTAGGGCATCTAGCTTCTGGTAGTTTCAGGTGATTCCCTTTGTTGAGGACATAGAAGATAGTGACTGTATGTTCATCCTTAACCGAATAATTGCGCTACAAGTTCTTCCCTGGTTCTCTTTGCTGGTTGTTGGAATTTTAGAGGCCAACTACAAAAGTCTCTTTGGCTTTCGGTTGTGACATCTGCCCTTGCTTACTCTTGTTGCCTTTGAAATTTGTGTAGGTCTCGAACTTGTTGTAACACTCTGATGATTTTTAGGCTATCTCGGCTTGTTCCATCAAATCCTTCCAAGTGTGGGCAGTGACGGTACCCATGTGAGCTTCAATTTTTGCTAGCAAGTTATGCCGACAAGTTTGTAGCAGCATTGTTAGAGGCATATCTTGATATCACAATGTCATGTTGCAGTACTGTTCGATGTATTCTCTAACCGTCTCATTTCTTCTTTGTTTCTCAGAGAGGAGCTTAGTCGTAGTAACATCGAATTGTTCCTCGTGGAATTGTGAGAGGAACTTGGATTCCAAATCAACCCAAGATTAGGTTGAACCTTCAAGCAAATTCTGAAACCAATGAAAGGCTACCCCCTAAAGAGTGCCTATAAAAAGACGTGCCTTAATGGCATCATTACCCACTATATTCCCAGTCTGTTGATGGAAGTAGTAGATGTGTTAGTTCGGGGATCCTTTGCCATCAACGCATGTAATGTAGGTGGCCTGAACTTCATAGGGTAAGGAACCATGTCCCACTAATAATCACATTTTTGTTACAAAATCATGCCTTCATCATCTATCATATATAAATAAATATACCACTAATAATTGTTTTTATCTTAATTTACAGGTTAATGAAGAAATAATGAATAAAAGCCCAAAAGAC
>JBAKGM010000365.1:28344122-28354171 GCA_037177215.1 Asparagus racemosus | reverse complement strand
AACTTGTAATCCTTTGTTATCTGGAGGTATCTGTAGTGAAAGTTGTCAGTTTGTAACCTTCGTTGACAGTATTTCTTAGATATTGGCTGTCTTCAGTAACTTTTTTACAGCCTACAGATCATAAGAAGACCTCATTCATTACAGACCAAGGAACCTACTGCTACGTGGTGATGCCCTTGGGTCTTAAGAATGCAGGGGACACCTACTAGGTGTTGGTCAATAAGATATTCGAGCACTAGATCAGTCACAATATGGAGGCATACGTGGACGATATCCTTGTGAAGTCAAAGCAAGCAGCATCCCACATATCATATCTTGAAGAAACTTTCTCTGTCCTCCAACACTACCATATGAAGCTTGCAATCAGGCAAATTCCTTGGGTTCATGATTACCCAACGGGGCATTGAGATCAACCCCAAGAAGATAACCTCCATAGAATAGTTGCCTAAACCCCGCACATTGAAGGACGTCTAGAGGCTAAATGGCAAGATAGCGCCATTGGGTCGCTTCCTTTCAAAATCTACTAAGAGAAGCCTCCCATTCTTCAAAACTTTAAGAGGAAGTAAGGAGTTGAAGGAAGGCATCGACTGGATGGTAGAGTGCAGTGAGGCCTTCAATGACCTCAAGAAGTATTTGAGTTCCAATCCTCTGTTGAGCCAACCTAGAGAGGGAGAAATCTTGTATCTCTACTTGGCCATCTTCCAGGAAGCAATTAGCTCTGTCCCAATCTAAGAGGGAGACAATGCACATAGGCTGATATATTATGTCAACTGAATCCTAAAAGCGATCAAACTCAACTACACTCTCATTGAAAAGCCCTCCTTCACTCTCATAATTGCAGCTAGGAGGCTTCGCGCCTACTTTCAAGCACACATTGTAGTGGTGTAGACAAACTTGCCCTTAAAGAAAGCACTAGGTAGCCCTACCACTTTGGGAAGAATGATCAACTGGCCAGTCGAGCTCAGTGAATATGATATAAAATTTGAGTCCTGGACGAACATAAAAGCCTAAGACTTGGCCGGTTTCTTAATAGAGTCGTCCACAGCAGACGATGAGCTATCTCCACTCATACTACTTCCCCCACCCGAGTCTTTGACCCCAAGATGATCAAGGCGCCCCCTTCTTAGAAGCGGAGTACTCCCGAGCATGACCTGGCTGTGTTCTCCTTGTAGTGGTTATTGAAGGTGGACGGATCCTCAAGAGAAGGAGGCAGTGGAGCTGGAGTAGTCCTACATGGCCCCGATGGGTCCACACACGAGTACTTTATCGCCTTTAATTTTTCATCCTCAAACAACGAGGCTGAATATGAAGTACTCTTGGCGGAACTCCGAGCCGCTAAGGCTGAGCTCGTCTATATACTGGCTGACTCCTAACTTGTCATCTATCAAGTAAGGGGAGAATATGAAGCCAAAGCCTCAAGGATGATCCTCTACCTAAAGGCGGTCAAGAAGCTCTTAAGCAACTTCAAAGATTTCTGAATCGCCCAAGTTTCCCGTGCCCTCAACGCTCGGGTGGATGCCTTATCCAAGCTCTGGTCGTCTAGCTCAGGGAATAGTCAGGGATATGTAAATACGGACACCCTCAAGAACCCTAGTATCATGAAAGCTTCAACTGAATCATTCATGTAGACTGAGACATCAAAAAAACTCTATTGGATGGATCCACTCATTCAGTACCAAATAGGGGGACCTCACCAGAGAATGCCACTGAAGTGAGGAGTCTACAAAGGATTGCTTGAAGATATCTTATGATTGATAACCATTTTTATCGAATGCCATACTCTAGCAATAGTGTGAGGCCCTATCTTCAATGTCTCTAGTCGGCAGAGGCTAGTTATGTTTTGAGAAAGATCCATGAAGAAATTTGTGAGAATCATCCAAGAGCCATAACTCTCACTCACAAGGTGATCCGCCAAAGCTACTACTAGCCTACCATCCTAGCCGAGTCCAAAAGACTCATCTCTAGATGCAAGACCTGCAAATTCTTCTCAAATGTGCCACGAGCTTCAGCAACAGAACTCTCTCCTCTCATAAGTCCAATTCCCTTAGCTCAATGCGGACTAGATTTGTTATGGCCTCTCCCAATAGCTTCAGGGCAATGGAAGTTTTTGATTGTTGTCATTGACTACTTCACAAAATGGATAGAAGCCAAACTATTAGCAAAAATTAGCGAGAGCAACACCACCAATATTGTGTGGAAATCAATCGTCAGCAGATTTGGAGTTCTCATCTCATTCGTCACCGACAACGGTACCCAATTCGACAGTAGAGGCTTTTGAAGTTTTTGTGAAGAATGGAAGATGCAGCTCAAGTTCACTTCAGTGGCACACCCAAAATGTAACAAGCTTGCAGAGGCCACCAACAAATACATACTTCAAGCTTTGAAGAAGAAGGTAGACAAGGCGGTTGGAAACTGGGTTGAAGAGCCACGTGGAATTCTGTGATCTTATCAAACCACCTACAAAAATTTCACTGGAGAAACCCCATTCAAGCTAGCATACGGAGCTGAAGTGGTCATCCTGATAGAAGTCGGCATGTCCACAATCTGACTGCAGCACTTCAACGAAGACTTGAATTCAATAGGATTTCGAGTCGGTCTTGATCTTATAGATGAAGTTTGAGAAAAATCTGTTAGGTCACAAGTCATCAACCAACAACGCATTGTCTGACACTACAACATCAAGGTCTGGCCTCGAAGATTGAGTGTTGGTGATCTCATTCTTCGAAGAGTAATTTTCGATAGAGACACCAAGCACAGAAAATTGGCCTCCAACTGGGAAGAACCATACACGGTTATCGAGAAAGTACATCCCGACACCTATCAGCTACAAAGCTCCGATGGAAGAATCTTACAACACCCTTGAAATATAGAACATCTCAAGAAATACTTCTAGTGATTATAACTATAAGATTCTCATATAATATAAATACTCTTGATAATCTTATTTTACTACACTTTTGAAGTACTTATAAGACCTCACGGATGGCCGAGGCACGACTCGAAAGACCTTGGTATTCTTTCAGAATAAAACCAAGGCACATCGTCAACTTGGCCGACTTCGAGTCAAAAGACCTTGGTATCATTTTAGAATAAAATCAAGGCACGTTATCAACTCCGTTTACTTCAGCTCTGTAGGTGTTGAAAATTACCTATAAGTTTTCGCACATGACTCGTGACAGTGGGTTGACGATTGGCGAGCTATCCAACGATGCAACGGCGAACCATTGATGCCCCACGAAACAAATAGCTAGACTCAGGAATTGACACCACCGAATGAATTGGGCTCGGAAAAATGTTGAAACAAAGCCATCAAGTGTCTCAGCTAACCGAGACACCATCAGGTGTCTTGACCAAGGCCGAGACACCATGAAGTGTCTCGACTGATCGTGTCTCGGCTGATCGAGACACCAAATGGTGTCTCGACCAAGATCATTACACCATCAAGTGTCTCAGCTGACCGAGACACTAAATGGTGTCTCAGCCAAGGCCTGGCCAAGCCACCAATTAGTGGCTCGACTAGGTCAGATTTGGGCACAGATCTGACCCATTACCCGCATTCAAAGCCTATAAATAGAGGTACAGAGGCTCATTTTCACAGAGCTGGACTTTTGGGTGAGAAGGGGAGACTCTATCGAATTTCGAAGTGGTCTATACTTAGATCTGGGAATTCTAGATCTGAGATCTTGGCGAGCCCGTCAATGCATGAAGCGAGGAAGTTTGAGAGATCCGGATCAGATCTACACCATTATTCCTCTAGATCAAACCTTGTTTTGATCTAAAGAAGAGCCGTGACTTCGCTTGCTCAATTTCACTTGCTTCAGGCAATTGTTTCCTTAGTGAAATAATCCTCTTTTGATCATGTAAATCTCAAATCTGACCAGAATCTAATCACACGGTGGTCCACAGATAAACCCCGGCACCTGCAAAGAACCCACGCAAGCAGGAGCACGATAAACGGGCTCCTGCATTTATTTTGAGGAAAAAATTATTATTTTTTTCTTGATTTTCATTGTAAGTCTTATAAAAAGATGCCTTTTTTATTGAATTTGTTGTAAAAGTAAAAAAGCTGTAATGGATTCATCTGCAATGAAAGTCAAACTAACTTTTCCTGCGAACAAGCTTGAAAGACCTTTGTATTATTTTTGAATAAAACCAAGGCACGTCATCAACTCGGCTGACTTCGACTCGAAAGACCTTGATATCCTCTAGGAATAAAACCAAGGCATGAAGCTGACTCATCTCGGTTACAAATCTCAAATAAGGTAAACTGTAGATAAACATAAAAGCGCAAGCAAGAAATGTACACAGATCGAATAGACAAAAGTACATCTTTTTATTCATGTATCAAAATATTTACAATATAGAATATTTACATCACCAAAGATGTCAAAAAAAAAAGAAAGAGAGAAGACACATGAAGCTCTCAAGGCGCCCGACTCAGAGCAGTTATAGGGCTTGAAGTGGGCACAACGCTGGACCCAGGAGCAGAAGTTGAATGTGGAGGGACAGCAGCAATAGAAGTCGACAGAGGAGTCGACTGGGGCTCAGACCTAACCTCTTCATCCTTGTCATCTTCATGCTAGCCTAACTATCTCAAGCAGAGCCCTCACCCGACTCCTCACCCTCCTCATCTCCATTATCGACATCTAGGACCAGCCCTTCTCCCCACCTCTCCATCTCCCGAAAAGTGTCGAGGCAATTGGTGACTCGGGGAGGATGGTAGAACCAGTCGGGATCTACCTTGAAGTCGGGAAGGAGCTGCATCTTGAAGTAGTCGAAGCCGGCCTTGCAAGCCAAGGCCACCTTGACCTTTCCATGAGTGTTGTTCTGGTATTTCTCCATAACCTCAACCCGGTAGGCCTCAGCCTCGAGATGGTTGAGGTGACCCTGCAGTGCATGTATTTTAGCAAGAGATGATTCTCATTGCCTCTCAGCCTCTAGTGCTGCTCGGGCTACCTCCATTCGCAGAGTCTCATGTGCATCCACCTCCTCCTTTAGTTGGTCCTGAAGGGTCTCAGCATGCTGGCGAGCTAGTTGAGCCTACTCAAAAATGACACCGCTTTCCCGCCTCTCAACCTCAACCTCATCCTTCAAGTATTTCACCATGTCATCCCATTCATGGAGCTCGTGCTCGAGATGACCGATGTCCTCCTAGAGTTTGTTGATTATGGCCGACTTCTTACTGTTGGACACCTTCAGGCCCTTGATCATCTCCTCCAGCATCTCAATCTCTGGGCGTCATTTCCCTTCGCTCCTCTCCTCCAAGCAGTCTGCTCATCCTCCTTGGCGGCAAGCTTCAGACTAGCAGCCTCTCGGGTCATCTTCTCAGCTTCTAGCTTTTCCCAAAGCTTAAAGTAGAGTTCCCAAATGTGCTCTAAGTGCCCGAATAGCTCATGCTCTACCAAGGCCCCTCAGAGCAGATAGCGCCTCAGGGTCTGATGGAGACCGTAGTTGGGCATGGCCGCTAGGATCTCGTCATCCTTGGGCAGCATAAATTGGTCCATAGCCCTAGTCTGGGCCATCCTAGACTCCAAGATGGATGCCCTATTGTCAAGATCTAGCCGAGGAATGAACCAGTTCTCCTCAGATGGCTCCCTCTCGTATCTGGGGTTGACTTTAGGCGTCCCCATCATCAACTTCCTCAGCTCTCCCCATGCATCAGTTAGGATTTCATTGATGTGGTGGGGGAAGGTCCATCCGATGCAGCCCTCTTAAACAGAGGGTGCCTCTGTCTCCGCGGACTCTTCAGCAACTGGCTCCTTGCCTTGTCGATAGGCTAACTTAGCTAGTGGAGTCTAGGTCATCTCCTTCGTGGTTCGGACTTGGGCCTCCACAGGCTCGAACACCACCATCTCACCCTCCTCGACCCAAGCGGGGGACTCCTCATCGACCACCATGACTACATCGGCCGGCTCTGTCAGAGGGACATCTAGAAGGGGGAGTGCTGAGGTTTTGGCCTTCCTGAGCTTCTTGAGTAGGAGCGAGGCTGACCGCCTCTGCTGCACTCTCCTCCTTAGCCCGTGATGGTTCGACACCTGCGGAAGGACCTTGGCCGCTTACTTTCAGCAGCCACCTCCTCTTCTTCTCAGACCTCTCAGCCTGGGCCATGGAAGCACTGAGCCCAACTAACCAAGTCGTGATCTCGGTAGCCTTCACTACCACCTCCTCGGCCTCTTCTAGGGACAGTTTAGATCTCAGGAGTTTTTGGGGCTTGATTGAAGACCCCGCCTAAGATGCGTTCGACTCCTTCAGTGGCAAAGCTAAGACCACTGCTTGTATCTTGTCCTCTTCGGTCGATGGGACTCTAGAGATGCCACCCACTCGTAGAGCTATAGGATCGAACAAGTTTCTAATTCTACGAGACCCAGAATAGGCTTGAATCTTCTTGAGCCCTTGCGTCTCCTCGGTCGTGAGAAAACTCAGCTTCAAGACATCTTTCTTGATCTCGGGCCAAGCCTAGCAAGACAGAATCGGATTAGCAGACCCAAATGAACTTCTCCTTCTGGTCCTTGTTCGACTCAGGAGCCTTTGAGACAACTTTGAAGCCACCCAGATTTTGAAAATAGTAATGACCTCCTTCTTCCTAACCTTGATGCTAAGAAGATGGCCGAGAATGAGGAGAATCGGTTCGACTCCCACCCAGTGATAGATCACCACGAACCCCACCAATGTGGTGATGGAGTTTGGTTTGATCTAGGAAGGCGAGACTCCCAAAGTCTCAAAAGTACGACGGAGAAAGGGATGGAGTGGAAAACAGAGGCCATACTCCAAGTCGGAGGTACACCGGAACAATAACACCACTACACCACCTGAGCCCTCTCCGGTGCTGACAACATGAACTCACGAGGAATGTTGTATCAGTCGTAGTAACTCTCAAGCTCCGTCACTCACATCTTCGAGCAGAACTTCCTCAAAAGATTGATCCTAGCCTTGTTGTGGGCGATAGCGGTAGCAGAGGAAGCCATTGGGAAGAACACTGGAGAAATGACAAGCAGATCAGAAATCCCTCAATAGCTAGAGAGTTCTAGGGTTTAGAGAATTTGTAAATGAACCCTTCAATAGAACTGATATATATAGGCCTGGAGGGGAGCATGTGGCGAGATCATAGCGGTCGACTCAATTATTGACGGATGGCTGAGATCGACCTTAGAATTCAAAGTGACTGCTCAGGAACCAAAGTGATCTACGCTCGTGAAACAAGACAACACCGGCGCAAGATCTCCTGTGATGTCAAAACATCACTTTAGTGGCGACCTGTCAGTCTTCTCATAAATGTGCCTCGGGTATCCAATAGTCGACTGTTTAGTTTCACTCAGACTCAACCACCTGAGTTTGAGTAAAAGTGGCTAGTGTTATATCATATAAATAGCTAAGTGTTAATCCTCGACGAGGAGCTGACACGCATCCCACCTTATCATTTTGCAAGGCTAGGTTGAGAACTTTCGAAGTCGACTAAAAAGGCAGTACTTATCGGCCCGCTCACAAGACCGAGATGAAAGGCATCACTTGTCGACCCTCTCACACAGACGAGTCGAGAGGCGATTTATCCTCAAGCCCCCTATCGACAGTCGATTGCTATCACATTGAATGCATGAGCAGAGTCATCATTACTTCAGTCCTGAAAGTCTTTGTGCATCATCGGACCTCATCAGCACCATGCACACTCCGCCGCCCTCACATTGAACGCCTAGGTAACTCATCCCCCTATGCAGTCGACATCTGTAAAGTAGCTGCCGACTGAGCCACCCGCTTGAACTCAAGTGAAGATACGCATCCACCCCTTAAATCTGCTATAAAGGGGAGCTGTTGTCTACTGCATAGAGTGAGCAAGTTCTTGCTAAAATAAACCACACACTTACTCTTTTTCTTCGCTCAAGCTTAAGACTGACTTGATCGTCAGAGGAACCACCGGAGATCTCAAATTTGACCCTCTCACGTGTTGTTCATGTGCAAGATGGGATTCACTGCTCAAAGACTGACTGTCTAAAGAAGATTGAGGACCCTAATATCCTACAAAATCCATACTTAACCCCCTGTTAGATAACTAACATCAACAACTATGTTTTTGGAGAATACCTAAATCTTTCACACAGCCACACTGAAGAGCTAGTTCATTCTTGATACCCAAAATCCCTAGTAAGGCTGAAATTGCCAGAGCAAGAACAGAAAGGAAGCTCTTTGTTCGACTTCACTGAGTTTCTAAATGATTTAGGTCTGAAGGAAACTAACCCAGTGAGTGTTTGATCTTGTGCCTCAACAAATATGTTATCTAAGGTAATCTTATTTGAAAGTTGGTTTTCATGCAGGTAATTAGTTTAGTTAATCTTACCAAATTTTCTCTCTCAATTTTAATATTTAATTTAAAAGAAAATTCATCAAGAATGAGTATAACATGCAGATATAGTGGTAGTGGCAGCGACACTCTCATGGGTAATGCAATGCTTAAAACAATGAAGCCTATGTATTTGTGATCTAACCAACAAAGAAATCATCAAATGGGGCTTTGTTGAATGCTTACTCGGGGCGTCAGATGATTGGATAAGCGCATGTCCATTATGAACAAAAATATAGAGGATACAAAAGCAACGGTCGAAAATGTAATCAACCAATTGGTGATTGGAACCTTCTTATTTTATATTTTTGGTATTAACATCTAAGAATTTTGTAATCATAGTGCCAAGCCACTCTGAGAGCGATCGTCTACTCTTATGTGCAAAAATACTGGTGTACCATAATAAAGATGATTGTATAATCAGGTGATGGAAAGAGAAATTTTACTCTACTTCTGTGTAATAGAAATTGAAATAGAAAAAATAAATATTGTCTTTGTTTTATTTTTGTTTATATTTTTTAGTGTATTTCATTAATTTAATTTGGTATTCTTTGTTAGCGTAGCATTTAGTGCTTAGAATAATGTTTCAAATATTTATCTTCGTAGTTATCTTCATGCAATGAGTTTTTTAATCTTGTATTATTTTTAGTTTATTTTATTAGTTGAATTTGGCTGCAATTGAATATTGCAAAAGTGTAGAATGTCCTTAATGGATATGTTATAGCACTTTCTAAACAAAGTATAACTTCTTATGAGTTCTGTCATTATAAAATTATATGTTTCAATTCTATTTGCAAGGAAATGTCGGAGGAAAATAAATAAAAAGTAGTATATGATTAGCTATAGCTATTAAAAATATAGAATCTAAAAAAGCATTGACTGTTTAATGGTTTATAGCTCTTTACAACATATTATAACTTTTTATGATAGATTTATAGCACTTTATTGCTAATTGTAGCTCTCTACACATTGAAAGTAAGCTTATCTTGTATAAATCTAATTTTGTAGCTCTTTATCCAACCATTACCTCTACAGCAGTTTTGCACCTCTTGAAATAAAATCATACATCTTTATTAAGTTTCTATACCTTTGTATAGGTGTTTAATATCCCTTTAGTGTTTCTATATATTTGCACAAACTAGCATCATTATCTACTACTTTTAGAATTGAGTATACATTTGATTAAACTCAAAAAAAATGAAGATCAAAGTATTATTAGAGGAAATAATATCATCATATATAAATCTCATTTCATAGCTTTTTTAATCAAAGAATGACTTATTATAGGAGTTTTGTGGCTCTATTTCATGCCTCTTTATTAACTTTGTTTACCTTCATATAGAAGTTTTATACCCCTTTTGTGTTTCTATAGAGTTGCACAAATGTACATAGTACAATTATCTACTATTTTTAGAAATGAGTAAATATTTGATTAAATCCAAAAAAATAAAGGTGCATTATTTAGATAAAGTAATCTCATCCTATATAAATCTCATTTTGTAGCTTTTTAAATCAACTAATTTCTTGTTATAGGAGTTTTGCATCTCTTGAAATAAAATCATACCTCTTTATCAACTTTGTGTACCTTTATATACTAGTTTTATACCCTTTGGTGGGCTAAAATACCAAATTGGCATTTAAAATAGACCCTATATGACAATAGAGCATTTTAAATAGCTCCGACTACATTAAGGCATTATAATTGGCCAAAAGAGAC
>JBAKGM010000365.1:28328819-28344022 GCA_037177215.1 Asparagus racemosus | reverse complement strand
TTGAGTTATAAGAACTCTTTAGAAGAGTTAATTTTTACAAAGGAGGTTTGATCCTTTCTTTAAAAAGAGAAGTAGATCTTCAGTAAAATATCTATATCTCCAAATCTAACTGATAGAAATCAATCTCCACCATTTAGAATTAGTAGTGCTGAAGCTTCCCTCAAAATTTCACGCCGATAGGACAACAGCTAAAGGTCCGATCGTCGCGCCGATCACAGCTGCGTAGAAGAAACCGTTCTCTGTGCTCCAGGAACAATTAGCTGTGGTAAAACCTCCATATCTCTGAATCTAGCTAGTAGAATCCAATCTTCACCGTTCACAATTAGGAAGGACGAGTGCTGAAGCTTCCCTCCATGTTTTACGCTGATCAGACCACGGATGAAGGTCCGATCGTCGCGCAGATCACAGCTACGCAGAAGAAACTGTTCTCTACGCTCCTAGAACAATTGGCTATGGTAAAACCTCAATATCTCTAAATCTAACTGGTATAATCCAATCTCCACCATTTAGAATTGGGAAAGACGAGTGTGGAAGCGTCCCTCCAAGTTTCATGCGGATCAGACTACGGATGAGTGTCTGATCGTCGCGCCGATCACGGCTGTGCTGAAGAGACTTTTCTTTTCTCTCTCCTTTCTTAGTTTTTTTCTGACCAACCTCTTCCACCTTCCCATTTTGGCTGTGAAAACCCTTCATTTATAGGGATTTAAGAGGTGTAACCAACCCCTTAAATTGCTCCATAATGGAGGCTTAATTGCCCCATTAAGTGGATGACCAAAAGGGGTGTAACTACTCCCTTAATTAGCTCCATAATGAGGGTTTAATGCCCTCAATTCATGTAAAATAGTTTTGAAACCATTTAAAATATGTTTTAATACGCGAGATTCATGTTCTGGAGCGAGCCTCACATCCGTATTTTAGAGCAAGAATGCGGGGGTGGACCCTTGCGTTTTGGAGCTGAAACGTGGGCACGACCTTCGCGTTTTATGTTGGAACGCGGGGGTGGCCTCCGGATTTTGTGTTGGGACGTTGGGGTGTGCCTCGCGTTTTGTGTTGAAAAGCTGGGCACGACCCTCACGTTCTTTGTTGAAACGCTGGGCACGACCCTCGCGTTTTGCTTTGAAATGCGGGGATGAGCCCCGCATCTTGCTTTAAAGAGATCAATAATCGTGATCTCTTTTCCCAAGGATTGTCAATTTGCAATCCTTGTTCTCTGGAGATATTAGATTCTAACTCTCCTTTATTGTCGTGAAAGTCGTCAGCTTGTAACCTTCATCGATAGTGTTTCACGGATATTGGCTGTCTTCAGTAATTTTTTATAAAGCCAACATTAATTTTGTTGATTCGCTCGATCACCAGATTAGCAATCATAGGTAATTAATTGAAGGACTGAAAAGTAAAAATTAATACTTGATCTCTAGAAATTAAGTAGGGAACTCGAACCACGAAAGTAGGCTAGATTCCTTAGGGATTTATTTTGGATTAGCATAAAGCTTAATGGGTTTAATTTAATCTTGATTCCACGAAAGTAGGTTAATTAGGATTAATTAGGTGCGATCTTTAGACCTTGAAAGAAGATTTAGATTAATTTAGGCTAATTCACCCTTTCTAATTTAAACCAACACCGAGAACTAAAGTAATTCATCATTAACACCAAAATTGTGGTGAAAACCCAATCCTGGCCCTTCATTATATTGAATTCCACCCGATTAGCTTTTTATTTTATTTTTTTATTTAATTCTCATATATTTTAATCTCTTCTATTTTACTCATTGGTTTAGCTAGTCGAAATCTTGAAATTTGGTAATTAACCCCTAGTCCCTATGGGATCGGCCCAGATAGCTACAACGAGTCCATGCACTTGCGGATTTTGCCCATCAAGTTTTTGGAAGATCCTCAAGACAAGAATTTCTTGTACAAGATTGGATTGCAAGTTCGTATTTTGAAGATTTCAATTGAAAGATGGGTTAATTCTTTCCTCTTTTTAATCTATTTTTTCTTATGATTGATTTGCATATTTATTCAATGTATTCTCTTATTCCAACCATGTGTGAGTACATTTCTTGTCTAGGATTGGGAAAGAACCCAACTTTTGGTAATTGATGATGAATTAATATATGATCTTGGTGAAAGTTTAGATCTTTAAACTTAATTTCTTGTGAATTAATTTTGTTGATTCGCTTGATCACCAGATTAGCAATCATAGGTAATTAATTGAAGGACTGAAAAGTGAAATTAATACCTGATCTTTAGAAATTAAGCAGGGAACTCGAACCACGAAAGTAGGTTAGATTCCTTGGGCAATTATTTTGGATTAGCATAAAGCTTAATGGGTTTAATTTAATCTTGTTCCACAAAAGTAGGTTAATTGGGATTAATTAGACGCGATCTTTAGACCTTGAAAGAGGCTTTAGATTAATTTAGGCTAATTCACCCTTTCTAATTTAAACTTGTAGGCGTTGAAAATCGCGTATTAGTCCCCAAACCAGACTCGTGATGGTGGGATCGCGACCGACGAACCATCGACCGACGCGACAAAGAACAACTGACGACGCAATAACGCCACAAAATGCATGAAGTGGGTCGACGAACATCTGAACTAAGTCGACCAGGCGTACACATCAACGGAGCGATATATCGTGGAATAAATCTGATGGTGACATTCCAAGTCAGCGAGAAATCAGGGAGGCGAGTCAAGCATACTCGAATGTCGACGCAGCACGCAAGCGACGACGCCGTGCCGATCTAATTCCGGACTCGACGAAATGATCAAACAAGACCGGAAAGACCTGAAAATGGATAAGACAGATGGCAGGCTGACAATACGTCAAGAAAATAACGGAAAACGGCAAAGCGTCGGGAAAAATTGACGGAAAGTGACAAACTTCGGCCAAATGGCCGAAGCAACTCGGCCACGGTCGAAGTTGCTTCGGCCACGGGCGAAGTGCTTCGGCCAAGGGCCGAAGTGCTCGGCCCTTAGGCCGAGCCAGCACTTGTTACCCCCCTGTTTTGCTATAAATACTGGGGGGAAGCACAGATCAGAGGTTGGAAAATTTTGTAAAGCTTGGATCTCTACGTGGGAGCTCTGCAAGTTCAAAAAATTACCGTCGGCGTTGATAGTGCTGCTGTAAACGTCAGAACTACGCCGTTCAAGCTCAACACCCGCAGATCTAGGTCAGGTATTGTGATCTAAAACTCACCCTCTAGTCTAAGTTGCGTCTTAGGCTCAGGGTACTCTCTAGTCTAGGCTGCGTCCTAGGCTCAGGGATAGCATGTGATTTCTCCTAGTAGATCTCACCCGCTCCAGTGATCTTCCCCTTCGTGGGTTGGTTCCCGTCAGGTATTTGTTTCCTTCGTGAAACAGATCCCTTAGATCCGCAAACCTAGCACCTAGATCATCGACTGAAGATCAGGATTGCACAGTGGTCCACAGACGGAAAAGAGTCCCCGGCACGGGCAAAGAATCCCACGCAAGCGAGGGTCCGATAAACAGGCCCCGCGTTTATTCAAAACAGAAATTTGAAGTTGTATTTTTAATTTTGATATTTTCATTGTAAAGGCCTTATAAAAAGGCGAATTGTTATTTGAATTTCGTTGTAAAAAATAAATTTGTAATGAGTTCAAATTGCAGATCAATGGAAATGTCAACAGCTCCAACTTTCTCCGCGAACAAAACCAACATCAAGAACTGAAGTAATTCATCATTAACACCAAAGTTGTAGTGAAAACCCAATCCTGGCCCTTCATTATATTGAATTCCACCCGATTAGCTATTTATTTTATTTCTTTTATTTAATCCTCACAAATATTAATCTCTTCTATTTTACTCATTGGTTTAGCTAGTCGAAAACTTGAAATTTGGTAATTAACCCCTAGTCCCTATAGGATCGACCTTGATTGCTACAACGAGTCCGTGCGCTTGCGGATTTTGCCCATCACATTCCTCTCACTACAATCATTAAGAGATCACAAGAAAGAGATGAGGTAGATGTTCATCTCAAATTAGTGGGTGGATTGTAGCCTTGCGAGAACAATAGCGGGCAAAAAGGTATATGTTTAAACTTTAAAAGTTGAAATTGATAGCTACAAAGTATTCCTTTCACCATTTATATTTCATTCATTCTTTGATTGTTGGATTGTTTGTATTATTTGTAGGTTGCTGGGATAATTTCTAGCACTAAGTTCTGGGATAATGCAAACTTTGCCCTCAAAGTTTTTAATCCTTTAGTGAAGGTTCTTCGGAGAGCTGATGGTGATAAAGTCCCTTCTATGGGATTTATATATGAGGACATGTTGGTGGCTTTAGAAGAGTTGAAAGTGGCCCTTGGTTATGATGAGAAAAAATATATTCCTATATAGAAAATGATTGAGCCGAGATTCAAGAATAAGCTGTGATACACTACATAAAGCGGGCTACTATTTGAATCCATATTTCTATTATCCGGCTTACATAGAAATTGAAAAAAATGGAAGCTTCATGAAATCCATTATAGATTGTATGCATAACTCTTCCCAAGTGACCATGTGACTTTCACAAAGATTGGAGCTAAATTACCTAATTATCAAGAATATCTAGGGTCATTTGGGAATGAATATGCAAAGCGAGGAGCTTCTAAGGGTGATTGTTTGGGTAAATTTATATATTCATTTAAATTAATTCATTAACCTCTATTAAAAATTTATAAGTTACTAATTTTTTCAAATATGAATTAACTAGTTACAGGGTGAAGGCTTTATGGGAATGATATTTCTGAGTTGGGAAAGATGGCAATGAGGATTTTGGCCTTGACAACTAGCTCTTCGGCATGTGAAAGAATTTGGAGCACATTTGAGATGGTAATAAACTAACAATTTTTCTTGAATTTAAACCACGTTGTAGGTTGATAGCATTTTGTGCTAATTCATATTTTCATTTGTAAATTCATACTAAGAAGTGAAATATATTATCTCCCAAAAAGCTTCATGACCTTGTATTTATCAAATCCAATGCGAAGTTAAAGAACAAACGTTCCATTGTAGATAGAGATCCTTTGTCTGCCTATGATGATGAGGAAATAGTCTCTGAATGGTTGATGGGTTCAAAGGGGGATGATAGTGATGATGAAGTATTTCCGGGAGAATGTTTGACTTTTAGGCAAGTTAGTGACATTTTAGGAGCTAATCCAAGAAAAAGAAAGAGTGCACGATTGCAAGCCTGTAAAAGAAAGAAAAGGTTGGCATCATCTTCTTCGAAGGGGAAGGAATCAGTGGAGGATGATGAGGAAGAAGATATTGAGACATCCTCGGAGTCGGATGAGGAGGATATTCCTACTCTCAATTTCGATGAGGATTGATTCTAGTAATGTTAGCTTCAATGTTATTTTTGAATTACTTTTTGATGTTAAACAATTATGACTATTTGTAACTTTGAAAACTTGGTTGTATGCTTGCCTTGTTTATGTTTCTCTATGGATATGAATCGTGTGATTTTCATTCTATATATAATTTATATGTCACTTGCTTCATTCCTTATATGCTATTCTATGTTTACTAACAATATTTTCATATTTTGTAGGTCAAGCACTCGGATAGTTTCAATATGCACTCGAGAATCAAGTGTCTACAATTGGTTAGTGATCTTAACAGCCATACATCATAACTCAACAAGTTATTTACTTTTTCATATGTTTAAACAATAGAATTACTAAGTATGTTTAGATTCTATTTATGATATTATATTACACATATGCACACTGATATGACAATTTGATATTTTTTCATGTCCCTTGACATATCCCCGATTTTCACTATCCGACATGAATTTTGACCATCCGACATGAACCCGACATCTACATTTAAAACATTGCCTATTCCAAGTAGTTTAGCTAACAAACTCCTTTATTTTGATCTCAAGGGATTTCCCTAAATAAACATATATTTGTTTATGTATAAATTTCTTACTCTGGTAATAAACTTATTTTTAATAATTTTTGTCCACAAACAGAATATTTAAGTTTTCAAAAACCTTAATATCTTACTTATGTTTAATTTCTATTTTCCCATAGTTAACTGAAAACTATGGTTAAAGGATGTCCTGCAGCAAGCCAAATGAAAAGAACCCTTGGGTATAATGGTTAAGAGGCATGGCCTCTAGCATAGAGGTCCAGAGTTCGAATTGCAGGATGCTTCTTTATTTTTAAACAAATGTGGTCTGGGTCGGGTGTGAACTAAAGCCTGATCCGGTTAGGGTCCAATGTCAAAATTACAGACCTGTTTGGATCTTTAGCTCACCAAAACCAGATTTGTGGATCTTTAGTTTATCAAACCAAACCTGTTTGACCCTTGTCATGCCCCGCTTCCCAAAATACACGGAAACGGGACGCGAACAAGCCCTCGACGTACTAGATCGAGAAGTATAAAATGAAACTCTTCTCCTCAACCTAATTGTGCCACGCGTCAAGCATGAAATACAATAAATCCACACGTTTCACAATCATAGTCATGGTCAGCAAGAATGCAATAAACAAAATCCAGAACTACGGGATTCATATCACCAAAATAACATCCCAGACAAAAATAATAACAGTTGAATACATCTAGATAAAAGCTAAAACTGAATAGTCAATGACATCTACTGAACTAAAGAAAAATATAACATAGTCTAATGTCCAACATCTACTACATAAATGAAAGTCTAGGCTCCTAACGGTTCTTCTGCCCCAACGGTGCGACACTCCTATTGGGTATACTCTGGCTCCAAAACCTCTCCATACTAGACCTGTCCGTCATCTAAATCTGACGTACACCAAGAGAATGGAGTACGTTAGCGTGTATAACACACGGCAAGATCCCACAACGAGATAGCAGTATAATAATAATAAATACAAATGAAATGCGAGTAATCAGAAACTGTGAATGATCCAAGTATAACAACCCAATTAACTATCCATGTACATCTAGGTGATTAATATTTAAAAATCTACAAAATGGGACATGGTACGTCGAGCGAAATAATCCAAACAAAGAAACCTTCATGTATAAACCATATGTCTCCTATTGTAAATAACTAAATATTAACCCCAAACTATACACAGATGGAATGTATAACTAGAATAAGCAACAACATGTGCAACTCGTGTGTCCGTACAACCAGGTATCCTAACTGTCAATTGTCTCAACTTGATGTTAAAGTCTAGCCATTACATATCAGGTTTCTTGTCTATATCTCACAAGAGTCAATGTTCATATACTCAGATAACTAGCTGCTTATATTCCCCTACACGCATCCAATGCCGTGAAATGATTCGGTCAGAGGACTACACGCAATCTGATTCTAGCTTGTCCAGGCACAAGCAGGACTTAGGTGACGAAACGATTTCACTGGCCACGTGCGAAACGATTCATTGGCCCAACAAACCAACCCCAAGTGCGAAGCGATTCACGTAGAGCAAGTCTGAAAGATACATCAACAGTCACATCCGATAACATGAATCAAGACTTTCCCATCTCAAGGTCTCGAGTAATTACAAGTTAACGATACGGTCAAACGAATCACTAGTTCACCTCCTAATCATAGTCAACACAACTCACACATGTCACTAAGTCTTGTTTATGACGCGCAAGTCCTAAGTCATGAACTACTGACGGTTCTCAATGCAGCAGATAGTGTAAATGTGACCAACTCTATGCAACATCAAATAGCATAATAGGTGCATGAACATATTTGTAAAACATGAATAATAATTACGAACAGAATGTGATATGTGTGAACAATATCTATGAATAATTAAATGCGCATGCAAACCGAAATCATCAACATCACACTACTCAAGATCCCGAAACGTCTCATAAAATTACCAGTGGCTGAAAAACACTTAGTTTAATAACAGCGTACAAGAAAACTGAAAATAACATGCGTTTCGTACATGAAATGTCATGGTTAGTATCACATATACATCCACAATTAAAATAATCAAAATAATCCTTTTTTGCAGATTCCCTTTTAAAATTAGGTTTTCATCGTGAATACTCTAAAAATATTATTATTATTTTAAAATAATAATTCTAAAATTAATTTAATAATTCTAATGATCCTTTTATAAAATAATTCCTTGAAATATTTTCCCTCATGATTATTCTAAAATAACTCGTGACAATAAACTTAATAATTTAAATATTCTTTTACTTTGAATTAATACTCAAAAAATCCTAATAATTCATAAATAATATAAAAACATAAAATGCGAGTCGGAGCAATAAATTAATTCTCTTAACTAATTTTCCTCATATTTATTTTGAAAATATTACTTCAGCTACATTTTGAAAATATTGTTTTCCAGCTAATTATTTCTAACAAAAATAATATTTCACATAACCATACTAACAACATCGAAAATCAACATCATTCAATCCCATACTGTTCACAATATATCACGATTCCTTCGATGCATATAATAATTCGTAAATAATCTAACAAAAATTAAATACGAATACAAAGGGCCCGGGATCTTGTCTACAGTGAATCGGCTGCGATTCGGGCTACGGCGGCGTAGAACAGACGGCGATGAACTACTAATCAATGGCGCATGACCCAGGACGATGGTGAGCGGTGATGAATCACAGCAACGGGCGAGCGGCGATAAGCTACGGGCGGGGTTGTGGTCATGTGGTCGTGGGTGTTGGCGGGTCTGCTGCGGGGTGGTGATACGGATGACTGCGGGTGTTTAGCGACGCGGCGCTGAGCGACGGAGAGGGGGAGAAGGCTGCGGCATCGGGTTGAGGGAGAGAGAGACGTGGTTGTAGGCGTCGGGCTTGTGGTTGAGGGGAGGCTAGCATCGGCTGGTGTTGGTGCGGGAGGAGGCGAGGCTGGTGGTGGTTGCGGTTGGTGGTCAGTTCGTGGTGGTGGTGGCGGTGCTCCGGGGAGGGAGAGAGGAGCTGGTGCTGGCAGGTGGTGGTGCGGATGAGGGGCTATTTTTGGGTGGCTGGCGGAGTGGGGAAGGAGGCAGTAGTGATGGGGAGGCTGGCGGATCATGGACTGGGGCGATCGGGCTGAGGCGGTCGCAGGGAAGGAGGAAGCGGGTTGAGTGGTGTTGGTGGGGGTGCTGGGAGGCGGAGGAGAGAGGAGTGCCTGCTGGCAGCGTGGCTGGCGGCAGTTGGCTAGGCACGAAGAGGAGGCGAGGGAGAGAGAGGGATGGGTTGCAGGGAGAAGATGGTAGGGAAGATGAGCGCGAGGGAGAGAGAAAAAAAAAGTTGGCGGCAGAAATGAGGAAAAAAAAGAAGAGGGTTTGGTGGGTGAAATTTTACAAAGAGAAATAATAATATATAGTTATATATAGAGTTAGGGTTGGGGTTAGGGTTAATTACACGTGTAATGCACGTGGTGTAAATTTTATTATTTACGGATTTAAAAATACAGATTAAATATCACGATAATTCTATAACAATTAATCAAATAATATTATTAACTTAATATTAATAAACTCTATCATCAAAATATATATAATTAAATATAATATCTAGATATTTAAAATATCATTTAGTATTTTAATATAGAAAAAAATACGTATCGAAAAATCATGGTTGTTAGATCCTACCCCCCTTAAAACAAATTCCATCCTCAGAATTTAAAATAAGAGTGATGCATAGCAACCCAAAGATAGGGACATGGAACAAAAGACTCAATTAAACATATATGGAGAGATATTCAAATAGAACTGCATATCCATGATAGGAGAAGATATGATCTAGCAGCGTTACAATATGAGATAAGATATAATAGCTAAGAATCCAAAAACAACTGAGGGTATCGCTTTCTCATTTCTGATTCTGTCTCCCAAGTCAACTCTCTCGGGGAATCTGGGTGCCACATCACACAAACGAGAGCAACGGTCTTATTCCGAAGGGTCTTCTCTCTTCGGTCCAAAATTGCCACAGGCTGCTTCTCATAGGTCAAATCTAGTCGCACCTCAATCTCTGAGAAATCTATCACATGCCTCGGATCTCTGACATATCTCCGCAACTGAGAAATATGGAATACGTCGTGCACTCCAGCCAATGCGGGTGGCAACGCAAGTCGGCACACCCCTTCTCCAACTCTCTCTAGTATGTCGAAAGGTCCCACTTATCGCAGACCCAACTTCCCACGCCTCCCAAAGCGAATGGTGCCTCGGTTGGGTGAGATCTTCAAGAATACATGGTCTCCAGGCTGGAACTCCAAGTGTCAACATTTCACATCCGCCCAATGCTTGAATTTATCCTGTGCTATGCGAAGTCACTCCTGAATGATCCTGACAGCATCAACTGATTTAGCAATCAACTCTGGCCCAAAAATCTCTCAGCCTCCAACATCGTCTCAGCTCAAAGGAGAGCGGCACTTCCTCCCATACAATGCCACGAAAGGGGCCATGACAATGCTAGCCTGGAAGCTGTTGTTATATGCAAACTCCATCTGATGTAGATGATCCTCCCAAGACCCATGAAAATCAAGTATACAAGCTCTGAGCATATCCTCCAAAATCTGAATGGTCCTCTCCGACTGCCCATTGGTCTGCAAGTGATAAGCTGTGCTGAAACTGAGATTGGTACCAAGACTTCTCTACAAACTCTTCCAGAACTCAGAAGTAAATCGGGTATCACAATCTGAGATGATGCACGCTGGAACTCCGTGTAATCGCACAATCTCCTCCATGTATCTCTGAGCAAGATGCTGTGTCGATTGTCCTACTCAGAATGGTATAAAGTGAGCCGATTTGGTTAATCTGTCTATGATCACCCAAACAGCATCATTCTGCTTAGTGCTCTGAGGCAAGCCAGTGACAAAATCCATGGTGATATGTTGCCACTTCCACTTTGGAATTGGCAATGGCTACAATAAACCTGCAATACGCTGATGCTCTGCCTTCACCTACTGACAAACAATGCACTTCGGCACACTACGAGCCACATCTTTCTTCATACCACGCCACCAAAAGTTTAGCTTCAAATCCTTGTACGTCTTAGTGCCTCCTGGATGAATAGAAAATGGTGGGCTGTGAGGAGCTCGTAATAACTCCTCTCGAACATCTCCCTCGGGCATACATACTCGACTCCCAATCCGCAAAGATCCGTCCTCGTGAATAATAAACTCTGGTCGAAGACCAGCTACTGCTAACTCTCTACACCTCTGGAGAAATGAGTCGTCTGATTGTGCATCCTTGATCTGCTCGACTAAGTTCGACTGAATCTAAAGATTCATCAATGTAGCAGCGACTCCTAGAAGTAGAACCTCTATGCTCATATCCCTCATGTCCTGCTGAAGTCTCTACTGGGCCGTGAGGGTCATGATTGCTGGCAGCCGACTCAAAGCATCTGGCACGACATTGACCTTGCTAGGATAGTATTAGAGATCAATATTATAATTTGTCATCAACTCTAAGCATCTACGCTGTCTCATATTGAGCTCCTTCTAAGTAAAGATATACTTCAAACTCTTGTGATCTGTGAACACCTTCACTTGCTCTCCCAACAGATAGTGTCTCCAAAGGTTAAGAGCGAAAACTACCGCTGCTAACTCCAAGTCGTGGGTAGGATAATTCTGCTCATGCCACTTCAACTGACGAGATGCAAACGCTACCACATGACCATCCTACTATAGAACACATCCCAATCCTCTGCTAGATGCGTCACAGTACACCTCAAAGTTCCCACTCCTATCTAGTATTGTCAAGACTGGAGCCGAGATCAATCGGGACTTCAACTCCTCGAACGCCTGCTCACTAGCATCGCACCAACCAAATTGAACATCCTTCCTCGTAAGTCGCGACATCGGCTCTGCGATCTTCTAGAAATCCCTGATGAAGCATCGGTAGTACCCAGCTAATCCTAGGAAACGCTTAATATCAGATACCAAATTAGGGGTCGACCAATCCCTAACAGCAGCTACCTTCTCTGGGTCCACATATATGCCATCTCCTGACACCACGTGTCCTAGAAATGCAATACGCTCAAGCTAAAACTGGCACTTACTATATTTAGCAAATAGCTAATGCTCTCTTAAAGTCTGCAACACAAATCGCAAGTGTTCTGCATGCTCCTCTTCACTCTTAGAATACACCAAGATGTCATCAATAAAGACTTCAACAAACTTGTCTAGTACATCATAGAATACCCTATTCATCAGATTCATGAAGGTCGCTGGTGCATTGATTACGCCAAATGGCATCACTAGGAACTCGTAGTGCCCATATCTTGTCCTGAATGCAGTCTTAGGAACATCAGAGTCCTTAGCCTTCACCTGGTGATATCCACTCCGTAGATCCAACTTAGAGAATACTCTCGATCCTCCAACTGGTCAAATATATCATCAATAGGGGGAAGAGGATAGTTGTTCTTCACTGTTACTGCATTCAACTCCCGGTAGTCAATGCACATCCGCTTGGATCCATCCTTCGTACCCACAAGCAACACAGGTGCTCTCCAGGTGGACACACTGGGTCGTATCGAGCCTCTCTACAAAAGAGAATCCAACTGTGTGTGAAACTCGGCCAACTTAGCCGAAGGCATACGATAAGGGGTCTTGAAGATAGGGGCACTTCCAGGCTTCAGCTCTATAGAAAACTCAATCGCTCGATCCAGCGGCAATCCATAAATATCATCCAGAAATACATCTTCGAACTCTCGAACAACAGCCGGCTTCTCAGACTCCACCTGCATTGCAGCTAGTCTCACCTTCTTCTGCTTAGCCCTGTACTCCACAGTTCTAGCTGATGTACTACCATTGAGAAGCTCAAACCTCAGGTGATCTGGTATCTTGAACACTACACTTCGGCGGTGACAATTAATGGTGGCGAAGAATGTCCCCAACCAATCCATCTCGAAAATAGCATCGAAGCTTGGTAAATCAATCACTAGGAAATCTTCAAAGAGTTCTCTTCCACAGATGACTACAGGGCATGCTTCATAACCACCTGATGCTACTAAGACTCCACTACCAGTGTTGATATTCCAGCCCGTGGTCAAAGGAGCTATAGGAAGAGAGTGAGTGGTCGCAAAACGACGGGATAAGAAACAGTGGGAAGCTCCTGAATCAAAGAGTGATAAAGCAGGGATAGAAGAAACAAGGAGCTTGTCTATTATAGAAGTAGGTCAAGGTAAGTATACTTAGCACTCATAAATGTTTCCTATTATGATATTATAAAGTAATGCTAAAAATGGAAATGTATATGAATGTAAAAACTAGAAGTGGACAACTCTTACGAGTGATAACCTAGCCTTTCACCTCAGCTTCTACAGCTAACATCATGAACGTTTGACGCTGTAGTTGTTGCCTCCGTGTTTCCTAGAAAACCTACTTCTATGAAGGAAGACGTCCTGCTCGAGGATATGGTTCGCGCAGAGCTGGTGCTGTCGGAGCTGGTCAAGGTGGAGCTAGAAGAGCTAGCCGATCTGGAGACAAAGGCAAACGAGGCTGCTGCTTCTATGGGCAGTTGGAACTAAGGTGATCGGGAGACCCACATCCATAACATAAGCGAAGGCATTTGCGGCATTCCTCATAGGTGTGCCCGAGTAGGTCGCATTAAGAACACCTCGCCGAGGACTGGTCGTGAAGCTGCACTCCAGGGTGCTGATAAGGGTGCACTGAAGGAGGTGGTTGGCGCTGTTAAAATGCTGCCTCTGTGGAGTCTGCTGTCTCTGCTGTGTCTGATGCCTCGGAGGAGGATGCTCAACCTTCCTTGCTGTAGCTGCTAGTGCTCTGCTCTGAATCACATGGGGGTCTTCAGGCTCCTTCTGGACACTCTTAATCTCACGTGCTGCATCTAAAACGGCATTGTGGGACGCAAGTGCTCTACTAGCTAGAGCTAATCTGATATACTTGTTCAGACCCTTCTAAAACTGATGCTTCCTGATTGTGGGATCTGTGACAAGATGGGGAGCGTACTGACTGAGGGAAGTGAACTCCGCCTCGTACTCATCAACGGACCGACCTCCCTGCTTGAGCTCAACAAACCTGTGCAAAAGCTCATCCCGGGCAGACTGGGGAAAGTACTTCCAATTGGAGCACTCTGTGGAGGTCTCCCACAAAATTGGCCTCTCCAAATGAGTCTTCTCTATAGTCCACAAAATCCTGGCCGTGTCTATCAGCTGAACATCCATGAGGTCTACCCACTCTGCAGGGGGAATACGTGTCACCGTAAGGATAGTCTCCGTGACCTTGAGAAACTCCTCGGCTGCTAGGGGTCCCTCGACACCAGAAAAGAATGGAGGTCGCATATATCAGAACTCCCTAACTCCGAGCTCCGTGCGAGGAGGATGCTGGGGCTAAGGCTCTCGCTATAACTGTCCTGCCAAAAACTGCTGGTTCGTGGCCAATCCCTGAATCATTACCAAAAGCTAGCGCGGATCTATATTAGGCATCTGGCCACCACTACCGGATGGGTTGCCGTTACCGCGAGTACCCACCATGGTTCTAAGGAATCAAAACCATTAGAGAAGGGTTAGTATCAAATCAGAATCGAATCGAGTAAGATAGTAGCTAAAAGATATTTAATCGAAATAATAGGATAAGATTCAAGTATAGCCTCACGAATGAAACAGTGATATGCGTCTAGATTATTTATCATACTCTCATGTGAAACTCAAGACCATGACTGGACCTGTGCAGCTTGAATAGGCCGTAGACTTGCATGGGCCACCACCAAAAACCCATCACACCCCGCTTCCCAAAATGCACGAAAACAGGACGCGAACAAGCCCGCGACGTATTAGATCGAGGAGTATAAAATGAAAAACTCTTCTCCTCAACCTAATGCGCCAAGCATCAAGCAATAATCATAATAAAAACCACAAGTCTCACAATCACAGTCACGAGCAGCAAGAATGTAATATACAATATCCAGAACTACTCGCATACATATCACCAAGGAATGTCATCCCAGACAAAATAAATAACAATTCGGCACATCCAGATAAAAGCTAAAACTGAATAATCAAGAACATCTACTGGTCTAAAGGAAATATAAAGAAGTCTAAAGTCTGACATCTACTACATAAATAAATGACTAAGCTTCTGTCGATTCATCTGCCCCAGCGGTGCAGCACTCCTGCTTGGAATACCCTGTCTCTAGTACCTCTCCATACTAGACCTGTCCGTCATCTAGATCTGACGTACACAAGGAGAATGGAGTATGTCAGCGTGTATAACACACGGCAAGATCCCACAACGAGATAGCAGTATAATAATAAATATAAAT
>JBAKGM010000365.1:28307652-28319757 GCA_037177215.1 Asparagus racemosus | reverse complement strand
CCAAGTTTTCTATCATAGCGGCAGTTTTCAATAGATGGAAAGTAGGAGGGAAAAAAAGAAGGAAGCAAGAAGTTTGCCCATTCTCCTATGCGAAATTATGCGAAACTAATAACTCCAATTCATGATGTATAGATATGTGTTAGTGACAGGTCCCTTTTATCCATCTGGCCCGCTAGATTCCCTTTTCTTTAATGAAAATGTTGTATACATTTTTTATGTGTACACTTTATAGCAACAACTTCAGTTCCTATATATATTTATGCTGCATGTGAAGTTACGGCTTCAAAACTTTTACTAAATCTTGAGAAACTAAAGTGATACTCTTTTGAGTGGTAGAAGATTGTCAGAAAATCTTTAATTATTTTATTTTTCAACTGATTATCCTGCAGTAGTGTGTTTACTCGATAATTTTTTTGTTCAGTAATCTCACATGTATTATTTTTGTTGATATTCAGGTTTCTATACTGGAAGGTGAAGCTGTCAATGGATTGTTAGGATGAGAATGTAGCTTAGAAATTAGTTGTTTTTGAATATTTTCATGATGGTTGGAAGTTTTGGAAAGGAGCAAACATCATGTTTCTCGAAAGTTTTTCGATCATATGTATTAAAGTAGTTATGTTAGTTTGATTTATATTGCACTGGTAATAACTCTAGAGGGAGTTTTGTGATCTAGTTTGTGACATTATATTTTCATATTTGATTGCAGTAATAAGAATACCTTGATTTACACACTAAAATACCATGTGTAAGATTTGTGTCCTCCAAGGGACAAAAGTACCTTCGAATTTTCCATTACCAATGTACAGAAAATCGTGGTTATCTTAACATTAAATTCTTCTACATGAAATGTTGCAAGTTGGCAGGGAGAATAAATCAAGATGTTGCATGAGACCTGTGAGTTTTGTATGCTATTCTACAAACTAGCTTTCCCATTTTGCGTAGATTGCATGCAATCTGTGCTAGTCACTGTTCATAATATTATCCATCCCTAGCTCGTATTTATTATGGAATGATTTATTTTGGAAATAAGTTACAAATGGATATTATTTCCATCAATTTTTTTAGTTTTCAATGATGGAATGAACTTGGTGAGTGGTTAAATTATAATGTGACCACAATAACCATAAAATAGAGGGTCTGATGGTCATGACGTGGCAATTCATTAAGCAAAATGAGCTATCAAGTGATGAAGGTAATGAGGTCTATACCTCCCAATGTGACTTGACTAGTAGGGCGAGCCTCACCACTACTTTTTCTCATGACATCTCATTTTGCTAATGAGTTACTACTTCATATCCACTTTTCGATAATAATGTTGTAATGTAAGTTCCATGCATCACACGAGTAATAACAAGATCATTTATTAATGTAATCCGCTTGGTAGACTTGGAGGTTAAGGCTAACGTAGCTACTAGCGATGCTAGAGGATTGACATAAGTATTCTTAAGTTGGGCTACATAATCGATGTAGAGGCCTTCAAAAGAACGAGCAAGCTTCAATGTTGCTTCATGGTAGGGTAAGAGGTCATTGTGTCGGACTTCATACTCCCCTTTTATCTAATTGACGATCAGTTTAGAATCGCCATGTGTTCGGGCAAGTTGTAAGCCGATTAGAGGGAATTGTACCTAGCCACGTTGTTAGAACATGGCTTAGTTAGCGAATAAACCTAGGGAAGGACGTGACCATACGGATCAATAAGCATTACCCCCGCTCCTGCAATGACCCTTCCTTTGTGATTACAATGTGACGTGCCGTCAAAGTAAAGTTTCCATACTTGATGATATGAGGTAATGTTTGATTTGAATAACTCATCTGGGATGTCTTCATGGAGTTTGGAAGACTCGGGGATAGGATAGTCTGCGAGGAAGTCAGTTATTGCTTGGCCTTTGATTCCTTTTTGAGGTATGAATGTCATATCGTACTAAGAAAGCAGAATCACCCATTTCACAAGCTTGGAATTTAAGGACTTGGGTTTTGCCATGAGTATCTATAGAGGATTGACTCTCGATATGACGTGGATAGATTGACCAGTTTGGTAATACCGCATCTTCTAGACCACAAAAACCAAAACTAGGCACTCTTTTTCAACTAGATTGTAGCGATGCTCGGCACCAATCATAGTCCAGCTGAGATAGTATATGGCTTGTTCATGATCGTCATTGCTTTTCTGGGCAAAAAGTGCTCCAAGAGAATGGTTCATAGCCCTGATGTAGATCAGGAACGGTTAACCCGATACTGGTGCGGCTAGTATGGGTGGCTTCGTGAGATATTCTTTAATCTCGTCGAAAGCTTTTTGACAGGCATCGTCCCAAACGAACGAAACACCCTTCTCCATCAGCCTTTGGAAGTTGGCACTTTCCCGATAGGTTAGCTATAAACCTACGTATATAGGCTAGACATCCCTATAATCCTCTGAGTTCTTTGAGATTTCTCGGAGGCGGCATCTCTTAGATAGCTTTTACTTTCTCTTGGTCGACATGTATGCCTTTATACGTCACGATGAACCCAAGGAATTTGCCTAATGATACCCCAAGAAAAGAGTTGGTTAGGTTCATCTTGAGTTGGTGTTTTCAAATAATTTCGAACATCATTCCCAAATCGTTGAGGTGATCCTCCTTGTGACGACTTTTGATCGTGAGATCATCAATGTAGCATTCTACCATCGTGAGCAAATGTTCACGAAAGATCGTGTTCATCGCACGTAGGTGGCTCCAACATTCTTCGGACCAAAGGGCATTACTGTATAGCAGTACACTCCCAAAGGTGTCTTGAGAGATGTATGCTTTTGATCATCTGGATGCATTTTAATTTAGTTGTATCTAGAACAGCCATCTGTTGATGTCAGATATCAGAGAGGGGATTAAGTGTGGATTTTTTAGTGTGTTAGGGTTCCTCAATCTTCTTTTAAGGAGCTGAGGATTCAATCCTGCACACAAACAACACGCGAGAGGATCGGAGTTGGGATCTCCAGTGGTTTCTCCGATGATCAAGTCAGTAGTGAGCTTGAGTGGAGAAAAAGGTATAATTATAAGGTGTCATTTAGCAAAAGATTGCTTACCCTATGCAGTAGAGAACACCCCTTCTTTATAACAGATCCTAGGGGGCAGTTGTGTAACTTTGACCAAGTCGAGGCAGATAGCTTAGTCGACAGATATTTTACAGGTGTCGTCTGTTGATGGGATGAGTCACCTATGTGTTTAATGTGATGGTGACAAGGGAAGCATGGTACTGACGAAGTCCAATGAGTCATAAATACTTTTGGGGCTGGAGCAATGATGATTATGACCATGCATTCAATGTGATGGTGATCGACTGTCGGTGAGGTATTTGAGGACAAATCGCTTTTCATCTCGACTTTGCAAGGAGATCGACAAATGACACTTTTTTATTCGGCCATCTTGGATTCGAAAGTTCTCAACCCGGTCTTGCTGAATGAGGAGACGGGCTCGACCTTATTAGTGAGTTTTAAGTAAGAACGCCTTTCGACTCGGCCCCTCTTAGGAAGGGTTGAGTGCTGACGTTGCTCGAGTCGTCCTGCAAAGGGTGAGGCTGATTTGATGCTTAGTCAGTATGCGACACATGTTAGCTCCTGGGAGAGGATTAACACTTAGCCATTTCTGTGATATAACACTTGCCCCTTTTACTCAAACTTGGGTGGCCGAGTCTGAGTAAAATTGAACAGTCCCCTGTTGGGATTCGAGGCTCATTTATGAGGGGTACTGGTAGGTCACTATCAATGTGACGTTCTGACGTCAAGGGAGATCATGCATCGGCGTCGCCTCATTCTTCGAGCATAGATTGCACGCTAATTGGAGGGTGGCCTTTCCTTACCGCATCAATGAACTCCCGGCAGAGGTGTGGGGGGAATTGAGAAAGTTGCTGATGGGGACGCCTAAGATCGGCCCTAGATATGATAGGGATCAGTCTGAGGAGAATCAATTCGTCCCTCAGCGGAGTCTCGATAAGAGCGGGTTGGTCTTGGAATCTAGGACGACCCAAGCTAAGGCCATGGACCAATTCCTGCTGCCTAAGGATGATGAAATGCTCTCGATCATGCCTGACTGTGGTCTCCACCATACCCTAAGGAGCTATCTTCTTTGAGGAGCCTTGGTGCAGCAAGAGCAAGAAGCTGAGAAGGCAGCCCGAGAGGCAGCTGATCTGAAACTGGTTGCCAAGGAGGATGAGCTGGTGGCTTGGAGGAGGGGTGAGAGTAAATGGCGCAGAGAGCTGGAGATGTGGGATGAGATCATTAAGGGCCTGAAGGGGTCAAACAGTAGGAAGTCGACCGAAATTGACAAGCTCCAAGAGGACATCGGTCATCTTGGGCACGATCTTCATGAGCGGGATGACACGATAAAGTACCTAAAGGAGGAGGTCGAGGTCGAGAGGTGGGAGAATGCTGTCGCTTTTGAACAAGCTTGGTTGGCTCGTCAAAATGCTGAGGCCGTGTAGGGCCAGCTGAAGGAGGAGGTGGCTGCACATGAGATGTTAAGGAAGGAGGCGACCCGAGTGGCACTAGAGGCTGAGAGACAATGAGAGTCGTCCCTCACTGAGATTCAGGCACTGCATAGTAGTCTCAGCCATCTAGAGTCTGAGACCTATCAGGTTGAGGTTGTTGAAAACTACCGCAACAACACTCTTGGGAAGATGGAGGTGGCTATGGCTTGCAAGGCTGACTTTGACTACTTCAGGATGCAGCTTCTAGCCAATTTCAAGGTCGATCCTGGATGGTTCTATTATCCTCCATAAGTCACCAATTGCCTTGACGCTCTTCGAGAGATAGAGACGAGGGGAGGGGGGTTGGTCCTGGATGTCAACAACGGGGACGAGGAGGGTGAGGAGTCAGCCAAGGAACGGGTGATGGCTCAGCTCAAGATAGTTGGGCTAGCGGTTCTGAAGACGAGACATACGAAGAGGTCAGCTCTGAACCTCAGTTGACTCCTCCACTAACTTCTAGTGCTATTGGCCCTCTACGCTCGACTTCTACTGCTGGGCCCAGCGCTGCTCTAGCTTCAAGTTCCACTCCTACTCTTAGTTCTGCCCCTTGAGAGCTCATGTATCTCTTTTTATTTTCTTTTTGTCGTCTTTGTGATGTAAATGATCCTTGTATTGTAAATACTTTTGACATAATAATAAAAAAGATACATTTTTGTCGAATCGATCTGTGTACCTCTTTTGATTGTGCTTTTGTGTTTATTAGCAGTTTATCTTGTTTGAGGTTGGCTTCAAATCTTAGGGCATTTCAAATAGACGTCAGTGTTCGAGATTTGTAACTGAGACGGGTTAGCTTCATGCCTTGGTTTTATTTCGATTGGATACCAAGGTCTTATGGGTTGAAGTCAATAGAGTCGTTGACGTGCCTCAGTTTTACTCCGAAAGGATACCAAGGTCTTTCGAGTTGGAGTCGACTGAGTTGATGGCATGACTTGATTTTATTCTGAAAGGATACCAAGGTCTTTCGAGTTGTGCCTCAGGTGGCCGCGTGGTCTTATGGCACTACAAAAGCATAGCACAATAAGATTATCAAAAAATATTTATATCATATGAGAAACTTACATTTACAAATACTGGGAGTATTTCTTGAGATGCTCTATGTTCCAGGATTGTTGTAAGATTCTTCCATTAGGGCTTCGTAGCCGGTAAGTGTCGATATGTACTTCCTCGACGACTGTGTATGACCCTTCCCAGTTAGTGGCTAATTTGCCGTGCCTGGCGTCTCTGTTGAAAATTGCTCTTCGAAGGACGAGATTGCCAACACTGAAATTTCAAGGCTGGACCTTGCTGTTGTAGTGTCAGGCGATGCGCTACTGATTGATGACTTGTGATCAGAGTGAGTTTTCTCAAACTTCAACAAAAATGTCGAGTTGACTCGCAGTCTAGTTGAGTTGGATTCTTCATCGAAGTGTTGTAGTTGGATGGTTGGCATGCTGACTTCTACCGAGACGACCGCTTTGGCTCCATATGTCAGTTTGAATGGGGTTTCCCCTGTGGAGTTTTGTGGGTGGTTCGGTATGACCACAAAATTTCAGATAGCTCTTCAACCCAGTTTCCAACCGCCTTGTCCGCCTTCTTCTTCGAAACTTGAAGTATGCACTTGTTCGCAGCTTCTACGAGTCCATTGCATTTTAGGTGTGCAACCGAGGTGAATTTGAGCTAGATATTCTGTTCTTCACAGAAACTACGGAATCCTTTGTTGTCGAATTGAGTGCCATTGTCTATGATGAAAGAAGTGGGAAGTCTAAATCTACATATGATTGACTTCCACACAAAATTGGTGGTGTTGCTCTCGCCAATTTTGGCCAAGGGCTCAGCTTCTATCCACTTTGTGAAATAGTCTATGGAAACAATTAAAAACTTCCATTGCCCTGAAGCTATTGGGAGAGGCCCTAATAAATTTAGTCCCCATTGAGCAAATGGAATTGGCCTTATGAGGGGAGTGAGTTTAGTTGCCGAAGCCCTTGGTATACTTGAGAAGAACTGGTAAGTCTTGCAACGAGAGATGAGTCTCTTGGACTCAGCTAGGATGGTGGGCTAGTAGTAGTCTTGCTGAATCGCCTTTTGGGTGAGGGTTCAGGCTCCCGGATAATTCTCGCAAGTTCCCTCATGGATCTCTCTTAGAACATAACTGGCCTCTACCCGCCGGATACTTTGGAGATAGGGTCCCACACTAATACAGGAGTACGAGATCCGATAAAGCTGGTTATCAATCATAGGATATCTTCGAGCATTTCTTTGTAGACTCCTTACTTCAGTAGCATTCTCTGGTGGGTCCCCCCTGTCATATACTAGATGAGTGGATCCATCCAACAGGGCTCTATTGGTGCTTCTGTCTGCATGATTGAGTTGGTTGGAGCTTCAGCAATGCTAGAATTCTTGAGGGTGTCCATATACACGGGTCTTTGACTATTCCCTAAGTTGGATGACCCGAGCTTGGATAAGGTGTCCACCTGAGCATTGAGGGCACGGGGGACTTGGTGATTCTGAAATCTTTGAGGTTGCTTAAGAGCCTTTTGACCGCGTTCAAATACTAGACCCTTCTCGAGTCTTTGGCTTCATAATCTCCCCTTACTTTGTAGACGACAAGTTGGAAGTCGGCTAGGATGTAGATGAGCTCGACATTGATTGCTAGGGCGGCTCGGAGTCCTGCCAAGAGGGCTTCATACTCGACCTTGTTATTTGAGACTAGGAATTATGTGGACCCATTAGGGCTATGCAGGACTACTCCAGCTCCACTGTCTCCTTCTCCTGAGGATCCGTCCACCTTTAATAACCACCACAAGGAAAACTCGGGCAGATCATATTTGGGAGTATCGCATTTCTGAGAAGGAAGCGCCTTGGTCGTCTTGTGGGCTGAAGAGTCTGGTGGGAGGACCAGTATGAGCGGAGATGGATTGGTGTCTGCTGCAGATGGCTCTATCAAGAAGCCGGCCAAAGCCTGAGCTTTTATGGTCATTCTCGACTCGAATTGTATTTCATATTCACTGAGTTCAACCAACCAGTTAATCATTCTTCCGGAGGTGGTAGGGCTGCCAAGTGCTTACTTTAAGGGTAGGTTTGTCTGCATCACTATAGTGTGAGCTTAGAAGTAGGGGCAAAGTCTTCTAGCTGTGATTATGAGAGTGAAGAAGGCCTTCTTGATGAGAGTGTAGTTGAGTTTGGCCGCCTTTAGAATCTGGCTGACATAATATATTGGCATATGTGCATTGTCTTCCTCTTGAATCAAGACAGAGCTTGTTGCTTCCGATGAGATTGCCAAATAGAGGTATAAGGTCTCTCTTTCTCTGGGGTGGCTCAATAGGGGCTTGATGCTCTGATATCTCTTGAGGTCATTGAAGGCCTCACTGCACTCTACTGTCCAGCCAATACATTCCTTCAATTCCTTGCTTCCTCTCAAAGTTTTGAAGAATGAGAGGCTTCTCTCGGCATATTTTAAAAGGAAGCGGCCCAGTGCAGCTATCTTGCATTTCAACTTCTGGACATCCTTCAATGTGAGAGGCTTAGGCATCTGCTCGATGGTGTTTATCTTCTCAGGGTTGATCTCAATGCCCCATTGGGTAATCATGAACCCAAGAAATTTGCTTGATTGCACACCGAAGACACATTTGGTCAGGTTGAACTTCATGTGGAAGTGTCAGAGGACGAAGAAAGTTTCTTCTAGATCTGACACGTGAGACGCCGCCTACTTTGATTTCACCAGGATGTCGTCTACATATGCCTCCACATTGTGGCCAATCTGGTAATTAAATATCTTGTTGACCAGTCTCTGATAAGTGGCCCCTACAGTCTTAAGACCAAAGGGGATCACCTTGTAGTAGTAGGTTCCTTGGTCTGTGATGAGTGAGGTCTTCTCTTAGTCATGCTCTGCCATCCATGATCCGGTTGTATCTAGAGGAGGCGTCCATAAAGCTAAGTAGTTCATGGCCCGCACTCTCCTCAGCCAATTGATCAATCTTCAGGAGGGGATAGCTATCCTTTGGGCAAGCTTTGTTTAGGTTGGTGAAGTCCAGGCACATTCTCCACTTGCCAAGGGAGTTCTTGACCAGCACTACATTAGATAGCCACTCCGGGTATTGAACCTCTCGGATGAAGCCGACCTTGAGCAATTGGTCGACTTCATCTACGGCCACCTTCTACCTCTCAGGGCTGAGATGTCTCTTCTTTTGTCAAATTGGCTTGCAATGTCGGTCAACCGAGAGTTCATGACTCACCACTTCGGGTGGAATCCCCAGCATGTCTTTGGGTCCCAAGCAAATACATTTGCATTGTCATGTAAGAACGCCATCACAGCTCCTCGTTGGGGTTCAAAGAGGCCTGACCCGATTTTGACCTTCTTTGATCCATCAAGGTTGATCAGTACTTCTTGCAACTCTTCTACGGGAGTCGTTCGCTCCTGTTCTAGTTCTTTCTGCATCTGGAGGCAGGTCTTCTCAATTGGTAGGGTCTCCAAAACTCCTTTCCCTTTCATTGAGAGTAGAAAGCATACTCTCGCTTCTCGCTGATTGCTTCTTGTGAACTTGACTCCTTTTGGGGTAGGGAACTTTATCATCTGGTGGTATGTGGACGGGACTGCCTGTAGGTCATTCAAAGAAGTTCTTCTGAGAATAACATTGTAAGCGGACTTTACATCCATTACCATGAATTGAGTTTGAACAGTGGACTAGCTAGGATATTCGCCGACCACTAGAGGGAGAGTAATCAACCCTTCTGATAGGAGTGTGTCCTGTGAACCCAATGAGGGGACCGCGGTGAGATAGTAATCTTGACTTGTCGACGCCCATCTGGTTGAAGGCGTCCATGAACAAGATATCGGTGGAGCTTCCGGTATTGACCAAGATTCTTTTGAAACTAAAGCTATTAATCTCGGCCGACATAATGAGAGGGTCATCATGAGGCATCTCTATGCCTTTTAAATCAGCATTGCTGAAAGAAATAGGCTGACCGGTCCTTAGTTTCTTTCCACATAGATTGATATCCAACGGCAATCGAGCATATTTCTTCTGAGCGTTATTGGACATTCCTCCTGTAGCTGGGCTGTCGCCGATGTTATTGATGACACCTCGACTGCCAGTCTCTCCAGGTTGTTTATCTTGCTAGTGTTGGTGACTGGGCTATCTTGATCGAGGCCTCCTCTCGGACTTCTCTGGAGCGGGTTCTCCCCTATCTCATCGAGAGATGAGTCTCTTCAACAATCCTTTTTATATCAAGTCCTCAATATCTCTCTGGAGAACTCTATAGTCATTGGTGTGATAACCGTGATCTCTGTGAGACCGGCAATACTGCTTGGTGTCTCTGAATCGGGGGTCTGAATTCATGGGGGGAGGAGTGGAAGTTAGTATCCTTCTTTCTGGACCAAGTAGAGAGCTTGTGAGAGAGAAGTTTTGAGGGAAGTGAGGGCTGGCCTCTTGGCTGCCTCTTTCCTTTGGTCTCTCTTGTCGGCCCTGTTCAATTTGGAGTCAGCTTTGGGGGGATCCTTCTCCATCTTCTCCTTTTGAGAGGGCTAGGCTTCTACCACTGCTACTTATCTAGCTGCCTTCTTGTGGACTCTGACATCTTCTGCATCCATGTGTCCTCGAGCTCTGGCCATCAGTTATTCACAGTTGGTGACCTGACTTATGATGAGTGAGTCGGACAGCTTGCTGTCTTCTAGCCCTGCTGAGATCACGGCCATGGCGACCATGTTGCTAGGGTCATCAACTTCCAACCTTTTAGCTTGGAATCTTTTGAAGTAGTCCTTGAGACTTTCCCCAGGGTTTTGTCTCATTTACAGCAAGATGTGGGAGAGCTTCTTCTATTTGGAGTCAGCCAAAAAATGATGCACAAATTATTAGTTGAGTTGCTCAAAACTGTTGATGGACTTTTTGTCCAGTGAGTTCCACCACATCTTAGTACTTCCTGTCAAGATGATAGCGAAAGCTCTGCAGATGATCGACTCGGTTATCTACTACATGTTCATCAGATCATAAAAGGTTTGCACATGCTCCACCGGATCTTCTTCGCCTTTAACTTCTCAATGTGTGGCATCTTGAACTTGGTGCATGGAGTGTTCATGATCCAGTTGACAAGTGGAGCATTCCCTCCGATGGTGTCTGCAATGGTGTTAAATGCCTGGTCATAACCAGACGTGAGATTTGTGGTGGAGGGACCAGAAGCAGCGTAAGGGTATCTGGGGCCACACAAAGCCATCCATGCAGCGCGCTCATGGCTGCCATGGCCGGAGCTAGGGCTTTCCTCCGTCACCTCTATGTACTGCTGGGGTTGTCGAGGAGGAGTGGCGAAACGAGCCTGTTGGCAAAGCGGAGGAGAGGTGTGTTCAGCATAATCCTCCGATGCTCATTGCTCAACCTGACCCACAAGAGGGGGAGGATGAGGAACAAATCACGGACAAGGCGGCTTAGGAGGAATCTAGCTGAGAAATTCATTTGTGAAGGAAGCAAACTATTGCTGAAGAGATTGGGAAATTCTTTGGGCAGACTCCTCTAGTTAGGCTTGAGTGATGTAGCCCATATGTGGTTCTTCAGCGGATGGATTGGAGGATCGGCCTGGACGATCAAAACCAGCCATCTCGTGCAAACAAGAAAAAGAAGCCCCACGGTGGGCGCCAAACTGTTGATGTCAGATGTCAAATAGGGGATTAAGTGTGGATTTTTTAGTGTGTTAGGGTTCCTCAATCTTCTTTGATGGTTGGTTAAGGAGGCGAGGATTCAGTCCTGCACGCAAGCAACACGTGAGAGGATCAGAGTTGGGATCTTCGATGGTTCCCCCGACGATCAAGTCAGTAGTGAGCTTGAGTGGAGAAAAAGGTATAATTATAAGGTGTTATTTAGCAAAAGATTGCTTACCATATGTAGTGGACATCACCTCTTCTTTGTAGCAGATCCTGGGGGGCAATTGTGTAACTTTGGCTGAGTTCAGGCAGGCAGCTTAGTCGACAGATATTTTACAGGTGTCGGCTGCTGATGGGATGAGTCACCTATGCATTTAATGTGATGGTGGCAGGGGAAGCATGGTGCTGACGAAGTCCGATGAGTCATAAAGACTTTCAAGGTGGGAGCAATGATGATTTTGACCATGCATTCAATGTGATGGTGATCGACTGTCAGTGGGGGATTCGAGGACAAACCGACTTTCATCTCAGCTTTGTGAGGGGATCGACAAATGAAGCCTTTTCATTCGGCCATCTTGGATTCAAAAGTTCTCGGCCCAGTATTGCCGAATGAGGAGGCGGGTCGACCTTTTTAGTGAGTTTTAAGTAAGGACGCCTTTTGACTCTGCCCCTTGAAGGAAGGGTCGAGTGCTGACATTGCTCGAGTGGTCCTGCATAGGGCGAGGTTGATTTGATTTTTAGTCAGTATGGGACACATGTCGGCTCCTGGGAGAGGATTAACACTTACCCATTTCTGTGATATAACACCATCCATAAGTGACATTCTCTCAAACCCGCACATATTGTCAACCATGATATCCGTGATAAAGAGAGGGAACTCTTCTTTCGGACAAGTGAGATTGATGTCTGTGAAGTCAATACAGATCTGATTATCACATTTTAATTACAATTTAATACCCTAATTATCCATTTTATATGAATAAATATACCACTAATAATTG
>JBAKGM010000365.1:28277653-28296303 GCA_037177215.1 Asparagus racemosus | reverse complement strand
TTAAAGAGGATCTAAATCCCAACAAAATATACCAATTTCGTAATTTAGCAAAGTGTAACATTCTCAGGAAAACACACAGTTGCGCTTAGGAATAATGGAGGGTATTTCTGGAATAACGTAGGAGCTACATGTCGGGGTGAGGAGTGCCAGCCAACGTGTGACTGTCACGCGCCTAATGGCTCGTTGAGCGCGTCGACTCCGATGGACTATAATTTCTTATTCTTTTCTTTTCTTTTGCTTTTTATATTTTTATAGCACGTTTTTTTTTTCTTTTAATACATTTGTGCATGATGCAAAATAGTAACAAAAAGCAAGTGATGGAGCAAGATTCGAGCAAAGTTTGATGGACTAGAATAAGTCTCAAGATCAGCACATTGAATGCTGATATTATTATTACTAATATAAAGCACGTGCGATGCTCGTGAATATACTTGTTTCATATCTCAATTGAGCCAATTTCCACCCTTCAAATGTAGAAAAATTCAACACAAACAGATTTATTGTAACTGTCTAGCGATTGCATAATGTTACATAGATGCACAAAAAATCATATTCAATAACACACACTTCATGTTGGATGACCACAACATTCGGTCAAAAACGACTTTCATCAAACATTTTTTGAACAACTACAAAAAACCATTTTCTGTAAAAGATTTAGCAAAAAATATCAACAAAAATAAAATGTCATTATGGTTAAACATCATATCTACATATATGTTATGCAATCAAATATTTTGTGTCACAATTTAATCAAAACAAACATCTTTATTACATAATGTAGTTTGCTCGATAGAACTTAAAGGAAAATGGCTCAATGTGCATGTCAAAATATTCCACTTGCAAAAATGAAGTGAACCGAAACTAAAGAAATATAGATGCTAACTTCATACATGCTATAGCTTGGAGATCATTAAAAGAAACAATTTCAAATATTCATTCCCGAACATCATAGTCGAATGTCGTACATTCCATATTTCTGGCACAAAAAATGGATCATGGAGATAATTAGTAAATAGCTGCTTATCAGCATTATTGAAAACTAAAAGATGAATAAGTAGCTGATAAAAAACATGCAACATACTCTTTTTCGAAACTAACATATAATATGGAAATAAATGACTATCTATAGTTACTTCCATGATAATACCTATATAAAGCTATTTAAATGCTAAACCGCCTCACCAAAGCAATGAGCATTCTCACTCGAAGTACACAACTCACTTTTGAGAGATTGTAGATAAGCAAAAATCAAGATAATATTCTATAATATGAATAATTAGAAGAGAATTTTAAAATAAAAGAGAATCTCACAATGTACCTATTATAACTCATTTTACAAAAGAGGAAAATGTGAAACATCAAGAATTAGCTAGTAAGTACCGCAATAGGTTTTCTTTGTCTTTGGTATGCTCACTATACAATTGAAACCATGCAACTTAATTCGACAAAGAGACAAATACCACAATAGCAAGATTGTACAACACCAAAAAGTGAGCTGAGGTAAAAGAAAAGCTGCTTAATTAAAACTAAATTTGTAGTAGGTTTCCTTCATGCAATAGATTTCAGATTCAATAGTTACTTTTGATGTAGCTACATGTATCGCCATGAAAATAACATTCATGTATCATCACTTACCACTTTATTATAGTCAAATATATTTTCAGAATATCTTGATTCTATGAAAATTGACAATAACTAATCTGGTAATGACAATTAACACAAGACAATTACATGTAAAAAAAGGAAACAAATGTTACATGGAGAACAAACGACTTAAAAATTAAAGAAAGAAAAGATTAAAAAACCTTTCAGCATTCCACAGAGGGGGAAATTTTGGGTCGGGGGGAAGGGGGCTTTCAAGGAAAGACTTTTTTGAATAATGAGAGAGAAAAGCCTTCGTAGAAAACTTGTCAACTAAATAACAAAACAAAACAAAAAAATGAATGTTCATGTCAAAACTAATACTAACTGATGCGACACATATTAATTCGAAGATTGTGGAGCTTGCATTGTTCTTTATTTGAGATATTAGGGAGTATTAAGAATACATCACTATTTCGAGTGTTGTGTTGTTGATTTTGTCCGAATTATTGAAGGTAAACATATTTATCGGCCACAATTTCAACTTTAATCTTGCATGTCTCTTTTGTTGGGGTTACAACATTGATAAAAGGGTTAATTTAACATAATCTTAGAAGTACCTTTAAAAATGAACAAAATATTTCATGCATTAATTCCCTTGAAGTACCTTAAAAGTAAGTTTTATTAACTATCAAAAAAACCTTGTATAAAATTATCATACAGAACAGAAATTTTAACATATATAATCAGTTGACATGTGGATCACTTAGCTGATATATTATCTTCTCATGATCACACAGAGCCATTAAAAAAAAAACGAAGTGCAATGAACATAAATAAATTAATCCTAAACACAATAAAGACCTGAGATCTTTTTTTCTTTTTTTCCCGCAGATTCTGTTTAATATTCTCTTGACTCATTCTATATTTAGGATTTTCGAGTATGACATATATCACTGTCTATCAACTAAGATTTAATCTAGAAATTTATTAATTGGCGTCGAAGCATTCCCCAAGAAACTATCTATATTGTCATTCTTCATCAACCTTCTACCTAAATGCAATTTAGGCAACAAAAAACAATAATAATAATTTTATATTGGAACTCAAAAAGTCTTAAACAATAGTGAACAAATTACAATGACGTGATTTTGTACCTTTATACAAAATACATAACAGAATATGTACACTACTTGTAAGAAGAAAAGAAAAAACATCATAAACAATAAAGTGAAAATAAAAATTCAAAAACAATGAAGGAAACAACAATATGCTATAAAATTAGATGATGCAAACTAATAAACTAAATTTATATGGTATTCAACATTCATTTACTTTCAAGATTAGTAACCAAATTAGTAAATCTGCCTTATAGGAAAAACTCAATATTCCAAAAACAAAGAAAATTTATTATTTTTAAATAGTTTTCTGATCTAGATTCAAATGTACAAATGCTATGTAACTAAACAAATCTCATACGAATAAACATTTCAACTTTCGTCCAGAATTTCTCAAAGTACCACTAAATGAATAGGCAATCGAAGGAAAATATCAACTTCTGGATAAACTTCATCTGCATAGAAACCAAACTATAAGAAAATGCCACAAATATCAGAAATAACAAATAATATTTTAATAATAGAGGATCTGTAAAATAGAGGCAAGTCTTTAATCACAAAATTGTTGCAAAAAATAAAATACCATGAATATTAGAATTAACCAAACACACACTTATATTTAAATCATTTTGTTGTGGACTGTAGCTAGTTACAGTTGATATTTAATCGCACAAAAGGAGTAACAGAAAAATTCATGTTAGTTTGTCATGATACTAAGTAATTAAACTATAAGTAAATCAATATAAAGCTATAATAATAATAAAGGAATAAAAGAAATTTGCCTTCTTACTTCCAACTCTCTCCGATAGGGAATATGTAAACAACAATCCTTTATCAAGAGAAGATCATGAATTGAAAGAAAATGCAACCAATAATTTATATTCAAAGAGCAATATTTCTGACCTTTTCAGTTTCTTTTTTGCCCCCACTTCTCAAGGAGCCTTTTTGTCTCCTGGATTAGCACTGGTTGAAGGAAGACCATTTGCTAAGTGAGATTTTATACTCAAGCAATTGTGTTTTGGGCTTTACGGATATTAAATTTTGGGTTTCCGGTTAAGTGAGTGGATTTTAAACATGGAATGCCAGGAATTAGAGAGTTAAAAGATATTAATCCGGTGATTAGAGCAGTTTGTGAGAATTTATCAGTTACTTAAATTGAGATAGAATTTGAAAGGCCGGTGGAGAAATTGGGTTTTGGTTGACAGCTCCACCTTTGCAAGTCCAACAATAGATATGACGAATCTAGATATCCTTATTAATATGGCATCGTAATAGACTTGACTGTTATGTAGAAGGATAATGTAACTCTCAGCTTTATAGCAATCATATCATAATATTTTTTGTGTGTGCGGGGAAGGGGGGTGGCGGGGTGCATGATTATTACTACGTCTGTTACTTATCCCAATAATGATGGGCTTTTGAAGTTTCTCCTAGATATTTTAATTTAATTAATTAAGTAATCGATGCATTAGAGAGGATTCCTATGTCAAAACTTTTGATTGAGAGGACAAACATGGGAATCCTCTTTTATAAGATGTATAGATATACAACAATTGTAACTGTCTTTCTGCACAATTTAGAGCTTCCAAGAGATTTTTCGAAAAGCCTAATTTTGTTTCAATGTAATACATTGTTCTTTGAGTTTGACTTTCTAGTTTGTTTGATCTTCCATTTTCTAGAAAGCGGATTGAAGATGAGTACAAGTCCTAGTGTTCTAGTTAAGGTATGACAATCATCCTGCATTATTGTTCAAAGCTCTGAAGAGAATATAGGCCTTTTCTTTTAACTAAAAGCTTATAATTTTCTTTTAACTAAAAGCTTATAAATATATTTCAGCAGAACATAAGAGAAAAGGACAGAATCAGGGAGGGATTATTGAAGGTGGACCTTTCAGCTTCATCTTATGATACCGCATGGGTGGCCATGGTCCCTTCTGTGAGATTCCCAAAGTCTCCATGCTTCCCTGAGTGTATTGATTGGATAATGAACAATCAACATCTTGACGGGTCATGGGGGCTTCCTCGTAGTGATCCCTCTTTGATTAAAGATGTTCTTTCTTCTACACTGGCATGCATACTAGCACTTCGTCGATGGAATGTTGGCGAAGAACATGTGAAAAGGGGTATTTCAAATAACACCTTATGACTTAGTTTCTTTTTAACTTTATGCACATTAAAGGAGAATTTGATTTGGTTTTGATTTGTAGGACTGCAGTATATCGGATCTAATTCCTCGTCTATTTTGGATAAGAGGTTGCAGTCTCCTGTTGGATTCATTATCATATTTCCCAGTATGATTGATTATGCCATAAATATGGGTTTGGACATACCCGTAAGCCAATCGGACATAGATATTATGCTTAATATGAGAAAAATGGAACTGAAAAGGTAAAGGATGTTTTGGTATGTTTTGACAATTCAATTAGTGTTTGAAGTTATTCTAACAAAGGATATTTTAGAAAGATGATTGGTTCTAACATAATAACGTGTGAGATTATTCTCAGGCCTTTTCTTACTGAACAATCAAATGAAGTACATCAAGTACTTTATTTCTTATTAATTAGTTACTTATTACTCCTAATTCAGAAAAAAATGAAAAAATATGGACATTTTGCTCTTTGTACGTCACTTCTGGTACCTCTAGTAGTTCAAAAACCAAACAAGCTCTCGAGTTATAAAGTGAATGTTGGAATAACATTGATTGATGCATTGAAGGAATCTTAGCCATTTATATTTGGTTTCTGTAGCTGTTCACGTTCTTAACTTTCATTGTTAATGAAAGAAAAAGAAGATTCTAATGTACAGTGACTCATTTCCTTTTCTTTAGATTTCCTGCAGACTCCTCAGAGTGGGAAAATGCTTATCATGCATATGTCGCAGAGGGATTGAGAGAATTGCAAGACTGGCAAGAAATTATGAAATATCAGAAGAAAAACGGTTCACTATTTAATTCACCTTCTACAACTGCTGCTGCAATAATTCATACTCAGGATGAGAACGCCCTCAATTACTTACATCGGCTCTTGAAGAGATTCGGCAATTCAGGTACTTCCAAAATCTAATCTGATATTAGAATATGTGGTAATCTTTTTCGATTCAGCTTCTGATGTAAGATCTCTTTTTATTGTCTTCTACAGTTCCTACAGTATATCCTCTAGATATATATACACGCCTTTGCATTGTTGATGATCTTGAGAAGCTTGGTATTTCTAGGCATTTTAGTTACGAAATAAAGAGTACATTGGACAAGATATACAGGTGGTGAGCATATAATAATTCTTGGACATATATTATGGAACTATCCTTATTAGAATTTAGAACTTGACTCCATCCAATAAAACAGATGCTGGGTACATAATGATGAAGAGATAACTTCAGATGCTGCCACACGTGCAATGGCATTTCGAATTTTACGTATGAAGGGATATAACATTTCTTCAGGTGATCTTTTGTTGATACCTGTCAGTTCTCTATTTTTCTTCTTGTTTAAACTTGAGTGATAATGTGTGGAAGTTTGTGTAGATGCATTAGCTGAATTTGCTGAAGTTGATCATTTCAAAAGCTCAGTGCAAGGGCACTTGAGTGATATGAGGACTGTTCTAGAGTTGTACAAAGCTTCACAAATCAAACTTTTACAAAATGAACAAATTCTAGACAAAATTGAGTCATGGTCAAGTTGTTATCTAAAGGAGGAAGTTTCCGCTGATGTAGTTCAACCACTTGATGCAATTTCAGAAGAGGTAATTTCGCAGTCTTAAGCTTCTAGATGTTGGATCTGTTAGTTTCCATACCTCAGCAATTTATGACTACACAGTTCAAAATATAATTAAAGAAAACTTGAAAAAAAGAAAGGAACAAAAGTAAAATAGAGAATTCATGGGAGAATGCATTTATGCGCTCGTTTTCTTGCAATTGTGTAGCAAAATCCATTGCATGCTAAAGGTAAATGCTAAATGGTCCATTGTAGAAGTGGAAAAAAACTATCATGTTATTGCAAATTAGCTTTCTACAAAATTTTGATAAACAAGAAAGGGATGGAGAAGGAAAAAATAGAGAATTTGACAAGGTAAAGAAAGCATTTATCCACTATTTAATTCTTACTATTGTGTAACAAAATCCAATAGACACTACGGTCTAAAGGTAATTGATTGGTTAGAAAAGCTTAGCGCAATAATCTTAAACACTTAAGAGCTTGCACAATGCTTATTTATGTGAAATCTAACAAATTACTAGAGATTTGCATAATTTACTTGAATTGCATATTTAGGACGAAGAGACTTGCATAATGCCCCACATTTATCATTCTTGCATACATGTCAGATATTATTACACTTCTAAAATAGTGTTTCAGAATAGAATAACATACTTCGATGCGTAAACTAATTCGAACTCTTCATTTTTCAATTGGCAAATGAGGAAAACTTATATATAGAAGTTCACAAAAATTCTAGGTAGGTAGATAGATAACCAGTACATAGTAATCCTCTATCCAACTCTCGCATGGACTTTATCTTGGTTAAGAAAAGACATATGTTTGCTAACCTAAATCCATAGGTTCTTACAATTATACGTTAACTGTGTATTAATAATTTGCAATACTTATGGTAATTTTTGTGCGCATAATCAGACTCCAGTAAGAAAACGCTTTGGGATACAATTCTCTCACAATTTAGCTTAACTATATTACTCCAGAACAATCTTATAACGGATTATGTCCCGTACATTGTGAGGACTGTCAGCTGTGCTTTCCTATTGGGGGTAAGTTGGAGAGGTTTCTCCTGGACCAAAACCTAGACTAAGTCTTTGGTGCGCAAAATTTAGAATACTTCAATTTTTGTATACAGTATGGATATAGACAGAAAAATTGAAACTCTTCTTAAACTCAGGTTCAGGTATGGTTAATGACTAAAACTTAGGTCCAAATAAAATAGAGTTAAAACAGTCTTATTTCAGTCCTGAAGATTCAAGCCATTCATCAAATATGACAATCTACAAGAAATGTTTTGACTTCTAAATGTTATGTGAACTCACCTCCAAGATCATTTCTCAAAACTTAGCCACTCTCTTATCTCATCCAGAGATTGCACCTCTCAAACTAGTAATGTACATTTGTCCATCACCAGAATATTATCCTCTATTGCGGGTATTAACCATTGACATTTGACAGATTATGTTGAAATCCACTTTTTTCAGGTTGCTTATGCTCTTAAGTTTCCTTTCTATGCTAATTTGGATCGTCTAGAACACAAGAAACATATTGAGCTCTCTGACGGAGGAAATCTCAGGATTCTCAAAGCATCATATGTGTAAGATTCTGTTAGTAGTTTTCAAATGAAGAAAAAGTAGGCTGTCTTCAGTACTTGTTTATTACATTAGCAAAAACTAATTATTGCCTTCTCAATAGCAATCACAGTATCAATAAAATAGATCTCCTCAAGATGGCAGTGGAAGACTTCAATTTGTCTCAGTCTATATACCGCAAAGAACTCGAATGTCTTGAGAGGTGAGTCTATCCATTTATTTCTTAATATGGTTAAGGTAAATTATAAGAAATTCCCCTTCATCTATACCCCTCTCTTTGAAGGGGTTAAAAAAACTTATTTATGAGCATTAATGAAACCATTACTTTTGTAACCGAGTTTTGTTTGTCAGACGTCTACACAGGCACTTGCACTTGGATAGACATATGAACCAACGTTTGCACTTCAGAATTCAAAATTTTTGAGAGCTAAAAATATGAATACACAGAAAGCGTAAGTTGTTGGATAGAGTAAAAAACTCTAATCTTTTTTATCATTAATCTAGAATTATGCATGCTGATGTCTGTCTAGACGCTTAGGAACCAAACTCCATTACCGAACAAATGGTTTTATTATTGATCATAGACACGTGAGTTTATTAAAAACAAGATAGAGATGGAGGAGGATTCTTCTAATATACCCATATTGATAAAATTCATGCTGCTTCTTTAAAATTCATAGCATAACTTTTTCTTGCAAGCAGTTGGGTCAAAGACAACAAGTTGGATCGGCTTGAATTTGCTAGGCAGAAACTAGCATACTGCTATCTTTCTACTGCTGCTACACTTTTTCCCCCTGAAATGGCAGATGCTCGCATGTCTTGGGCAAAAAATAGTGTGCTGACTACTGTGGTTGATGATTTCTTTGATGTTGGAGGTTCAAGAGAAGAACTTTTAAACATTATTATGCTGGTTGAGAGGTACAATTTATTTGTTTGCAAACAAGTATAATTTACATGATTTTGAACTTGGATATTTTGACAGGTGGGATGGAAATCATGAGAAGGAGTTCTGTTCAAAACAAGTGGAGATCGTATTCTCTGCTCTTTACAGTACTATTAATGAGCTTGGAGCCAAGGCATCAGCGCTGCAAAAGAGGAGTGTCACCCCTCATATAATTGAGATTGTGAGACATTTAATCATGTTGTCAAGGAATATTTTTCAAATTAAACGCTAAAATCTTTCATATTTTGATATTAGGCTCCAAACTGTCATATTTTTAATTTGCACCCCAAATCCTTTTAGTTGTTTCAAATTACACACTGTTGTTAACTTTAATGGCCGTTTTAGAACATATTCCATTAAATGTTATTATTTGTACTGTCTGGACCATTATACCCTTACGAAATGTCCCCCCAGTCCTATTGATCCTTTACCCATTCTTCTCATCTCTTAAATCCTTTCATCTTTGTTCCATTTATTCTCCTCGAATCCACTAACCTCTCCACTAAATCTTCATTCGAAACCTATTTCTTCACTCTATTACACCACACAAACTACATTATTTGTGTTTTTTTCTTGCTTATTACCGCCTTCCTCTCTTGTGCTTTGGATGAATTCTAGGACTGAGGGAATTAAAGGTAATTTATCTCATATGGTTAGCGTCTAACCTTAGAACATTTATATTTTCGGATGGAACCTGAATAGAGGGCGTAACGAAAATATAAATATTTGGGGGTTTAATATCAAAATATGAAAGATTTTAGTGTCCAAAATGAGAAAACCCCTCTCTAATGTTTAGTTCTTTCTAGAGTCTTCTTAACTTGCGATTTTGTAATTTGCAGTGGCTTAACTTGATGAAGTCGATGATAAAAGAGGCCGAGTGGCTGATGAACAAGTCAGTTCCTTCTCTGGATGAGTACATGGAAAATGCATATGTTTCATTTGCTCTAGGACCAATTATTTTGCCAGCACTCTATTTTGTTGGTCCAAAGCTTTCAGAGGATGTTATTAGGGATCCAGAGTACCATAACTTATACAAACTTGTGAGCACGTGTGGGCGTCTTCTCAATGATGTTCAAGGATTTGAAGTAAGATTCTCCATTCAGTCGAATTCTAAACATCACTTTAATTGATCATATAAATGAAGTAATAGATGCTGAATGGATTACTGGCATAGGATATTGTTCGCTTATCTCAATTAACATGTTCGGGTAGTAAGAGAATCTAATTCATGTGGCTAAAATAAAACAATTGGAATTATGTTGACATGGTAGAAGATGCACAGACGAAAAAGCAGTGTGGATTTTTCAACTTTCTATTACATCCAAGTTAATTTATGAATTCTTTACATGGATATCAAATATCAACCATGACGAAGAAAATTCATACCCCATGCTAATAACACAAAGTAGGATGTTTTCTGAAATTAACCCTAAAATGAATGGATAGATATAAATATATGTTGGTATATGGTTTTTTTATATCATTTTGCTTTTCATGGGAACATTTGATCTTGCTACCATATCATATACCTGTTTTTGCTCTACATATGCCTTTAACTTCATCATGATACTGCCATTAGCTACCAAGATCAATTTCCCTCCATAGTATGAAATCCCCCTAAACTACATAAGTTCGTGTGACTAATGTTTTTCATCGGCAGAGAGAACTTAAGGAAGGGAAATTGAATAGCTTAGCATTGCATATTCTCCATGGTTCTATTACCGAAGACGAAGCCAAGAAAGAAGCAGAGAGAATTATAAGCTCAACTAGGAGAGAGCTGCTGAGGCTTGTGTCGCAAAGAGAGGGAAGTGTAGTTCCAAAAGATTGCAGGGAGTTATTTTGGAAGATGAGCAAAGTTCTACATCTTTTTTATGTAAGGAATGATGGATTCACATCACCAAAGGAAATGGTTGCTGCTGTTAATTCTGTGATTTATGATCCTCTTGAAGTTGGTCATTTACAATTGTGAGAAAATGCTTGAAGAAAGAAATACTCTCTCTCTCTCTCTCTCTCTCTCTCTCTCTCTCTTGGAATATGTATTAATAGGTATAACAAGTTTGCTCTAGATTTCAGAGAATAGTTCCATACTGTAGTATACAGGGTCAGCAGACAGAATAAATGGATAGATAATTACAAATACTTTTGGTATATGAACTTATATAGTGTTTTCGGCTTTGACTTGTTTCTAGTATATGCTTTGTTGCTAGTTGTGCTTCAAACATGTCTCAGTAAAGCGATTTAATTTTTCATTTTTGTTTTTGAAGATTCATAACTTGAAATTCTGTTCTTTGATATTTAAACTATTACATACTGGTCAAAAAAATGTAGGATGTATTTTATTTTATTTCCCTTTAACATTCCCTTTCTTGCAGTAAGACTTTGAACCGCTGCTCAAGACTTTACCATTTTACTGCTGTACCAAGCTTCTCCGAAAAAAATTGGAATTAACATATAAGAACATACAATAAGTATATTCATTCATTTCCTATATCCACTTGGATACAATACATTTTCCCACTTTAATTCCAAGTATTCATCAAATATTAATCAGTGACAGCTGAAAAATAAGTCCAAAGATTCTAGAAGACGTATCATCTTCAAATCACCTAGGGACTTTCTGTTGCAATTGGCCTTTGCAGCATCGTACACATATTCAATTAATAGTAATTATATTGAAGAGCATCTACCTACCTTTGAGTTCTTTCCCTTGTCTTTGCATGGTTCACGTGCTTGCTTGATAGCAGAGAAATTAAAGGAATAAGATGGAGCACAAGCTTGTTGTAGAATATATGTAACACTTTCTAGTTAGTTTAGAGTGCCATTCCAATAAATCCTTGCTCTTGTCACTTATGCCTCTACATATCTTGAGTTAACAGCAAAATAAATATAAGAGGCATTAATCACGCTTCTCTCGACCAACAGCTTTTATTTTTATAATAAAGACAGATACCACAAAGCTTCAAACAAGCAAATCATACGCAAGTAACCAAACAGTAAGGCTTTAAAGGGGTGAGAATCTTTTCAAGTAATAGAAAAAGCCACATGAAAGAAATGTATGGGGTTTTTTTATTTTATTTTTTTAACTTAAACTATACAGACATTGGAACATGTTTGGTTTCTACAAAATACTTCTCATAAAGGCGATAATAACAATTTAGTGCCCTCCGGGATTTCTATTCCATGACAAATATGATGGATCCCCAAGTCGCCTGCAAATTTTGAATGTAAAAGTTAAAAGAACATTAGTCAGGGTAAGCATATCAATCTCTTAAAAACTTATGAAAGATACATTATTAGACAGTAATAAAGTTTGGAAGAAAAATCATAATTGTGGAAGACTGACAAAGATAACCGTAGGCTCCTCCTTCAAGCCTAATCCATGAGAGCGAAAGAGCAATCTCCCATAAAAAACGATTACTTAATGACAATTACATGACAACACTTTCTATTGATTTTGGATAGCACAAACCCTCATTAGAATGCCAACATACAGCTAATTTCTTGCTCGTATTATGAAAATAATGTATTCTTTCTTAGCTTGTTGAACATTACAAATTACTTTGAAATTCACCTCAATCTCAAATTCTTGCAGACTTTTTTCATTCAGTTGTTTACCTCGGTAATTTGCAAAGACTTTTAAATTGAACATATTCATAACTCCACATTTAGCAACTTGGTGAGAGCATTGGATTGTTTTTTCCAAAATTTTCAAAACCAAACTGACAAAACTTACTAGGTTTGGTTCAGTTAGGAGGTTGAGCCTCTGCAGTGAAGAAGAATGAGGGTGAAAGGTGAAGAGAAATCATATAATTCATAAGCAAAAATTCATATAAAAATCTGTCTAAGAAACTTGGTGCGAAATTCTAATTCATAAAAGTTCATAGAACAGCTTCAAATGAAAAAGCCTACATTTCTTTCAAAAAGTAGCTCTAAATTCTTGCATCAAATTACTTGCACTTCATCATATGGCAATATCACATAAACACACCAAATAAATAAAACAAAATTTTGGAGGTAAACATCTTTACTAATTGGGTTCATATGGAACTAATAGTGGTTTTTATCTTAAGAAAGCCATTATAGCCTTTCTTTTCTTAAAATTGCCTGTCTATTCTGAAGACTGGTCCGATTAAGACCATCTTATTGTTTTATTTCTGACCTTTTTAACATCTTACAACTTCCTCACAAACCTAATTTTTATTTACATGTTCATAATCCACAGTTTTTCTAGGTTAGTGTTAGGGTTAAAGAATGCAACAACTGGTGAACTGTGGATAAAAATATTTTACCTAACTAATAAACTTCATAAGGGTATTTCACAACTTTCTAAACTGAGTTTAGAGAAATGTACCACTGGATTTTTAAATGAAAACAGAACGTTCGATGTTTTTTTCTTTGGGTGATCCGGATTTGGTTGATTTCTTTTTTATTTAAGGGCGCTCAATGACTTTCGATGATCTTACTAATTGCATTTTATTTATATCTGAAATCAAAAAAATCACTTTAGACGTCATGATGTCCTTATAGAAGAAAAAAATCACCTTGGGTTCAGCAAATATATCATGGTAAAGGATAGCGCCAGAAAAAAACAAAGTGCACCAACACTAAGATAAGCAATGCCAAGGAAGTCGTTCTTTCCACCTATCCAAGTTGTCGTTGAAAGAACCACCTTCTTTTTACCCCCAAAACTATAGGTATTGTAATTATTTTGAAGATCAACAGCTATGATGTCATTTGCTTTGAGATCTGTCTCTATCCTCCCATACAACTTCCTAAATGTTGGAAGTGCTGCAGTTCGCATCCATACAATAAGATCTTCTTGTTCATTCAACTGACAATATATGAAAAAGGTATTAGATAAACGATAAACTTGATTTATATTATTATCACCTGTAAGAAATATGATTGACATAAGTTGATAAACATTAATGAAACTTGTCAAATGTTAGAGAAAGCCACGTGAAAACCTAAAAACATATCAAACAATGATAAGTCTTTAGTTAGTCTCTTGACTTTTCTTTCATGTATAATTCATGGAATCCATGAAACTTGAAATGGGTGTAATAGATGGATTGATGACAGATACTTAAGAGGATAGTTCACCTCTTTGAGCAAGACGTAGATGATGAAACTATGGCTTAGAAATTTCACAGAGGATATAAGGTGCTAAGTAGCATATAAAATTTCAACAGAAAGCACAAGAGGAAATTTTTCATAAGCTGGTTGCTCCTAAATTAACACTTTCCTACTTATTCCATAAGTAAGCAACAAAGCTAGTGAAACTAGTGGGATTTGCGTTCAGCAGCTCCAGAACTTGGATCATGTCAGCAGTGAAGTCTAGCTATATCAGAAAAATTTTGAAATATTATTATATTACAAATATGTTCACATACAATATATTCCAATAGAACCGTGTACTTCGGAACATGGAATGAAGCCTAGAAAATTTTTCAAAGTTCAGGATTTATGCGCCAGGTTTAAAACTAAAGTTTGATGTTCACTGTCTTAAAAGTCATTTTAAAGAAATGAATGATAATTTTCTTTTACAAAAGCATACAGACCCTTAGAAGTGTAAACATGATAGTAAATAGCCTAGCACTTTGTATGATAGAGTATATAAGATAAATCCATTGGCTCCAGTTCCTACAATATTAGTTAAGCAGTAAATCAATGCTTTCTATGCTCAGTTAGCACATCAACAGTTTGTTAAGCAATAGAAAACTTACAGACTTGTTAGGATCAAGTTTTCCACCTCCTATTAAAGCCCCATTTTGGAAGTTCATAGGATAGACATCTTTTCCAAATTTGTGATCCCTGTCACTCTTCCAGGAAATGTCTTTCTTGTTCACTTCTAATTGTTCATTCCCATGAGTGAAGCTATAGGTGTCATTGAATAAACTCCACGCGATAAGACCACAAGGAACAATTGGAGACCCATTTGCAGTGGTCTCCTCAGGATCACAACCACTTGTGGTATTAGCTTTCCGAGCATCACGCAGTTGCACATCATTTCGGCTCTTCACATACCTGTATTCCAATTTGTCCGTCAAGTGACTAAGCAAAACTTCTACCTTTAAATAAAGGGTTGATAAATAAGAGCAAGTAGCAGGTACAAGAATGTGTAGATAAATGTGTTAGAACATGGATAAGAAATAACAGAGTACGCACAATCTGAATAATGAAAAAGGAAAGTAGCTCAGGATTTCCATGCATTGAGCCTAAAGCAATGCAGAAGCCAAAATGAAAGTGTGGGTAGGAACACACAAAAGTATGAAAAGATAATAAATATTAAGGGAAAAGAGGAAAGCCCTGGTAAAAAGGTTGCTAACTTTGTGCTAAAAGATAGAGAAGAGAGAGACTTTAAGATATCATGGATAGAGATTGCATATAGGATCTGAAAAAAGGCTTATTAAGACACCATATATTGCTCCTACTAGGAACGCTTAGGACAACCTGATGGTTGTCTTTATCATTGTCATAGGTCCCTGCTACTACACCAAAATCATCATCGTATATTTCACATGTTAGCATCCAACACTATGCTTGTAATTTATACTTTGGAAAATAATGACATATAACCAATTATTTTTCAAGGTACTAAAAAATGCCCCTTGAATAAAAGAAAATATCCCCAATAAAAGGTTATGCAAAGGGAAGTCAAATACCAAAGCAGGATGACTAATGTTTTATTGCAAATGAGCTGCAATGTTGAAAATCAACAGTTTAATAAATAAATGCATGCATACCTCCTGTGATTTTGGTAGAAGTTATCAAGCTGATAGTACACATGAATAGGTCCATTCATATCCTTTGGCACTTGGAGGGTTCTGCTGCAGTCTTTGTTACTTGTTGGATCCTGTATATAGGCCAACTTAGAAGCTCTATCAGTAGCATTGCTAGGTAAGCATTGTTCCTCATATCGATAAACAATTTCCACAACCTTGAAGAAAAGGAAAAAGTTCTTATAAGAAACTACAAAATCAATGTAATTATCACATAATATTAGATGTTTAGAAAACAGAATCTGTTAAATATGGACATACATTGTTGGAAGCAATCAGTGAGATGATACCAATGGGGATAAAGATAGTGCCAATGATTGCAAACACTGAAATCACCTACAGAAAATGGACATCATTATTATTAAGTGGCATTGGTATTGCTTAGTTGGCACTTATAACCCAATATTAGAGAAACATACCCATTGTGGAGTAAGAATTGGCTTGCAAGCTGGAAGCTCTTGTTGAGTAAACTTTGAATCTGAAAGGCAAGGGAAAGCACTTTTATTGAATTAATTCCCACTCCAAAAAAAAAGCACCTCGAGAAATAATATATTGTCATCTGAAACAAAACCAAATCAGAAAGTAAAACCAAAAATAAACATCAATCTGATCTGGAATAGTATCAGGTGTAAATACAACAATTCCAAGAGAAAAAAAGGAGGGAAAGGATTACCTAACCTGAGCATCAAAAACCAAAAGCAGGACACGAATGTGATTAAGGAGACTAATGCTCTTCTGTTTAAAGTAAGAACAAATAATTTGCAGCAAGCTGTTTAAGTCTAGTTCTAAGTGGCTCAACCGTTGATGTCCTTTTTTTACTTTACTTCCCTAGCATCTAAATAAAGGTAGAAGCAATCCATAAATCTGAAAGGAGAATACACATGACAATCAAGTGATTGGAGGTAACAGATGATACTCTTAATAAGATAACCATACGGGGGATCCTTGGAAGCTAGACTATATTATGAGGGGAATATTAGAACAAGGATATAATAAGTATATATATAACCAAAAAAAAGACAATGTAAGGATTTTTGGACATAGCTCCATAAAGTATACCAACAATAAAAGGTCAAACTTGGGAAGACCAATCATAAACAGGAACTCATATTAAAACCTACAAAGTAATCAAACAAATATGACCCAATAGAAGAGACCTTTTAGGGAATCTTCATGTAGGCAGCACAATGGATCAAAAGAAAATTTGAAGCTAAAAAACTCAGAAGGTTGAGGTTTAAGAGCCAAGTGAGTCAAACAAAAAAAAAAAAACAGAAAATAAATCTACTCTTAATGGAAAAAGACAAAATTGATCTAGGGATATCTAACATACAAAGACTAACTATTGTCGGGTCTATTTAGTCCCACACCGACTAAATGCGGAGTCATTAGAAGTTTATAATGGACTTAGGTTCCTTCCTTCTAACAACTAGATTTTAGGGTTTAGTTTTCCAAGATCTCTTACAATGGTTCAAAACCAATCCCATCTTCTCAGTTGCAAGTGAACAATACATATGGTAATGCCAGTATTGCAGTGTTCATCCAGAACTATTCTAACACAAAGCCAAAAGGGTGACAATGGGACTGTGGTGTTCGACAAGGACTAAACTAGTGCAGAGCTAGCATGCATGGGCACCGAGAATTTAGAAGCGGTGGTATGCTCGGATAACTAGTGCAAAGACAGTCTGCATGGGCACCAGGAATGTCAAAGTGTGTTGGTATGCTAGGGTTTATTTAGAACAACAATGGCTAACTGGAGAGTCAATTGTGGGTTTATAAGAGATTTGGGTTACCTCCAAACAACTAGATCTTGTGGGTGAGCCCTCCTTTATCTCTTACAGCTATCTAAAAAAATTATAACTGAGAAAGGGATAAACACAACAATCTCATAAAAAATCAGGCAAACAAGATACAAATTTAACAATAAAGGCCCAAACCCCACAACAAACATGCAAGCAAGAGACAAAGTATAGCTTTTGAAAAGGAATTTTACCTCAGCATCCCATGAGACATAAAAGCAATCAGGGCTTAAAAAAATTCAACGGAAGACCCCTCAAAAATATTGGACAAGCAATAGAAATTTGAAACTCTTCACAAGTACAAGATCCGAAGGAAAATTTTGACCCATCAACAAGAAAATCATAGGCATCAAAACACAATGTAGCTCAACTCAAGTCCAAATCATAAAGCAAAAAATTTCAATCTCGACGCAATTAACAAAACTACGAGATACACATTAAAATTAAACACATGGAAATCAAAATCCCCCAAACAGTAGAACAAATTTGGGTAAAACATCTCACATTTGGGCCTCTTGTTCTTTCTCATGACGGTCATTTCCCCTGCTTCCGAGCTCAATCCAGCTGAATTGTTCATTTTCACTTCAGAAAACCACAAAAATCTTCGATCTCTATTAAAAACTAAATAATTCTAAAAACCTATGATTCCTCTTTCTTCTCCATCTCTCGTTTATGAAAATTTCACCTTTTCTTGTAGAAATCGTAGGTTTTTTTCTCTCCCTTTCTCTTCTTCTAGGGTTTGATTGAAGAATGAGAAAGGGAGGAGAGATAATGGGAAGAGCTTTTTCAACTTTGGCAAATATTCGAGGAGAAGAAAGAGGGCAGAAAATAGGACAATTTTAGGGATTTAGCGCGGTAATCTAGATATAGAGATGGAGGGTTAGGATCCGACCCGGATAAGAGATTTTTTTTTTCTTAAAATGAGAAAAATGTCACCAAGGATTGAAGAATGAGAAAGTGAGGAGAGAGATGGAGTGTGTGTTTGTTTACTTTCCTCCACTTTTCAATCTCCACTTTCTTTCACTTTTTGATATTTCCATCACTTTCCACCCTTACAAATATCTCACACCAACCAATAATATGGTGACAACTCATCTCCTCTCATCTCATTTCTTACTTTTAAAAAT
>JBAKGM010000365.1:28267368-28277553 GCA_037177215.1 Asparagus racemosus | reverse complement strand
TTTCACCATGTTTTTATTTTATTTTGAATAAAACTCCTAATTGTCGCGCACAATCTAAGAAGAACCAAATTTGACTAATATTCTCCTACTTCACGTTCCTCGTGGGATCGATATCTTTTATACTATAACTTGTTAGTTGTATACTTGCAACTCTAACGGAGGTAACGCTCGTTATTTTCACAACAGATATAGCATTTATACTTAGTTAAATTTGTGTCAGCAGACTCTTTGCTTGGTGTTGGAAGCTAGATTGATGCTTTTTTTAATTTTGATTATGACTTTTTAGTAGACAATCTAATTTATGGCATAGTACACTAGGTCACATTAGACAGCACAAGATGAGTAGGCTCGCTAGGGGTAGCATCCTTAGTACTCTCGCTAAGGTAGACTTGCCCACCTGTGATTATTGCCTTGCAGGTAAAACCACTAGGAGACCATTTGGCAACACAAAGAGGGCAACTGCTCTATTGCAATTAGTACGCTCTGATATTTGTGGACCTATGAATGTGAAGGCATGTAGTGGAGCACCTTATTTGCTCACCTTTATAGATGACTACTCTAGATGCAGTCATGTATATTTGATTTCTCAACAACCTGAGATATTGAATTGCTTCAAACGCTATATGAGCCAGTGGAAAATCAATTAGGCAAAATCATTAAGGCTTTACGCATTGATCTTGGCAGAGAGGATCTATCCACCCAGTTCAAGGAACTATATTACTCAAGGAAATAGTCAGACAGCTGACAATGCCTAATACTCCATAATAAAATGGTGTTGCAGAAAAGAGGAATATGACTCTACTTGATATTGTGTAGAGTATGATGGCATAGGCTTATCTACCCACTTCATTTTAGGAGATGTAATATTGATAGGAGCATACATTCTGAATGGTGTACCTTTAAATTAGTACAGTCGACACACTATGAGTTATGAATAAGCGAAAAGCTAGTGTTGGATCACTTAGCATTCATGGATGTTGCTTACATACACACCACTTCCCATTAGTATGGGAACTTAGGCCCTAGAAGGAAAAAGTGTATTTTTATACGCCGTTTTAAACACTCCAAGGGATATGTGTTTATAGGTGAGAAGGATGATGACACTGTGAGTAAGTTGGAGTTGCAGGATGTTGAGTTCCTCGAGGAGGTTTCCAGCATAGAAGAGAGATTAGTTAGGATTTGGGCTTGTACAAGCCAAGAATAGATGTCAAGATAGGTTTTCTCTATAGAGAACTGGAAAAAAGATCTATATGGATCAACCTACTGGTTAAATTGCCAAAGGACTTGAACACAAGTTGTGCAAATTGAAGAGATTTATTTATGGCTTGAAACAGTGTTCCACGATGTGGTATTTTTTTGTTCCATTAAATCATACTAGGTTATGGTTTTCGAGTGATAGATCAAGATAGTTATGTCTATCTATGATGAGCTTGTAGGATGTTTGGGATCCTGTCAATGTATGCTGACGATATATTCCTACCAAAACAACTTGTAATCCATTAGTGCTACTAGGAGCTGGCTATCCTCTAGCTTTGAGATGAAGGACATGAATGATGCTAGATTTGTCATTGGAATTCAAATTTCGAGGAACCGTTCTAAGAGGAACTTAGGTTTATCTCATAATATTTACATAAGGGACGTCTTTAAGCAGTTTGGCATGAAAGATTGTAAACCCATTGGATCTCCAATTGTAATACCCAACCCCAGCAGTCCTACATCAGAAGTGAAGAAGAGTCGGAAAGGCTTTATCAGCTAAGTTATAGGCTTCAAGTGTACCATTGACTAGTTAATTTTGGCTGTAGGCTCAAACTACGTGCTACACTCAGTGCGTCCCATGACTTACAATGCGTCAACAGGCTCTCGGGTCTAGGACATGATAAATGGTATCATAGCACATTGCCATCCAGAATTGTAAATGGTATGATAGCACTTTACCATTCAGAATTGTGGAGCGAAGTGTTATGCGGGGCTAACTACTATACCGCGTGGTAGGAGCCACCTCTTGAACCTGTAGGAGCCACCTCTAGAGTCCACGTCTCCTGATGTTGATACTGGAATGTGCTAATTATCATGTCGTGGTAAGGACGACACCTTTGCAAGGTAGGGTGATTGTAATATCCCAACCCAAATACTCCCAATCGGAAGTGTAAAAGAGATTGAGAGGCATTATAAGCTAAATTGTGGGCTTCAAGTGTAGCATCGGTTAGTTAATTTTGGTAGTGGTTTGAACCAAACAACATGCTACACCTAGTGGGTCCTATGGCTTACAACGCACCAATGGGTTGCAACCCTTGGCATGACGCTAATCACTAAGAGTCATGCTCTCAGCAATGTCCCATGATTGAAGCAAAAAAGAATTAAATGTTAATCATTCCTTGTAGGAGTGTAGTCGGTGGTCTTATGCATGCTATGATGTGTATGGGACCTGATACATCCTTCGTAGTGGGACTAATGAGTAGGTATCAGTCCAATCCTAGTAAGTCTCACTCGAGAGGAGTCAAGGAGATTCTCAAATATTTGAGTGGAATTACTCATTTTACATTACTCTATAGCGATTCAGACACTCACTTACAAGTGTTTTGGGTCTTTTGAATTACAATTAACACAGATTACAATTCAAAAGAAACTTAAAGAAATAAGAAACTAATTGTAGAGGCTGGGCTCTTTTCTATGTGCCGATAGAGCGTCATTCTTGTACCCCGTTGACGGTCTCTTTTGCTGATAGATGCTTGTCAAAACTCTTTTGAAGATGGCGAGTGTGGATGCCAAATGTGTAAAATTGCTAAGTCTCGGTGTAAAACCTCCAGTCAAGTGTCTTGTGTCTCCTTTAGCGTTCTCCCCCAAAAATGAGCAATCTCCTCTCCTCTTATAGGCTAAAAGAAAGAGTTAGTGGTCATTAAATATGGATTAAGTAGGCCATTAACTTAGGAGATAATGGGGAAAACTGCTTCCATAGACATAGCCCTTGAAATAATCAACAATGAGGTTTGTCTATAACAGTCAAAGGCAAACCTCACTAGGCAACTTTTGATGGAGCTCACTAAGCAGTTTTAGGGGAAAGCTCATTAATCAACTTTGGACGAAGTTCGTTCCAACCAACTTTGCCAAAATGTGGCCAACTCACATTCCTTGTGGTGTGGATGACATGATTCACATGGAACTTTGAAGCAAAGTTCGTGTCAGGCTTGGGCGAACTTTGCTATTGTTTGGGTGGGCTTTGATGTGGGCTTATGCTTGGGCCCACGTAAAGTGTTTAGCCCTTGAGCGTTCACTTCTTAGACTTAGGCCCAAGTGATGTGGCTTCCTTCATCATTGTTTCATCCTAATTGGATGCTCAATAGCATTTGTATTCATCCAATTCTCTGTTTGGATTGAAGCCTACTTGCTCTTAGCTTGAGTCAAAGCTTGAGAGAATAGCTCCTAGTAAGCAATGTTTGCTTAACTATGAGTTTGACAAAGTCCGCTCAATTTCAGGTGTTTGGGTGAAGTTCGCTGACTGGTGTGGGTTACTGAGACTATTGTCTCTAGATACAGGCCATAATTTGTGGTTAAGATTTCTCTGTGGGGTTAAATATTCGGTGAGATTCACTTGACACCCTAGGGTTTAGGCTATTTTTTATCCTCTTTGTTTTGTCCAATCACTTTCGTAAAAAGTGATTTTTATAATGGGAAGTTGGATTCTAAGAGCTTATAAATAGCTGGTTATTGTCTCTAGATACGGGCCTTGATTTTCAGTTAAGATTTCTCTTTGGGGTCAAATATTCAGTGAGATTCACCAGACACCCTAGGGTTTAGGCTATCTTTTAGCCTCTTTGTTTGGTTCAATCACTTTTGTAAAAAGTGATTTTTGCTATGGAAAGTTGGATTCAGAGAGCTTATAAATAGCTCATTCCATTCTCATCATTTCCCATCTCATTTTCTCCATGTCTAAGTCTTCTCCAACCCAACCGCAGAAGTTCTATGGAAGAAGTCCGCCTTTTGGTGGATTTGCTTCAGGCCGAAAAGGCTATGCTTGAGCAAACCCTCCAGAACAAGTTAGAAGCATGTCATGAGATGATTCGTGATAGGGATGTATAGAGCTTCGAGAGTCATACTCTACATAGGACTATTCGGAGACTAAGATGACACTTGAAGAAAGACCCACGGAGTTCCATAAGCAAAGGCTCTGAAAGTGATTAGGTCTCGCAAGTGCAGACCTTGAACATAATTAGACATTGTTCATTTTTCTTGATCTTGACGTTGAAGTTTCCTTGTGCGACTAGTCTTTATTTCCCAATGTTCATTTAGTTTGGGGAATAGGAGCTTATTTGTTTAGTGTAGCTCCTTTATGTTCCTTAGCCGTCACACGGTTTAGAAGAATAGGAGCTATTCTTGCTTTGTATTTTTCCTTGACTATTGTTGAGGTTGGAGAAATGAATGCTCACTACCCTCATAGTTTTTAGAACCTGAAACTTGACTGTATGTAGTCTTTATGATCAATGAAAGAATTGTGATTTCTATCTTCTTTCATATGTTTTATATGTGTATGATGTACTCCTTGTATTTGAGGTGAAGCTTAGGCTTCATGTGTTGGTGAGAGTCATTGAATGAGATTCACCAAGTAAAGCCTTTGGATGATGTTCGCTCAATTTTTAGACTTAGGCAAGGTTTGCTAAGTCGGTTGGCGAAGTTCATTCGGTGTTCGGGTGAAGTTCGCATGAAGCTTGAGTGAACTTTGCTCCAATTCTGTGTGTATCTTTGAGGCGAAGATCGCTCTTAAGTGAAGTTTGGGGTAGGATTTTTGAGCGAAGCTCGCAGCAAAATTCCTAGCGAAGCTGATGAAAGTCTATAAATAGCCTTCATCCTCTTTTCTTTTCATTTTGCTTCCAAACCTTAGACTCTTCAAAATCTTTAGAGCTTCTAGCCTCCAGACATCGTTGACATCAATGGCTTCCCTTCATCAACTCATCAAGGCCGTTGGCAGCTCTCAACGATTGACTACCTCCAGAGTGCTGCCACAGTTAGAGATGACATCAGTTAAGCTTCTAAACCTATCTCTTTCTTTAGTCCAGCCATCATTAGTAGGGCTTCTTATTCATTGAAATACCTTTTGTCGGGCTTGATTGGTGCTTCAAAGCACTTGAGTTAGTTTCATCGTCGACGGTGAGGCTTCAATGACTATAATTGGTCTTAAATATTGATTTTTCCAATGATGATGAAGCTTCATGATGCTTCACATGGTGAACTTCATTATCTGGGTGAAGTTTACTATTTTAGCCTATTGGGCTTTTGGACGAATTTTGTCTGAGCAAAGTTTATCAGATTAGCCTAACTGTTTGAATGAGTCTCGCCACTACGTTGAGATTCACTATTGTTGGGGTGAGCTTCACCTAGACTTGTGACACTTAGCTAGATTTTCTAGAACTTAGTGATGGGTGAACTTTGCTCAAACAAGCCTAGTGCATGAGCTACGCCTATGAGCTCAACACTGAGCTACGCCTATGAGCTCAACACTTAGCTAGTTTCGAAGCTGAGTCTTCCAACAATTTTTCTAACTTGTTTTCTTTTCTTTGTGTAGTTCCTCTACCAGATAGGCCTGTTAGCCGTCATAACCACTTTGGGCATAATGAAACTCAAGATCCTCTGACGTTGAATGTTTTTTGAGGAACTATTCCTCTATCTTTGAGGAAAGCAACCATGAGAGAATTGAGGAGATTCGCTACCGGAGCACTACCATCGTAAAGAGCTTATTACAGATGCTAAGTTTTTTATTCTGATAAGCAACCAATCAAGGAAGCAACAGTTCCAATTTGGTGATAGCAACCAAATAGATTAGCTATAAACTTGTGGATGTAGGCTAAATGCCCCTACAATCCTCAGAGTTCTTTGATATTTTTTGGCGGTGGCAACTCTTAGATAGCTTTGTCTTTCTCTTGGTCGATGTGTATCCTTATAGATATGACGATAAACCTAAGGAATTTGCTTTATGATACCTCAGGAAAGACATAGTTGGGTTCTTTAAACACCATTTTCAAATCATTAAGGTGATCTTCTTTACGATGACTTTTAATCACGAGATCATCAATGTAGCATTCTATCATTTTGTGCAAATACTCATGAAAGATTGTGTTCATCACACATTGGTCTGGCTCTAGCATTCTTCAAACCAAAGGTCATTACTATATAACAGTATACTGCCAAGGATGTCCTCAAAGCTGTATGTTTGTGATCATCTAGATGCATTTTGATTTGGTTGTATGACATTCTCTCAAATCCACACACACTATCAACCATGACATTCATAATAAGGAGAGGAAACTCATCTTACAGACAAGCGAGGCTGAGGTCTTTGAAGTCAATACAGATCCGCATATTTCTCTTCTTCTTCGTTACTACAACGATGTTGGCCACCCAATCTAGATATTGTTCTTCATAGATGAATCCACATTCGATGAGTTTACAGATTTCTTTCTTAATCTATTCCATCAATTCAAGATGGAATCGTATTTAATGTTATTTGATCGGCTTGACGCTCGGGTCAATATTGAAGCAATGCATAGCCACATCTTGATCCAACCAAGGCATGTCTTTGTAACTGTAGGTGAAGATGTCAATGTATTCTTGAATGAAAGATATGAGTTCCTTTTTTTATCGAACGACATGCTCTTACTGATGAAGATGGGCTTGGGGTTTCTTTCATCACCTACAATGACCTGGCTCACTAGGTTCGAAGCGCAATTTCCACTATGCCCCAAGGTGCTTTACCCAAGGGTCATTCTCATGGTCATCAAATACCTCTGACTCGTCAAGTTTGATGGCTAGACTATACGAAACCATATTGATCGTGAATTTTTTAATCATGGCATCAATGTTGACATCATAATCCCCGTTAGATGTATCTAAAGAACAACTCGGAAAATCCTCAAACGCTGGTCAATTTTGTGAGTCAGCTTTGGGGGAAATATACCCGAGTCCATGCTTGGTTTGATTGAAGTAATCAATGGTCTCCCCTTTTAGTGCAAAGGGGACTGAAACACGTGGTTCTCGACCAAAGTTCAAGCTTGGTTTCAAGGTAAAGTCATAACCCATCTTTGTCATCATGTGATGGGATTTTAGGCTACACCATGAGAACTCAGGTGTTTCATTAACTTTATCATCTGAAGCTAGCAGATGCGGTTGTGGTTTAACTTTCTCGAAGATGATCGGGTCATATGGATATTCCTTGTAGCGAGAATCATGAATGTGGGGTCTTCTGAGTTTCCTAGCTGATGATGAGTCAAATAGGCCTCATTTATGGGTACGTGTAAAGTTGACCCTAGAGCTATCTTAGATAACAAAGCATTGGCTTTTGAGTTTTTATGATCAGAGCCTGAAGAACAGTCATAAATAAACTCTTCACTATCATTTAAAATCCAGTCGCCCTGATTTTTGACTAACTAGTATGTACATGGATCCTTCAGAGTGTTTACAAGAGGCTCCATTTTCTAAATAGGATCTTCATTCATATCAAGTTTGCCATCCCCCTCATTGCTTCTATTGAGTTCTTTAGGGATGGCGATCTCGATTGTATGCTTTTCGTCATACAAAAGGGAATCAGTGAAGTAGTTTTCTACTTCTTTAAAGGGGTGTTTTTCAGGTTAGACCCTTTGAAGAACCCCTTGCTCATCAACATATTTGAAGCATTGATGTAATGTCAATGGGACAATCATGTTAGAGTGGATTCAAGGTCATCCTAGGAGCAAGTTGTAAGGCATTTCTACATCGATGACATAGCATATCACCTCTGTCTTTAGATTACTGATCTGACATTTAAGTCTGATCTTTCAAAGTGATCAGCTACTACTAGAATTGAATCCAAAGATAGTAGCAGTTGTCTTTGAGAGTTTGTAGAGAGGAATAACTAAAAAGCTAAGGAGCCTCCGCAGGATGATGCTCAAAGCAGACCCTGGGTCAACATGAATTAGCTCGACCTTTGTTGATCTGACGTACCCAGTGTCATAGAGGGGTTAGTTATGGAGGTTGTCCTTGATGAGCATGTCATCCAGAGTGAAGGTTATGCAAGGCCCCTATTGATGGCATTGGTAGGATCGCCTTTGACCATCAATGTGTAGAGACTTGGGCACGTGAGCAAGGAATGCTTTATTGTCCATCAACACCTCCCTCAAAGCCTCTCTTGTATCTTTAGACAAATGTAGAAGTTCATGTAAGATTATACAAGCTAGGATATTAGCCAACTAAGCCAATATATCATAGTGGAATGGAACCTTGAGTTTGGCAGATGGTGGATGCAACGCCTTGTCAAATCTTATTTTCTTAGCAGGTTAGGATTGCTTGGTAGGCCCCAGTTGATCGTAGTTCTTTAGATAACCCTTCTCGGATCTTGTTCATGTTGGAGGATTTTGATCGAGCTAAACCACCAAGGCAAGCTTCTCCTCTTTTGAATTTATAAGTGCGGATATATGCAAAGATTCCTCACATATGATCACAAAGATGGCATTGTAGGAATTCATCTTACATTTTACTTTATCATGGGATATTGGTTTAGACGATGCCCAATGTTCATCTTGGAGAAAATCGGGATAGACCCATATCATCTCGCCATTTGTTGCTGTAAGAGAGACAAAGCTTTGGCTCTATTGTTTTGTTGGTCATGAGTGACCAATTCTATTCTCACAATGGAAATAGGAATGACTCCATTCTGATTCTGAGTCTCTAGCATAGACCCAAATTGAAGAGTCACCATATTAGTAGTGACCTTCTTTGGCTAAGGTCAGAGCGTACGAATCCCTGAATCCACAAACGTATGTATTTTATCTTTGAGGATATAACACTTCTTTGTCAGATGTCCTAACATTTTTAGATAGAGGCATCGAGTTTCAGCAAGCTTTACCGATTGCCTTTGTTAAGGACATGAAAGATGGCGACAATATGCTCATCTTTGAAAGAGTAGCTCTGTTGGTTATTTTTCCATGACTCCTTTTGATTGTCAGGTTTCTTGACCTCAACAACAAATGTTTGCTTAGCTTTTGATTGGGACAATTGTCCTTGCTTATTTTTACCCCCTTATTGTTAGCACGAGGATCAAACTTGTTGGAGCATTTAGTAGATTCCTCTGTGATTTATGCTTGCACTATCAAGTCTTTCCATGATTTTGCCTTGATAGCACCCATGTGAGCTTATATACTACTAGAAGATTATGCCGATATGTTTGAAGCAACATTGGTGGTGGCACATCTCAGCATCGTAAACTTAATTTATGAAACCGTTCAATGTAATCTCTGACATACTTATCATTCCTTTGCTTTTCAGAGAGAAGCTTAGCCATGGTAACATTTGACTGTTCCTCACAAAACTAAGAGAGAAATTGAGATTCCAAGTTACCTAGGATTTGATTGATCCTTCCACTAAATTTTAGAACAAACCAAATGCTACCCCCTTAAGGGTGCCAATGAATAACCTTGACTTGATGGCATCATTCCCTATCATATTCCTCGTTTGCTAGTAAAAGTAGTAGATGTGTTGGTTAGAAGATCCTTTGTCATCAAACGTATATAACGTTGGTGGTTTAAACATCTTTGGGTAGGAACTGAATCCTACTCGATAGGGTATGGTCAGGTGATTCCAACCTTCTTCAGCTATGTCCACTCCATGAGAGTGTTGAGCTAGTTCTGGAGATCTTCAATGGCCTTCGCATCATGGCTCACTTTAGGTAGAGTTGATGTCTCTAATCCTGAGTGGACAGAGTTCGTGTCCTCGTGATGCGACTACTTTTTCTCCAAAAAAGGTCTCCACAAGTGATCGTTTCCCTTTTGAAGAGTTTGCATGTTGTTATTGGGAGCTTTTAATAGGTTGTTGAAGCATTACCTCGAGACGCAAAAGACGCTCGTTTGATGCTTCCTTTTAGGTTCCATTTTTCAAAAAAAATCATCATGAGCTTCTCTATCTGCCATATCTATCGCCTACCCCGCTCTTGTCTTGAACAAGGAGTTGCATTTGATGCTATGGTGGAGTTCGCATCACTTATAGCAGGTAAATATTTCCTAGAAGATACGTGCGGAGCGTGTATTCAATGAGTGAATGATCTCGGAGAAAATCGTTGTTGTCGACATTTTCATTAATCTGCAATTCGAACTCGTTACAAATTTATTTTTTACAACAGAATTCAAATAACAACCTGCCTTTTTATAAGGCTTTTACAATGAAAAT
>JBAKGM010000365.1:28246717-28259992 GCA_037177215.1 Asparagus racemosus | reverse complement strand
AGACTGCTTGACTAAAGGACTTAGCTCAGTAGACCTAGCTAGAGGGTGTGACAAGATGGGCTTAATAGATATCTTTCACCCATCTTGAGGACTGGTGTTAAATATAGGAATAGACCCCTTGTGTTTAGTCCCACATCGGATAGAGTAGAAGAATGAGACCACTTCTCTTGTATATATAGACCCCAATACTAATGAATAAATAGGCTTCTTTTCTCTTGATTTGCCCTATTTTTAACACTAACCGCAGCGCATGCCACCTAGCATAATAGCCCACGAGTTCGTCCCTGGTCATAAAGCTCGTCACCTATTTCACAGTATAATAGATAAGCATATATACTTTGGGGCGCATATATACTTTGAGGCGTTTCCCTTATAAGAACTCATTCCTTTGCTATAGTGCTTGCCATTTCAACCAACTTAAGGGGAAGGTCTAGGGTGTGAACTTTTGAAAATGGCATGTTTGGTATCGAGTCCCACAAACCCGTTATTAGATTGAGTACTTTAGCAGATCTAAGAGATATCAGCCCATGACTTCTCCGATCTCCATCTCTTACCCGATTAACACCAGCAACAACATGAAGTTTTCCATCCAATGGACTCGTCTTGCAAAAAGCTCTAGACATAGTCATGGAACTTACTTCTTGGCAAATATTCAACTTAGGATCATACTTCCGCGCACAATTGATTACTGAGGTTTTAGATAACCTCCTAATGCACAGAGACAACTATCGATAGCTCCCATAGCAGAACCACAAGAAGGCATCCGACCAATTGCGTCTCTCTGTCCATGCCAACATCTAATAACATTAGTCCGCGTCCTTTTAGATTCTTTGATGGAGACAAGAGCAGACATTGGAGGCAATCTTTGTCATATTCGCGATAGAGGGTCCAATGCATACAAAGATATTGTCTCTTCAGCTTGTGCTAATATGTACAACCACTCTTTGATTGTCTTAAGTTCTTTTCGGACTCGAAATAATTCTGAGCTCGTGATGATAGATTTCCACTTCTAGAACACTAATTTTAGTTTTAGATAGTGAACCCTAGGACTTTTCGCAATTATTTTAAATGAAATTTCATCAGGTAGGAAAGGAATCCTTATAGTGTTTGGGTCATCGTAGGTTGATGATGACATCCCTCGAGCCTGAGGTTTATTGCTCGGCAAGCTAAATAGTGAACCCATGAAAATCCTTATTGCTCTCTTTAGGTTCCAAAATGAGGAACATAAATCTGCAATGTCAAGATAAATATTTAAATTGCCAGTGATGCATGTCAGAATCACGACATTTATCACGTCATTTTCTCAATGTAAATGACAACATAAATTTCTGTAATAAGCAAGATATTCTGACTAAATATCGAGGTATAATAGAGAATCTGACCCCACAAAATAGAAAATAAAATAAAATCATGAATCTATGATAAATAAGAACTAAATGGCACAAGCAACTCGAAAATGGGAAATAGCTATCAAGATCAAATTTTGAGCAGATGGACAAACATCATAATCATCCAAATTTTTAAGCACAATTCGAACTAAATGTTGGAATTAAATCGAATTTCTAGAAGCAGCGAAACTATGTGTTTTATAGGAGGTACGGAAATTTGGAGGAATAGCGGGAATAGTAAAAGTTTAGAGGAATTGAGGATTTCTTGCACTCCTAATATTTTTGGAAGGGTAAATTTGTAATTTTATAAAAGTAACTTTTTTCTTTCTTTTCTTTTTTAAAAAAACAAACTTCCTAAAACAAGACATGTGCATATCATTAGAGCTCACTAATTAAATATATATTACATTATATATTATAAGAGATATAAATGTGAAATGATAAGGCTCTTTTCCCAAAAAAAAAAGGATATAAATAAGTACATTGAAATCAACAATTAGATTTTAAATATGTTCCTAGTTAATCTAGATCTTAGCTTAAAAATAATTAAATATAACACTCTGAAAATAACACATGAGAAAAAGAATCTTCTTAATGACATTATTTAGGAAAATTATGTCCCACCCAAATTGAAATATACGTCATCCAATTTTGATAAGATAAGATAAAATATTGCATATCAAATTAACAAATATCATAAAAATATATCACAGAATCAATAAAAATTTAGGTTATTATAGTGACATTTTTTAAAAGTTAGAATAATTAAGTTTAATATCTGTTGCATGTGCATTTGTACGTACAATAATGCTAGTTGGTAGAAAATCCCTCTTTCCAGAATATTCTTGGGGATATAAATAAGTGACTATCCGTATCTTATAGTGACATTTTTTAAAAGTTAGAATAATTAAGTTTAATATCCGTTGCATGTGCATTTGTACGTACAATAATGCTACTTGGTAGAAAATCCCTCTTACCAGAATATTCTTGGAGATATAAATAAGTGACTATCCATATCTTGTGTTAGTCTAGGGCTCTTTCTCTGCAGAATATGCATTTCACTTTTTTTTAAAGCCCCTCTTCAAGTAGATATCTCTTTATTGCATGAAAGAGGGTGCTTTTACAAATACATAAATAAATGTACACATTCTGTACACCTTTTCAACTAAATCTACATGAAATATAAAATAAAAAAAATATCACCAACACACCCTTACGAAATACATATTTGGAATAATTTTTAAATAATCATTCTAAATATAGTAAAATAACTTCATTCTTTAAAATTTATATAATTATACTATTATTTAAGAAAAGCCACATTTTTTGTTTGTGTGTCAAATTTTTATAAATTCTAAAAATACCCTTCTATTTTAAAATCAAAATAAATACCATTAACACTTGCAAAAAATAACAAAATGCTCTTACCACTGTAAAATCAAACCGAAATGTCTTTAATTTTTGTGTCATGCACGCATCACATACACCGAAGTATTAGTTTAATATAATTAAAAGTTTAAATAAGTCTTCTTAATTCAATGAAGAGGCATAACAAAGAATCTGATTGGAGAAAAATAGTAAAAAATTGTGGATGTATTATAAATAAGAACTAAATGGTGGAAGTAGGAATAAAAAAACTGGTATTAAAATTGTTTTGTTTAAAAACATGAAAATTAGAAATAGATATCAATTAAGATCAATTTTTTAGCAGACAAACGAGCATAAAAATCGTCCAAATTTTTAATACACTTTGAACTAAAAGTAGGGACCAAATACAATTTTGATGTTGGAAATGAAACTAAAGGGAGGAAATAGGGAAATTTCTACGGTAATCAAATCATCCAATTTTTATAATTATAAAAAAATTGAACTTACCGGAACTAAAAGCTACCTAAACAGGGTGAGTTTTCTCCCCTACTTTCCATTCTCTCCTATTTTCCTCAATACAAACGGGACCTTAGGGATTGTCCTTATTTGTTAAGGGCAAAAGGATACTTTTGCTAAATTTTGAAGGAATAGAGATTTTATTTGTTTCTTTCTCTCATTAAGTGCCGGTACACTCTCTAAGGAAAAAGAAAATCTCAAAGTCCTTGACAATCAAGCTTACAAACAATTGAAATTTAATGATAAGAGAAGCTATTTCTCGTGATTAGTGCTCTTGAGTTTAAGGACAAATTGAGGTGAAGAACAATTTCCAATTCATACTGGTTAAAGCTCAATGCTCAAAGGTGAAGGTCGTGCTTTGTTAATTTTTCTGTTATGGCAAGGGGGTTCATCCTAAATATTGTAATTTATCCATCTTGTTTACTAGCACGTTGTTATAAAGCGTTGTCTTCTTCATTCATTTCTCAAGTGAGCTTATTCGATTGAGCTGCACACTTGAAAACTTTTGAAAAACTCCAGCAATGAACACAATACTCTAGAGATAATCCTTTTGGTTCTTTCGATTAATTCTTGTGCGAAATCGGCTTCAAGTTTGAGGCAACACCTCGTAAATCTTGGTTAAATCGTTTTGAGCAATCATTCCTTTTTATGTTCATTTTTATGGTTGCATTTCAGATTGTGCTTCTATTGATATAATGTCCTTTATTTACAGGAGTTAGATTTATTGGGTTTTATTCTATCTCTTTATAATGTAAGAGAATGGCTCATTTCAAATCTTGCCAGATTGTGTGCTGTGTTGTTTCCTGTCTTGTGCTCATTGCTGAACTTGTAATATAGCAAAGCGCTCGCATAACTGTATCTCTATCAAACATCTCTAGTCAGCTAAAGGCATTCGGACCAATTTACTTTCAATCTGGAAAAAATTAAGAATTCACTCACAATAGCTTGAACCTGAGATTTCTCATGGCTTTCTGATATCACTGATGAATAGGGAGAGAAAAAATAGCAATAAATCTATTGTTGCAAATAGATTTTGAGCGAATTTTTTAGACAAGTAGACTTCCTGAGAGTAAAAGAGTTCAAAAATAAATAAATAAAAAATTCACTCAGGGGTCCATCTACACAGCAATAGAACTATATAGGGTCCATCCGCAATTAACCTAAATAAAAAGATAGAAACAAAAACAAGCTAAGGTTCCTGATGGGGAAGGAAACAACATGTTTTTTCCTCCTAGCTAGAGAGAGATGCTTACGGGTCATCATCAACAAAAATTTCTCATCTGCAGTAGCTGAGAATCATTGCAACTATACATCATTTTGAAGAATATCGTCAAATTTTTATGGCAATACTAGCATCATCTTTTCTTCTCTATGGTAGAGCCGAAGTGAAATGCTAAGAATCTGATATTTTTAAATGACTTACATATAAGGAAGAGGAAATACCAAGAGCACTGAAGTCTGATTCATTGGTAAGTAAGGAATTAAACTCTCAACTTACAGCTACAGAGTTCATGAACAGTTGTCACGGGTAAAATCTTTTTTAGCTTATTGTATTTCTAAGAATTAATCTTTCTCCTATCCTACGTGCGTAAGGTTATCAAAAGGCCAAAGAAATAAAGCTAATCCGAAGCATGAATCTGCAAATAGCAATCCCATTAAGAGAGTCCAACTAGAAAACCGTATTTGCAAAATAAAGGACTACTTAACATTTAAAAAAGAAACTATATACAGTTCGCCCCATATCGATCTCTGGGAGAATAATTATCACATCAAAATAACCAAAGTAGACAGATGGACTACATACCCATGCAGCTAAGAAATGTATTGATGGAACTTATAATGAAACAACAAAGTTAATTTTATTACAAGGAAAGCAAAATGAAAATTGTTTGAATGATTTCCATACAACGGATAAGGAAATAGTCATAACTAATGAATGATTTATGACGAAATCTGAATTCAAACAATCAAACAATGTAATCTAAGCATCAAGCACTTGACAACTCACAAGCTGTGCTCCCCCAAAATGTTTCGTGGCTATAACTTTCCATGCGTCTGCCTCAACCTCAGGTACTGTAGAACTCGACGAAGTTGATGGAGAAGAAGCCAATAAAATATCTGTCGCACTCTTCTCTAAGTCAGCCTCCATCACGACAGTCTCACCATTGGCGTCCTTCACAATCAGGTGGAGCTTTCCGAGAAATCCCGCAAACAAATAAGGACACTCGACATCACTGTTATTAAACACCGGCACTTTCTCAATAACAACATTCCACGAATCATCAATGTGATCATAAATCTTTATATTTGTAGTATTACTATTATCCGGAGAGGTAGAATGGTCCAATGCATACAATTCATCATTCACAACAACACTCAATTTTGTTCCCGTCTGCTTCGCTGGCCAATTCCAGCTCATGCCAACCGGCATAGCAACCCAGGAATTAGTCTTGGGATCATACATCTCACCTGCCAGGTCATAAAACTCTAGCAAACAATACAAACTCTGAGGCACACAAAGCTTTCCCTTATAATAACTCAATCCTGTTGCTATAGGCTTCGTCTTTTCAAGAATGTCAGGGGATGTAGAGAGGCTCTGGAATCTTGAATATGGCATACTTGGTATCGGATCCCACCGACCTGTAATAGGATCGAATACTTCAGCAGATCTCAGAGGAGCAAGTCCACAACTCCCCTGATCCCCATCTCTTACCCAGTTAACACCACCAACAACGTAAAGCTTTCCATTCATGTGGCATGTCTTGCAAAAAGCTCTAGCAGTAGTCATAGAGCTCACTTCTTGCCAAATATTCAATATAGGATCATACTTCCACACGCAACTCATTACTGACTCTCTAGAAAGTCCCCCTAACACATATAGAAAACCATTAACAGATCCAATAGCACCAGAAAAGGGAATTCGATCAGTTGCATGATTTGCATCGCTGTGCTCAAGCCAACCTGTAATAGCATCAGCTATTCTGCTATGTGAATCCATAAAATTCCATGTCTTAAGACCAGAAACCTTCTTGGACTCTTCGCGAGAGAGAAAATTTGGCATCGGAGGCAATTTTTGCCATATTCCCGACATAGGATCTAATGCATACCAAAAAAGGTCATTCTTTTCTTCTGATTGTGCTAATATATATAGCCACTCTTCGGTTGTTTTAAGTTCTTTTCTGACTCGAAATAGTTCATAGCTAGCTATGGAAGATTTCCACCGTCGAGAAACTAATTTCAGTTTACGATAATGAACTCTAGGAACTCTAGCGATGATTTGAATTGAAACAACATCAGGAAGAGAAGGGATCAACCAAGGCTCCATGTCAGCATATATTGTCAGTGACATCCCCAATTTGTTACGAGAATCCTTCTTGCCCTTTCTAAGTTACAAGGAGAAGAACAAAAATTCTGCAAATGACAAGATAAAATTCTATCAAGTTTGATGAATAACATATGCAAAGAAATATACAATGTAGATATAAAGGAAATTGCAGGGCTAGTGAAATTTTGGAGTAGTGAAGGACATTTTTGCCACTCCTAATACAAGCATTATTTGCATGCACGTTGAATAAAAATTAGAACATAATTAATCTAACTTTATAAAAAAAATTACTTTGATATTCTAAAGTATCATCGATTTAGATAATAATTTTTTAAGATATATGTTCATTTGATATGTGATATTTTATTTACCTTACTTAAAATTGGCTATGGCACATATTTCAAATTGAGTGATGCGTAGTTTTCCTAGATAATATCATCAGGAATAGTTTTCCCCCCATAATTTACCTAAAATTGGCTATGGCACATATTATAGTTAGTTATTTTTCAATTGAGAATTTAGATATACGCATTTGATAATTAATACCTACTTACAGAATATATTGAAATTGATTACAATTATTTACATCCATTTTGCACGAAAACAATTATCATTTCATCTTTATATCTCTTATAATATTTAATATGATAGATATTAAATTAGTGAGCTTTAACGATATTCTCATTTTAATATTTTAGAAAGTTCTAAAAAAAAAGAAAGATAAAAGAAAGAAGGGAAAGAAAATATATCTATACTACTATATTAAAACATTAGTGAGGGTATGAAAAGTTTAAAGGACATGCAAAATTTGTCTTTTATATCACTAAAGACATTAAAGACATGAAGATAACTTGGTCATTTCACAAACAATTTTTCTTTTCTTTTCTTTTCTATTTCTTTATTTCTAGAACTTTCTAAAGCTTATCATAGAGCTTAGTATTTAACTATCAATTACATTTTGTGTGTGTGTGTGTGTGTGTGTGTGTGTGTGTGTGTGTGTGTGTTTGTGTATGGAATGATAAAGTTCTTTTTCATGTAAATAAATACAATTAAACAACAATTAATATTTCAATATATTCCAATATAAATATTATTGAAAGTGTATATCAAAAGACAACTTAAAAATTATAATATAAAAAAAATGAAGATGAAATATGAAAAAAAAGACTCTTCTTAAAGACATATCTAGGAAAATTACATCATTGCTAAAATTGACATATATGTCGTAACCAAATTTGAATAAGGTAAGACAAAATATCGCATGCTAAATAAAAAGTTCATAATAAGATCTTAGAAATCTATGATACTTTAATGTATTAAAATGATCCTTTTTATATAAAAATTATAATAGTTAAGTTTTAATATCGGTTGCACGTGCCAATATGAACCTGCGATAATGCTATTCTGTGATAAAATTACAATTTTGCCCTCCCAAATACAATAGGGGTGGAAGAAAAGCCCACCGTTCGTTGGAGTTTTTACTTACACCCATTATCTATCTAATATACTAAAATAAGACTCTAAGATTCCATATGTCAAAATTTTAGAGCATTGACCTTTCATCTTCTATTTATATATAAAAAAAATGTTAGTGTACAATATGCTAAGAACCTAACTTGGAAAGAAATAATCACAGGAAAATATGATAATTTTTAAGAGATGGAATTCAAAATTACTAATAATCATGAAGACATTATCATTACCAAAAAGTCTACTTAATCTACATTGACATCATGGTATCCGTTCAAATCATAAACTTTTTAAAAAAATCTAACTAAACCACTTGATGAAACCAGAAGAGAGGGAGTTGGAGATTAACTTGGGTGTCTAATAGTGAACTGGATGTGCTTTTGCAGTAAAAAGTTAAATTGAGCTAAAAGATGAAGAATTTTAGTTCTATCATATAATAGTAGACAAAATAAGAAGGAAAAGCTTACCCGATCAACAAACTAAGGTTGACAATACGGCCAAGATGAACGCTGCAAAATAAAAAACTTCAACTTTATCTCTTTGTAGATGACTGGGGAAGTTGACAACTCAAACAATGGAATATGAATAAAATAAAATAAAATCGTGGATCTATGATAAATAAGAACTAAATGACGGACGCAAATAATAAAAAAAACTTTGATATTTAAAATGAAATTTAAAAAACAAATTGTGAAATAGGCTTCGCTATCAAGGTCAAATTTTGAGCAGGCGAACGGACATCAAAATCCAGAGTTTTAAGCACAATTAAAACTAAACGTAGGAACCAAATCCAAAATTGATGTTAACAATGAAAGTAAAAAAATGAAATCAGGCAATTGCTACCAAGATGAAATTTTGATCCGAAGAAAATTACCTGGATTACGATAGAAATGAGGCAGAAACCCCTAATTAGCTTCGCTTCATCGTTCACCTCTGAAGAGAATTTTATATTTTGGATAATTGAAAGAGTTGTTATTGATTGAGCCAATCATCTCCCCCCTTTTATTTACTCATAATTTCTGTTATAATTAGAGAACTGGTATTTCGGTGCCCGCCGCGCGTGCACGACGCAGGAAGCGGTCGAACATTCCACAAAAAGCCTTTACATTTGACCTTTTCTGTGGATAACACCCTACCTTTTAAAAAGGCTAAAATACCAAATTGGCTTAAAAAGTGACACTCTGTGATTAATATAGCCTAAAAAGTGACTCAGGCGACAATAAGGCATATAAAGTGACTCACTTAACCGTTTAAGCCTACTCCGGCGACCGGATTCTTAAATCGATCTCACGTGACCGCACGTGGTCATGTTTAAATTGAACGGGAAGCTGACGTGGCTATGTTTTTCACATGTGGCTGGGGCTTAGACGGGACTGGGCGGGACAATAACTACCGTTAATAGGGGAAGCCGAGATTAAATTCCAAAAAAAACTAAAGAGGGAAACGAAGAGAGAAGAGACTGGAGAAGTGGAAACAAAGGACAACGAGGAATCTCGGGGTTGGAAGCAGATCTGTGGGTGGAGGCAGATTCGTAGTGGGAATATTTAGAAAGTGAAGAACGGCATTTTCTCACAGTCGTCAAAGGTAAGATCAAAATTTCTTTTTAGGGTTTTATTAGGGTTCGTTTTATGGGTTTTGAACACAAATAATTGAAAGATAGGGTTTTATTGAGTGCATTACAGTAAAATTAGAGCAAATTTATATAAATTGATAGTATTGCCTAGCTGCTTTATTCCACCTTTGTATAGACCGCCACCTATTGCAACCCTGGCTAGAGCTTACCTCGCTGGTAATGGATCTTGAACTGGAGCTCGAAGAAGGCATGTGGGCGACTAACGAGATCAATCTACCAATTTGAGCAAAATTCCACCCAACCGAGCCAATTACCTTCTCAATTTCTAAAACCCTAAGTTCTTCCCCAATTTTGTTCAGCCCCGATCTTATAAACCCAACTAACTTTCCATGTCAGCACCCCCGCCACGTCAGCAAGAAATAAGTTAACTACACGACCACGTGCGGTCACGTGAGATCGATTTAAGAATCCGGTCGCCGGAGTAGGCTTAAACGGTTAAGTGAGTCAATTTATAGGCCTTATTGTCGCCTGAGTCACTTTTTAGGTCGTATTGGTCACAGAGTGTCACTTTTTAGGCCAATTTGGTATTTTTCCCATTTCATTAGGTTAATATTTTCATGAAACAATGTTGTGTGTTCTCCATGCTTCTGTTAACTTGCATGGATTGATGCTTCTCTCTTTTCAATTCTTTTAAATTTTAAATGTAATAGGCCATACTGAAGCTCTAATTGAAATTATTTTGTGCTAATTAGATTTTAATTATAGATTTAAGAATCGCTAACTCTGAATTGTAAAATTTTTATTGGTCTTGTCATGGATTTCCCTTATTCATGAGTATTTCTATGACATAAAGTGGTAGATAAATTTCATATGTGGATTAACTTTCTTTATAGATATCTAAACGTTATACTTTAAGCACATTTCGATGTATCTTCTGAATTTTATGAGAATGAAAATGTGACTATTTTTGTATACATTACTGATAATAATTTGTCGCTTGTATCTTCAATTAAAAAATAAGAATGAATATCTTCGAATGAAAAGGCACACAAATCTAATTTGTCGTAAAATATTTTTTAATGAAATACATAATAGAGCACTTGTCTATCTTGGTCCCCCTATGGTAAAAGTTCTAGCTCCGCCTCTGCAAGACTGCATATGTTCTTTCAAGAGAGCATATGAGCGGCACTGAAGAATGGGGAAACCAAAACTATGTGACAAGTGAAAACATAAACAAGCATCAAACCATAGTTCAAGTCAACAACTTCGAACATCAAAAGAACATTGCCACAACATAGAAGCGAACGTGCACAAAAAAGGAGTTGATTATTTCACTTCTGAACCAACACTATCTTTCTCTCTGTATCTCATTATTTCGACGCCTAAATATTCAAGAGGACCTGGAACAGCTACATGCGGCTTTCCAATCTTCACTCGGATAGCAGAAATCTGAGGAAATTTAAGCAGTGTGGTGTTTGCAATTAGGTGAGCCACTGATTCCAACAGATTCTGAGATGGACCCTCGACTACGTCTTTTGCAATCCTGCAGTTTAAGACATAATAACAAAAAACATGAACTTTCATATAATTTCTCATGAAAAAAATTTTAAATTTTAAAGCGTGTCATCTAAATTTCATGCTTAGCGAATTCAAACCTGTAACGGTCTATGCAGTGCAACTGCACAAACTTCTACTCTTGACATAGGTGTGCAGAAAAATTTGTTTTTAATGGAAAATGGAACTTAGCCCTCCAATCTTGATGGTCCATTTTATAGTAATAAACTTACACTAATCACCGGAAGTAAATGCAGATGATGAAACTCTTCTAGTTCCTCCCCAGCCTCTTTAAGAAAGAGTTTAAGCTTCTTCAGCAGCCGCCAGCACTAAAACTACTGATCATAGTACCTCAAAAACACCTCAAAACAAGGAATCTCCCTATGCCCCAAGCCTGGTAGGGCTTGAGTGAGAATATCTTAGATACTTTATTGTTAAGTATAAAATTACAACCCCCACCACTACTACCAAATTTGAAATAGGGAAAGGGACTTCTAACATTTATGATTCAACAAACATATTGAAAATGAAGAAATCAACTTATAAAGGACCCAAAATACAAGAATTTAAGCAGTACATGACCATCAGTTTAAGAAGACCTATTCCTATTCCTTTGGACTGGTCAATTTTCTAGGTCCAAAAAGTTACTCGTTCTCTATGTAGCATGTTTTCAATCATGAAACCGTACATGTACAGGACATCGGCACTTTCATGGACCTCTTTAGGTATATGCATACATTTATTCAACCATGCACTCAATTATATAATACATGCAGTGTTTTTAAAGGCGCATGCCTCACTGCGCCTCATGCGCCCTGCGATGCGGGGCGGTGGGGAAGCGCTCCGTGAGCATCCAGACTTTGCGTAGGGTGCATGTAGTACACATCCTCGTACATTTTTGTTTGTTAACATATGAATGAGTCTTTATACTCGATAACCCTTATTCCAACCAGCAAAATAAATCCATTAGGCCTTTTTAGCAGCCTTCAATTGATGACCGTAACGGAATCCTCATTTACTATTTGATTTTGCTTGAATATTAGTCTTGATTTGACATTTGATTTGAAAAATTATGAACTTTGCTTCTATGTTGGATGTGTTAGCATTAGAATTTGAGATCTTACATTGTGATTTGGTAGTAAGATATTATTTATCCTGAGATATTGTTTTATGTGAATTCCTATACATGTTTCATGCTTGATTATCTATCCTGAAAAATTATGTGTGCGGTGTGCGCCTCGCATCACTTGGCACACGCATCGCGTTACGCCTAGCGCATGTGCGTATAAAGATACTTTGCGCCCCGTATTGGGCATTGCGCATTGACAACACTGAATACATGTTCTAATTTAAAGCACTCATCATACACTTCTTAGATCATGTATATCGTGAACTTCACATACACTTCTTCCTACACATACACTTTTTGAACTCGTTGGATATGGAATGAGTTCGTTTCAGCCTCTACCCAGTTCAAAAGTATGATTTTAAAGGGTCTTTTCGTATTGGGTTAAAAAATGAGCAATTTTCTATTTTATAATCTACATAATGAGAAATAGAAAAATGTCATAGAAATTTTAATTCTCATTAACATGTCAGCGGGGAAAAAATATTGAGCTCAAGTAAATTACTAATTTCAATACACATTATTGATAGCTGTGTCCTCGTACCTATTATCGTGTCCTATAGTCATACGCATAGTTGGTCCTTATGCATGAGCAGTTCTCTATAGTGGCATTCATGATTTCTCCAGTTTCCTCTTTGGCCTTCGTTCGTCCGCATCGAATTCCAAATTTACTAGAGGAGCCTTAATATCATATCGAAAAATATCAGACCATTTGATTTCTTGTGTTTCTCTGTTCTATTATATGATTCTAACTCATGCCTTCCCAATAGCTTTCATAAGATACTTAACTTTCCTATATGTATTTCCTTTACAATAAATGATATCCCAGACCATTTAGTTGAAATTAATATGGAATAATCATGAAAATTTGTGATGCAGGACAATCATGGACTATCCATCAAGAGATTTTAAGATCTATTAGGATAATTTTTATTTTAGTAATATTTGAATTGAT
>JBAKGM010000365.1:28181338-28228882 GCA_037177215.1 Asparagus racemosus | reverse complement strand
TGAAATCTTCTAGAACTACCAAAATCCAATTTCACCTAACATAGAACTAACATGGAACTAACATTAACTGATTTTACAATTAACGTCACAAATATTGATCTTAGCATCAAACTTACCCTTCAACCCACATTTCTTGTCGCACTTTCTCGTTGTTATGGTCATTTGAAGCATCCTCTGTTTCTTTAAAAGCTTGCATGTGAACCTCGTTGTGGCCATTTGACGCATCCTCTTTTTCTTTAAAAGCTTGCATGTGAACCTCCTTTAATCCTTTGTTGTGGCAATGCTCCACAATAGATGACAGATCATCTTCGGTCTCGATAGGGAATTTGAAGCTTCCATTTGTTTCATCTTTGTATGACAAACTTAATGAATCATATGGAATATCTAACCTTTGTGACACATCAAATTTGAGATCAAGAATGGTGGTTGAAGAGTTAATCTTCATGAATACTGCTCTATCCCCCGAAGATATAATGCAGATGATGTCGTTCTCAGCCATTATGAAGGGAAGGTGAGAGTAATGGATCGAATTTTACGACAAATAGGAGAGAGTGATGGAGAGAATTTTGGTCTGAGAAAGAGTAATGGAGAACTAAAGTTATTGCTCATGATAGAGCCAAAAAAGGGGGGAAATTTCCCTCCATTTCTTGCATCATTTCGCATTTAATGGGACGTGACTACTTAATTTTGTGGACGAGGCGTCTGGGAAAGGAGGAGAAGGGCAAACTCGGGTTTTTTCCAAAATACATTGGCCACTTTGTACACAGCTGACGTGGATGGGCTTTGAAATATTACATTTGTACTTATCGGGGCCTATCCACATGGGGGAGAATACAAGGGGCTGGGTCACATGATGTTTCTGCTTTAGGGGCCTCGGCACATTTTCCCCAAAAATTTATTAATCACCCTTCATGTTTTTCCAGCTTATTTTCGAGCTCGAAACCTGGAATGAGTTTCTTGTTTTTAAGGAATACTGGTGCGTTTTAGAGGCACAGTTTTCCTTTCTTTTCTTTTTTTGAATAAAATAAGAGAGATGGATAATATTTGAGGAAACTCTTATTTTTCTGGACATGTTAGTGCTATCTTTTATTTGGTTTGATCCATGATGGAAAGATTTCTTTCCAACAAATTTGGTTGAGCAAAATGATATTGTGGATCCTTCGTTAACTATAGCTTATGTTCTTAAAGAAGATGATTCAAAGAATCATGCTCTAGCTCATCCTCAGATTATTGAATATATTGATTATTATTATTGTTATTATAATGGAAGGTCCATCAAACTATCTGATAGTCCGGATGAGTTTATTTGGATCCATTCAAATGAAGATATGTTCTCTATTAAATCGGCTTAGACCTCAATTTGGATTAAATATCCCATTTTACATTGGACGAATTGTATTTGGCATAGATGTTTGCCACTAAAAATCTCAATTTTCTTATGGAGATTGTTTTTAAAAAGCTCCCTCTGGATGAGAATATTAGGATTTTAGGCATTCCTATCACTTTGGCTTGCATTTGTTGTGCTCATTGGAGTACGGAAGGAGACAATCATCTTTTTGTAGATAGTGGTAGTTCTTGGCCTTTATTGGAGTGGCTTTTTAGGATTTTTGGTTTTAAGCTGAGAAGATGGGATACTATTTCAACAACAATTATTTTCTTGCTGGGAGGGGAAAAATCTTAATAATCTTTACTACATGGGATCTTTTGTTGGGAAGTTTGGCTCAAAAGGAACAAGAGGATCTTTGAGGGTAAACTCTCTAATTATTTAATTTGAAGAGAATCTTGTTGAGATGGGCAAATGAACTATCTATCAAATATTTTTCTCCTACTTCACCTTTGTTCGAGATTAGAGAAAGAAGCTTTGGTTGCTTTTGCTGTTAGCTAGAGATGATGTTATTTTCTCTACTCTTATTTTGCTTGTAAGATGGAAAACTCCTGTTAATTTTCCTTACAAGCTGAATAAGGGTGCTTCAGCTCTTTAAAATCCGAGACCTTGCGGTGGAGGTGCCATAGTAAGGAGTAGCCTGGGTTCTTTGGTGGTAGCGGGCTCCTTCTTGCTTACATATTTTTGAGTGGAACCAATGGCTCTTAAAGAAGGATTACTTCTTTGTAGAGACAATGGTGTAATGATTGTTGAGATTGAATCCGATTGTCAGATTCTTGTAGAAATTCTGAAAAAGAATTTTTCAAAGCACTAGAAATACAAAGCAAACCTGGATTGAGATTATACATATTCTGAAGAATACGCATTATTCTATCTCGCATGTGTTCAGAGAAGAAAACTATATCGCGGATAGATTGGCAGCTCATTGTTCAAGAAATAAGGTTGAATTTTATTATAATACTTTGATTTATCTCAGGATGTTAAATTGGCTCTTCGGGATGATTCTTGGGGTTTGCATCACATCAGAAAAAGTACAAGTAACTAGTTCGAGGAGCAAGTCAGACTTGGGCTAATTTCATGTATTTCGTTTTTTTGGGATCTCAAAGATTTTTGAGCATGTTTTAGTTTTTTAGTTATGGGATAGCGTTATTATATCCTGCTTTTTCACATGTTTAAAAATTTTCAGTAATGCATCCATTTTTGTAAGCTTTTAATGGCTATTCTTACCATTAATAAATAAAATTGACAGATTCAACTAGGACCTATGAAATTTCCGGTTAAAAAAGAGAACTATCTTTTTCTTGTACCTAATTTTCTGGGTCCAACAAATCCTCGATTGGATAACAAACTATATGCCACTTAGTCAACACCCTTCCACCTGCAGAAAATGAACTTTCGGATGTAACCGCAGGGGTCCTAGTTTTCGCGAATGGTTCCCATCGAGGCAATATAGGAAATGGTTCCAAAGCATCTTTGATGTCATATGTAGTTTCACTACTTACATACTGATTGGGATTTTAGCTAACTAAACTTGCCTAGTTTTAATTTGAATAATTTTGTCAAAACAGACCTTACATTTTAGACAATTATAAAGTACCTTTTTTTATTCTTTGAAGTTTGGACTGACTTCTATTTTCGTAAAAGTCCTTTAATTTCAAAATATCTTTCCAAAACAAAAATTAAAAACATCTAGTTTCAAACTCATATTAATTACCTAACAACCATCAATTACCAAGTCAGTTTTCGGTCAATGCACGAATTGTAATGACTCCATATTGCTTTCGCTAGTTACTTTAATTTAAAGACTACGATCATATTCAAGTTGGCTTTTACCATATGTTTATACCAGGAAGTTAATTATATGGGTGAATGGATATTTAGAAGCGTATTTGGGGTCCCTTAATCTTCTTTAATGGCTGATTGATCAAGAGGAAGCAGATTCCTACGCAAAGAATACCCGTTACAGGGCCGAAGATGATGTCTCCGGCATGCCCTTTGATGTTCCAGTCAGTGATAGATTAGGTAAGTTTGTAGAATGCAGATATAGTTTTAGGGTGTTATCTAGTGTAGCTAGGCAGAATGGGGTTTGTCCACTATTTATAAATAACTTGCACTTTACACATATCGACAATTGGTTGAATGAATCACCTTTTTATTTAACGCGACAGTGATTGAATGGCTGAAGTGTTGACGTCATCCGAGGAGTCATTACGATCTCGGTCCTATCATAATCACTTTGGCCGTGCATTAAATATGATGGCGATTGAATGATGTAGCTACTCGGTTGTTGTTGTTTGATAAGTCTGAGTAGAAGACGCCTTTTGTCTCAGACTTGGATTCCTTCAGTGGGTCCTAGCTTAAGATGCTATTTGTCTCTGACTCAGACTACTAGAGAAGTTGGGAGTGCTCTCAACCTGATCAGGCTTTCAGAGAATAGGACTCGGCTAGTTAATTATGACATGTGGCCAGATCTTAGGAGTTCATTAGACTCAGTAATTCTTAGGATATAACTTTGGCCCCTTTCACTCAGACTTGGAAAGTCGACTTCTAGAGAAATTGAATCGTCTCAAATTTTCGCCGCCTTAGGGATTTGAACCACCTTTTTAGGGGCAGCTATGATCTGACATTTCTGACGTCAGCATAGATCGTGTGTCGTAAGTCACTTGATCGACGAGATGGTGCTTTATTTGAAGAGAAGACGCCTCAGTTTTGAAACCAGTTAGCAGTTTTTGGGGACTCGAGTCGGCTGCTAGGATCATGGCATGTGTCACCTACCCACACTTATAAATATCCTCGTTTCTTCTCCCCTCCGATGCTGCTTCCACATTCTAAAACCCTAAATATTCTTTGAGTTATTTGTTTGTGCATCGACCATCTTTCTGAGATCTTTGTCATTCAGAACTCCAACCATCTAGTTCGACTTGCTCCAATGGCTTTCAGTTTGCAACCCTCTGTAGTAAGCAATGAGGATCGAATCTCGCTACTCTAATGGTATAAGTCGTTGGTGCTTGTCACGCCCCGCTTCCCAAATTACACGGTAACGGGATGCGTACAAGCCCGCGACATATTAGATCGTGGAGAGTAAAGTAAAAACTCTTCTCCTCAACCTAATACGCCTAGCATCAAGCATTGATCATAATAAAACCACAGGTCTCCCAATCACAGTCATGATCAGCAAGAATGTAATAAACACATCCAGAACTACATGATACATATGACCAAAGAAAATATCATCCCAGATAAAATAATAACAGTTCAATGCATCCAGATAAAAGCTAAATTGAATAGTCAAAAGAACATCTACTAAAACTAAAGAAAAGTATGACGAAGTCTAATATCCAATATCTACTACATAAAAGAAAAGACTAGGCTTCTACTGGTTCTTCTGCCCCAACGGTACGACACTCCTGCTGAGAATACTCCGGCTCCTATACCTCTCCATACTGGACCTGTCCGTCGTCTAAATCTGACATACACCAAGAGAATGGAGTACGTCAGCGTGTATAACACACGGCAAGATCCCACAACGAAATGGTAGTATAAAAATAAATATAAATGAATGCAAGTAATCAGAAACTGTGAATGATCTAGGTATGACAATCCGATTAACTATCCATGTACATCTAGGTGATTAAATTTAGAAATCTACAAAACGAGACGTAGTGCATCGAGCGAAATAATCCAAACAAGGAAACCCTTATGTATACACCTTATGTCTCGGATTGTAAATAACTAAATATTAATCCTAAACTATACATGGATGGAACATATAACTGGAATAAGCATCAACATGCACATCTCATGTGTCCATAGGACCAGGTGTCCTAACTGCCAAATGTCTCAACTTGATGTTAGAGTCTAGCCATTCTATATCGGGTCTTTGGTCTATATCTCACAAGAGTCAATGTTCATATACTCGGATAACTGACTGTTCATATTCCTCTACGCGCATCTAGTGTCGTGAAACGATCCGGTCAAAGGACTACACGCAATCCGATTCCGGCTTGTCCGGACACAAGCAAGACTCAGGTGACGAAACGATTTCTCTGGCCACGTGCGAAACGATTTACTGGCCCAACAAACTAACCCCAAGTGCGAAACGATTCACTTAGAGCGAGTCTGGAAGATACATCAACAGTCACATTCGATAACATGAACTAAGACTTTCCCATCCTAAGGTCTCAAGTAATAACAAGTTAACGATACAGTCAAACAAATCACTGGTTCACCTCCTAATCATAGTCAACACAACTCACACATGTCACTAAGTCTTGTTCATGACACGCAAGTCCTAAGTCATGAACTACTAACGGTTCTTAATGCAGCAGATAGTGTAAATATGACCAACTCTATGCAACATTAAATAGCATAACAAGTGCATGAAAATATTCATAAAACAAGAATATTGGTTATGAATAGAATGCAATATGCGTGAACAACGTCTATAATTAGTTAAATGCACATACGAAGAGGAAACACCAACATCACACTATTCAAGAATCCTGAACGTCTAGGTAAATTAGTATTGCATTTTGGGTGGATGAGAATGTATAGAACTATGTGTGTTTCAAAGTAAATGAGGTCAAGCTTTGGGTTTCAAAGTAAATGTATAAAACTATTTGTGGGCCTGCCAGGTATTATAAAAATTGAACTAACCTCGTTAGAGCTTTGTGTAGTGGGACCTGCATGCGTACCGCAAATTTTTTGTTCCGCAAACTCATATTCGGTTTTTTAATATAACTAATGAAAAATCTCTAAGATATCAAAGTCAAAGTTAGAAAAGTTTTAACTTCAAGATATGAAATTGTAAATAACCCAACTCCAATTTACGTGTTTAACTACAAACAATTGGCTATGCACCCTACAGAGTGTAACTATGTTCACTTCTTTTTATGTAAATTAGCATTGCATTTTGGGTGGATGAAAATGTATAAAACTATGTGGGTTTCAAAGTAAATGAGATCAAGTTTTGGGTTTCAAAGTAAATGTATAAAATTATTTGTGGGCCCACCAGATATTATAAAAATTGAGCTAACCTCTTTGTGTGGTGGGACCCGCATGCGTACCACAAATATTTTGTTCCGCAAACTTCAGCAACTCTCTTCTGCTTTTTAATATAACTGACAATTAGCTATGCACCCTATAAAATGCAACTATGTCCACTTCGTTTTATTGAAATCAGAATTGCATTTTTGGCCGGATGAGAATGCATAGAACTATGCGGGTTATAAAGTAAATGAGGTCAAGCGTTGGGTTTAAAGTGAACGTATAAAATTATTTGTGAGTCCACACGATATATTATAAAAATTGAGAAAACCTGTTTGTGTGGTGGGACCAGCAGCCACTCTGCTCGGCTTTTTAATATAACGGAACGAAATGATACGTTATTGCGATATTCGAGTCCCCGCTTCAAATGCCCGTCACCTCTTTATCTTCCTCCGCATGAGCCCTAAACCCTATAGCTGAAATCGACAATCCAATGTCATCGTCCCGCTGCCTCTCCAAAACAAATGCCGTACGAAAGCAGAGCCAGACCACCGGCTTTTCCCCTGAGAAAAGCCCCAAAGGCTCCCCATCCCCAAACCCCAACCCTAGCCTCAACCCAAAGGCTCCGTCCTCCACTAAAAATAAATCCTTTTCTAAAAACGTGGTTGGGAGAAAACTTAGGGTTTTCTCGCGGCTGCATAAGACCTGGTATGAAGGGCATGTTAAATCTTTAGATAAGCGTACCGGGATGCATTTGATTCAGTTTGAAGGTGCTGAGGAGGAGGAGGAGGAGTTTCTCGATCTCGAGAAGGAGAAACTTGAGTGGGTAGAAGAGGAAGCTCCAAGAAAGCGCGGGAGACTGAAGAGGTTGTCAAGCTCTCAAGTGCCAAAAATGGAAGTGGAGAAAGGTTCGGGTGAATTTGACTCTGCAGAGGAAAAGGAGGGGGAAGAATTGGTTGCGAGGAGATCGAGGAATGGTCAATCGGGGAAGAGGAAGAAGGTTGATGCCGAGAAATTGGGATGCAGTAAGAAGTTTAGGGTTGATGGAGATAGTGATCGACCGAAGGGCTGTTCGTCGGTAACTCCAATGAGCAAAAGCAGAAGTTGTATTGGATTGACTCCACAAAGTAAGTAATTGGTTGACAGTTTATGTGCTGCACTTGAAATTAATACGTCTAGGTTTCATTCTTAGATTCCGTACAAGGGTTTAGAGTTTCATATTGCATCCCATATGCAGAGTTTAAAAATACTTTGCATATGACCAATATATAGTTAGTGGAAGCTGATGAGTGTTGTTATACTTGGAGTGTATTCTAATAAAAATTTGTTTTTCATTTTTATGCACAAACCTTTTCTATAGTTTATCATTCTGTATCCCCATATTAGTGTCTATTGAGTCTATCATATAATTTTTAGACTATGATGTATTTTTTTTCATTTTCATGTAAAGGAATTAAATAAATAAGCTTTGTAATTGGTAATGCAGGGGGACAACAATTAAATAATTTTGGCAGCAACTTAACTGGTAATGCGGCCGAGCGGTTTGCGCAACGTGATGCAGAAAAATTTATATTTCTTGGAGAGTGAGTAGACACGCATGAGACTCAAACATATTAACTTCTCTTATTCCTTGAGTGTGCTTCATTTATTTCTTATTTGGAATAATATAATTTAATATATCATCTTGATGCTTGCTAGAAACTTTCAAAACCATCTACTTGTGATATTGTATAGAGTGTTATTTTTAAGGATGAGAAGCCATTAGTTCTATAATTACACACATACACACACATATGTGTTTCTTTGTTTTTTTTGTTCCTGCGTGCTCTTGCTTCCCCGCCTTCTCTCTAGCAAATGGAACAAAAATAGAAGGATAATAAAATGAGGAAAAACTCACCCAAGGAGTGTTCTCTAGAATTTCCCCCCGCCCCCCCCGCCCAAAAAAAAAAAACACCCCCACTGAGTTAGTTCTGTCACCTGTGAATAGGCATATAGGCATGTTATATCATATATATGTACAGTAGGTCTTGTCATGTAATGTTAAGTTGAGGTGTGATTCCCATATTTTCTTCAACCGAATTTTTTCTAGATAATGCTTTAGTAATTTCTATATTGTTGCAGAGGACGTAGAGATGCTCAAGGGAGGTGTCCTGGAGATGTAGACTATGATCCGAGAACTCTCTTCTTACCCTGTGACTTCCTGAAGAGTTTGTCAGGTGGTCAGGTAAATATTTTCTGTTATTGAAACTAGGCGAACTAGAGCATTCTGCTGTATTTACTTGTTTGGCATCTTTCCCTTATAGAAGCAATGGTGGGAGTTCAAATCAAAGCATATGGATAAAGTTTTGTTCTTTAAGGTGCATATCTTACTTTTTTGGTTTGGGAAGTTCTACACTGTAAGCTTCTTGATTTCATCAACTAGAAGAAATTTATCGTTATTATTATGTTCAGAAGGGCAAATTCTATGAATTGTTTGAAATGGATGCACATGTTGGAGCGAAAGAGCTTGATCTGCAATATATGAAGGTAATATAATGATTTTTCATTCCTTTATGATATTCTAATAATCATTTAGTTATTTAAATGTTTAGTATAAGCGCTATGATGCTGCACAATTCATATATATTTGTATCTGTTATGTTCTGGATTGGATTGTATTTTTATTGAGGGAGTCAATTATCTCCTGGGTGTTTCATAATAGCATTGTTTTAAATATCCCCGACATGGCCTGATATATCTCCCGGTATATCCTTTTACAAGGCTTGCCGCAACCGATTTGGTCTCAAAATATCCTTTACCACTTTTTGGCTATTTTGGGCGATATATCCCCGATATGGCCGATACATCAGCTGATGTGTTGACCGATATATCCTTTTATATGGCTTGTCGCGAAACAATATACCGCGTTTGACAATTTTTGGGCGAGATATCATGACTTTCCCATTATATCAAATGACATTATGGTCTTAAAAAAGTCAGACGAAATGTTGCAACATTGATTTGTACTTTTGTTTGTTTTACAAGGTTGATAATTATCCTAAACATATATTATTTACATTTTGTATGCTTAGATTTTATTAAGTATATTGAGATTACATTTTAGTGCATTATACTATATATGCAACCATCCGTTATGCCATTCCGATATTTACCACATATCCCCAATATCCGCAATCCGATATGAATTTTGGCCATCCAATATTTCCCTGATATCCGATATTTAAAACCTTGCATAATAGTGATGCATATATTTGCATTGTCTTTTTAGATAATCACTTTAAGGCTGACACAAATGGTTCAACGGTGATTTCACGACATGGTTAAGGATTGCATCCCTCTTTTACCATTTGTTGTCAGAGCTTAATTGTTTCTTTTCCTGATTGTTCCACTTTATTTCGGATGTGAGGCGACCCAGGTTTCCAAATAGAAGATGAGTTAGGATGGTCCAGTGGTTATATTGATGGATAGGGCAATTAGTGACTTGAGTATGTCTACACTGTTGTTTGTGATATTTAATGACCAGTTTGGGTGAGAAAGGTATGGTATATTTGATCTTTCTACCATCCTTCTTCTTGTGGCTTATCTAATTGAAGATAAGGTCGAACTTCTAGTTCTAGGATACTGTAGCAACTATAATTTAAATGATAGGCCTTGGATTTCATTTGACTCCACAGTAGTCAAGCAACATTGAACCTGATCGCCTTGACCTTCCCTTTCGATTATAAAACACTTTATCAGCTGTAGGTGATCTACATGCTTATCCATCTTTTATCTTGTCGTATCACGCATATTAATACATCCTAGACCATAGAAGCATCATTTGTCATTTTTAATCTCTTATACATACATGTACTTAACATGATTACAAAATTTTTAAACAAAATTGAAAGCTCTTGCTTCTTATGTTTTGCTTGAGTCCATTCCTGTACACGTTTGTTTTAGTGAACATCGATTTTATTGTTTAACTCAGCACGAGACATTATTATTTCAAGATGAAGAGTCAACATTGATTTCTTTATGCATTACTAGAAGTATATGAGAAGTGAATCCTTAGAATATGTTGAATATTGTTTTCTCATTAAGCATCAAAGTTTAGTGTATTTTATTCTTAGCGAAAACTTGTCTTCTTTTGTGCGTCTTAACCATTTTGTGTTCTACTTTTTAAGGATAAACCAAGTTAACTGTCCATGTTGTGGCTTATCATTGTTATGTATCTCCAGTCTTATTGTTATGCCCCTTTATTTCTTCTAAATCTCAAGCCTAGAAGGAGTAGACTTGGAAGTTTGGTAGGTTGAACATTCTAAGCTAAGATCTAGAAGGCGCTTTAAGTTGACGGTCTCTTGATGGATTCCATAAAGTCTGTCTATTTTATGCAAGTTTTTGTTAATTCAATGTGATAATTTGGAACGTATATGGATATGTCACTGAACTCATATGTTTTCCTATGGAGATGTCATTTGTTCTCAGAGGAGATTTCATTTTTGTAGTGAGAATAACAATTCTTGCATAAGTAGTATATTAACTCAATAAAATGCTTCTTTCCTGCAGTTTGATGTATGCCAATGTCAGTAACAACTCTTCTAAACTTTCTCATGGATCTATTTGTGTTCTTAGGGAGATCAACCTCACTGTGGGTTTCCTGAAAAGAATCTTTCAATGAATATTGAAAAATTGGCAAGAAAGGTATATTTATCAAATTGGCATTTTGCTTCATGAATTTATGATTGCAAGTCTTGACAGTGATCACATCAATTTGATGGGCATTTCATTAGGATCTCTTTATAATGCAGGGATACCGTGTTCTGGTTGTGGAGCAGACTGAAACACCCAAACAACTTGAACTTCGTCGAAAAGAGATGGGTTCAAAAGATAAGGTAAATGATGTTGTGGAAGAGCTAATCTAGTTGCACATCTGTCTCCTTAGAGTATAGTGCTAATTTGGAAAAGAGGAATCAAAATCATTGGTTTTTCTCTACTATTTATAAACTAGTCGCTTTACATGCTAGCTTCAGTTAGTATCATGTAATTTTCTTTTTGTTCCATTCGAAACTATGTTTTGTTTAATCTTGTTATCAATAAGAATCTGTGGCTATTTTGTTTTCTAAAGGTTGTTAAACGGGAAATCCGTTGCATGGTTTCAAAGGGAACACTGACAGATGGAGAGTCACTTTGGACAAATTCTGATCCTTTGTATCTAATGTCGATAACTGAAAAACGCAACGCCTTAGAGAATGCGAACAAAAAAGGCATAGTCATAGGCATCTGTGTGGTTGATGTTTCTACAAGCAAGTTTATGTTAGGACAGGTTTGTTATTGTTCCTCTTCAGTTTTTTCTTGATTCCATAAGACTTGAAAATGGTATGTTATTTGTTTGCCTATGTTTGTCTGATGTATAATCATCAGTTTTGCATTATATCCTTGCTATTCTTTTCTGTGCCAGCTCGAAGATGATTCAGAGCGTCACTGTTTATGCTCTATATTATCTGAATTGCGGCCCGTAGAAATCATCAAGCCTTCAAAATTTCTGAGTCTTGAAACTGAAATGGTTTTGAAGTACCACACAAGAGATCCGTTAATTAATAATTTGATTCCTTCCTTGGAATTTTGGGATGCTGAAAAAACTATTGATGAGATAAAAAATATTCCTTGGGCATCGACATCTTCAGCATCAGCATCATCAGACTATGTAAACGGTGACAATTCTGACAATTCAGATACCTTGGAGAAATGTTCAGGAGTCCTTCCAGATGTTTTATCTGAACTGGTGACTGCAGGCCAGGATGAGTGTTGTACACTTTCTGCTCTCGGTGGTTGTCTTTTTTATTTGAGGCAAGCTTTTCTGGGTGAAACATTACTTAAGTGTGCTAAGTTTGAAAGACTCCAGTCTAGTGGTTTCGTTGATACTGCTCAGAAGACATATATGATACTTGATGCAGCAGCACTTGAGAATCTTGAGATTCTAGAGAATAACAGAAATGGAGGTCCTTCTGGGTAATTGAAGCTTATAATATTTACAATTTGTCAATTTGAATATTGAAAGGTGGCATTCAATTTGAATATCAAAAGGTGACATTTGTTCTTGATGCAGGACGCTATTTGCACAACTAAATCATTGTGTGACATCTACTGGCAAAAGGCTGCTGAAGAGTTGGCTTGCAAGACCACTTTATGACAAGAGTTTAATTTTGGAACGCCAAGATGCCATAGCAGAATTTAAGGTTAGTCATGTGCAGTGTTATCAAAGGCGCACGCCTCTCTGTCCCTCACGCGCCCTGCATTGTGGGGTAGTGGTGAAGTGCCTTGCATGTGATGCGACAATGCCTTTTTGCTCCTCGCAAGCACCCTGCATGTGGCCTCATATTTTTCTTCTGTAACATTTCAATCAGGTCTTTCTACCCGATAACCCATGTGCCAAAAAACAAAATAAAACTAGAGGCCTTTTTAGTAGCTGTGATTGAGGAAAGCTCGGACATCAGATACTTCCATTTTCACCTCAACTGCCTACTAGGATTCGAAAGATTCGTTCTGTCCTTTTTCACCTTAAATGGTCCTCATTGACTATTTGATTTTGCTTTGCTATTAGTCTTCATTTGACTCTTGATTTGGAAAATTATAAACCTTGCTACAATGCTCGATGTGTTAGCATTGTGAGTTAAAATCTAAGTTGTAGGTAGTCGATATTACTTACCTTGACATTTTTTTTGTGAAAATTCCTTATCATGTTTTTTCTACTAGATTATCTGTCTTGAAAAATTATGTGTGTGGTGTGCGCCTCATTTCACTCAAGCACGCGCATCGTGTTGTGCCTAGCGTATGTGCACGTAAAGGGGCTTTGCGCCCAAGGCGCATTGGTAACACTGGTCATGTCTTTTATGTGAAAACTTTCTTTCATTGATGGATGTTGTAGTTTCTCCAAGGACCCTTTTTGTTGGCTATGAAATTTTTTGCTATTACATTTGAAATTTTATTTGATTTATTTTTTTGACAGTGGTTTTTAATTTGATTTATTTTGAAAACAAGTTAATGCCCAAACCCTACTCAACTCCAACTACCACCACCACCACCACCCCCTCCCATTAATAAATACACGAAAACATGAAGAAAAAAGATGTCATCCAGCTATGCAAAATTGTTACTGAAGGGCGGTAATCTGAAAATGCTGGAACTACTTAACCCTAAGCTTCAGAAAAGGGGTCAAACTTGAAACTATGATGGAACCTGAGCTGCCAAATTATAATCGTTAGATTTTGAAAATTATCAGATAAAATTATTATAGGATATAAAGCTAGGATTATTTTCCTTTAATTTCTAGCTTCAGAAGCCTAAGTAGTAGTATATTAACTAAAAAAATCTAGATCTTGAATTTCATTAATGGAGAAACAATATCATGTAAGATTTAACATGGCTTTGAAGAGGAAAGTTTCGTGTAGACAGTGGTTACACTATTTAACTGTGACCATTATCAAGTAATTAACTAATACACGAAGACAATTGCAGACCATTCTGCTTGTCATTGATTTTATTTTATTCTCCCTTTCTTAAGGATATAATAAAATTTAAGTTTCCAAATGCATCCCTCAGATTGAAATTATGATTTTCAGAAATAGAAGGAAAAAAGTCTATTGTAAGATGGAAATTACAAATTACTTTTCGGGTAGTTTGGTATTTTGCTGAAATAAACATGCTAATATTTTTTACCGATTTTAAGTGTTACCTTTATAACATTTGAATAACAGAGATTTACAATGATGTGTGTTCAAGTGGCTTGTAGAGGTAATGAATAAGACCTTGAGGAATAAGATATGCATAAAGATGAAAGTAGTAAACGACAAAATATAATCGATAATGCTAGTAGAGAAAATAGAAAAATAGCAAAAAATTGCTTAGATATTGAACAAAAATATAGCAAAAAATTCAGCATATTAAGCTATCTGTAGATTACATCCTATTTAGTAATTGTATTTAACTTATTTAGTATGCCTACCTACTATTAACGTGTTATTCTTTTGAGCAAATGTTGTGATAAAATCATAAAAGAAAACTATGAGAAAGAATGGGCTAATCAAGACAATCCTGGTGTAAAACTTTATTTATTTTATCCTTATATGTATTGGGATGTACAGTGTTAAATAATATCAGGGGCAACTACAACTTAAGCCATTGTATATTGTGGTTGCAATGGGTAAACATTAAAGAGGTTTTGAACTATTGTTGTCTTTTCTCCTAGAGTGGATTTAATCTGGTTATTGTCTATGTGGAAGACAAAAAAGTCAAGTAGGGTCGTACCTCCATAGATCCTTTGAGTCTCTATTGAAACAATTGCATTAGATAGTTTGATTAATTGATCCGAGTTACCTTATGCTTTAAGTCTAAGTATGTATTTTCTATTAATTGTAAATCTTATTATCAGGGCTCTAGCCTCGCTTCTGCACTTGAATTCCGTAAAGAGTTATCTAGGCTTCCAGACGTGGAGCGCTTACTTGCACGCCTCTTTGCTAGCTGGTATTGTTGATTGATTTTATTAGTTTTATTCAGTCATTTATTTTCCTCACATCATTTCTTCATATAGAATATTGCATATATGTGCAGTTTGGTCTGTTCATATATCCTCAGTTTAATGTCTAACTTATCTAACTTGTTTCCCAATTTCATAATTTTAGGCTACCATTTATTGTAGTCAATGTTCAAAAATACGGTTTTATTATGTGCGCAGTCCGAAACCGCTTAACGATTATTTGGACTAAGCGCCGAAAAATCAGATTATGCATAATTATGCATTTTTGAATTTTTTAATATATATTTATTATTTATCATATGTTAAAGTATATAAAACTCACGAAAAACTGAAACTATACTTAGAAAATACCAACAAACATGCAATTGAACATTCAATAACTAGTCATAGTAAATTATGTAACAATAAACAGTAATACGGTAATACCTAATAAAAACCCTAATCTAATTCTTAAATGATCACATATTATGCTTCGTAAACTAAATATAATTAGAGCATTAAATTAGCTAATAAGAAACCTTATCTAATTCTTAAATAAACACAAAATGATCACAACAATAACTTACCTGACAAAAACCCTTAAATAGAGTTTCTTTTTTGAGTAATGCTTTAGTACTCCTAAAATAAGATTTTTCTTATATTTTTTAATTTAATTTAAAGGGTAGAATTGTACTTCCTCCGCCATCTTCTTTCTCAGCACTTCATATTCGACATATTTTTTAATTTCACAATTATTTGAGAAAATGGAGATGATGAAGTATGGAGAATTAAATTGCAGAGTTAAAATTTTTATGTAGATAGTCTAATTGAATTAAATGTGCTACATAATCTGAAGTGGTTTCTCGGGTTTCTAGGGAAAAGTTCAATTATAAAACTAAAATGATGTGAAGTATCAAATTTAGCTGGAAAAAGGGCTCGAGATCATGTGCAAAATAGAGTTCGTCTTCTGCCACCTCAAAACCATAGAGATAGCAAAGATAGGAATCGTCCGCCTCCGTCAGCGAGCATCATGGTAGGAAATCAACATTTGAAGGAGATGATTTCACCGCGTTCCCATTGACAGTCAAGAATTTTATGTTGCTTGCCGAAGAAGATGATTATGTCTATGAAGCACTCAAGAATAAAGTAGGAGCTCATGGGGTTGAACTATTTTATGTATTTCCACTAACAGACAATAGATTATCTAGCCATCATCTTTACCAGCAAGCGATTGATTTTTAGAGATCTTTGCTAGCAAGAAAGTGAGTTGATGGCTAAGTCACCAGAAATGGGTTAAGAAGGAATCCAGAGAAGATGAGAAGTTAGGTACTAAAGTTAACAATTGCCCTTGAGGGAGGCGATAACTTAAATGTGGGTTCAGAACTTGATTGTTAGTTGCACGAGATTTTTCTGCTAATGAGAGACCGTAAATTAAGGATTCTAATTACCCTTTGTGCCATCAGTACTTTTAAAATTATTTTTTGGAGTTTGAAGCTCGACTTCTTTTTTACTTAAATTAGTTGGATTGGGTTCGGGTAAAACTGGTTTAACCTACCATCAAATAAAAAAAGATGTCTACATAAACAAATTATGCAACCACTTACTTTAAAATTGACCGATTAACCGGATGTCTGCATAATTGAGTGCATAGCTCAAATCCGGCCTGGTTATATCCCGCTTTTACTTAAGCTAGTGATACCAACTTCTGTTAGATCGCTTTCTTATGTATAAAGCTCACATCATAGTTTTCTTGTTAAGATATTTCTCTTTTGATCTTATAAAACTTTTGGTCAACATAGATTAAATTTGATGTCACATACAGAATTGTATGAGTGTAATTTGGTGGAAAATTGGATGAGAGATCAGACAATTAGATCCCTATGATTGATCCTATAAGATGGGATGCTAGAAATCAATGTTCTTAGAAATAATAGAACTCATGGCGAGAGAAGTTCTAGTAATCTCTCTCCTTCATACATGTCTCTCAGAAAAGGACATCATCTTTGCTGTGACCCACCATCTGATTATAATGTATCATTACACATATTCATGCCCGAACACACATGTATACATACCCACAATTCTATCATCTAACTTACACGGAGTAGGAAATTCTTGTTTAGGGCCATATAGAGGTATATAATATGTAAAGCAAATTCTAAAATCATCATGCAGTATCAACTCCTTTCTGATCATCAGGTACGTGTCAACTTCTTTCTTTGATTAAAATTGCATATTATAAGAAACTTTTGATCTGCTACATACATTACTTGTCATTTATTTAGGAAAAGAGTCTACTTTATATGGTTCAGATATTTCACTAAAATAGTTGATAGTGTGGAGTAGACTGATGGATAGTGAAGGCTTAAAGTAATTAGAGATTGATCTCATAGCTAGATGTATATTGCAGAATCAACCACCCTTCAGATCAATTTTCCCCACAAGAGGTCATGGTCATCTAAAACTGTATGCTTGCTAGTGGTAGGTTAGATTAAATAAAACTATCATGTCATATTAGGTGGTCCAATGGAAGGAGCTTGATGCAAGATGATACGGATCCACTAGTTTTTACATATTTTAGTTATATATCTTGTTGATTTTTCCGGTTTGACTTAGATAAAAGTTCCAGTTTGAGAGATTGTTGATTTGGTGTTATCGTTAGTATTAGCTTTCTTCATAAAAAAGTTGTTTGTCTTAGCGAAAGGCGTGATGAATTTTAACTTTATGAAACATTGTTCGGTGACAGATTTTTAACTGACATTTAAGTTGCCCTTTTTAGAATGTTAGCAATTAAAGAACAAAATGTGCAAAAAAGGCTAATCTCCCAAACTGGTGATTAAAGTAGGTCATCCTTACCAATATGGTATTTAAAAAACTCCAGCGATATTATGGTATTTTATTTTGGCCCCACTTTACCAATAAGGTCGAATTCCAGTAGAAAAATTTATTCCAACCTTCTGACTTCTCAAAATTATTAAATCTACACAAAAAATTATTCTATTCTTCATCTTTTTCCATTTCAAACTCTTTCAACTATCAAAAATTAATATCTCCCTTCACAGAAAATTATTCCGCATAGTGCATAAGCATATCAAATAGATAATTTCCACGAAATTTAGCATTCAGAATATCGAAAAAAGCTTTAAAGTTTATTGTTATGCTGAAGGTTCAAAATTTTCATAATTTCTAAGTTTGCCACATTTCCTCTCATTCTTTCTAGGTGTTATACAAGAGATCTTTCACAAAAACTAATTTCCCTATATGGCTTTTTCTCTATGCCACTATTTCCAATTATTCCATGTGATCCATCCATTATTCTTTAATTTCAAGGGATTTATTTATAGTAATGTCATTGAGGTAATTATTAGAATAAGATATATTAAGCTATAGCTAGCTGAAACAATTAGGGTGAAACAAGGGTAGAGAATAGCTTTTGATAGATGAAAAAGAGTTGGAAAAAGAAAAGATGAAAAAGATAATCATTTTAGAGTGTAATTTTAATAACTTTGAGAGGCGGGGGGTTGTAAGAAATTTTCTTGCTTGAATTCTCACCGCCAACGAGAAAAATGTTCTAATTATAATGGGGGCTGAAATAAAATTCCCTAATGCTGTCGGAAATTTTTTAAATACCATATTGGTAAAAGGGGTCTACTTTAAATTCCAATATGGTAATTTAGCTGCAAAAAATAAGTGTAGCAGCAATGAGATTGTTACGATGGTCTTATGGGTATATCCTAAAGATAGGATATGAAATGAGTGCGTTTATAGTAAATTAGAAATTGCTTTTATTGAGAATAAAATAAGAGAAGCGACTAATGTGATTTGGTCATGTACAACAAAGACCTCTTAATGCACCAATTTGGAAAAATGATAATGTTATAATTAATGAGACGTGGATCTAGAGTTAGACCTGAAAGAATTAAATTGGGAGCAATTAAGAGGGATATGATTATGATTTTACTTAATGGCGGAGATGACCTAGAATAGAGCAGAATGGAAGAATAATGTCACGCCCTGTGACCCACATTTACGAAGTATGCAATAGGATGACGACATGCTAAGTCCTAGCTGTGCATACCAAACCCATTTTATTAAATCTAGACTTACATTTCCACACATCACATCTGGATATAATATACAACGTAAGATAAATAATTAAATACACAGATGATATATCTAAAAGTCTCAATAAGTAAACTAGCCCAAATGGCATAATCTCAAATTCAACAATATAATCTCCATAATCATGAACTACACAAACTAAATCCTCATACACGGGGTAAATTACTACATAGCTTGACATGTAATTGTGGAAAATTAAATATGAAAGAGAGAATGCGATAGTTGTATTCATGGTTTAGGTGATACATGTAGTTTTAAATGAAATAAATTAGATTCAGTTGCAGCGAGATATCCCTAGATGATAGCAACTGGTTACAATAAATGTTTTAATCTACCAACACTTCCCTCAAGCTATAGTGTAGATATATTGAAGCAAAGCTTGTCAATGAATCTATAGATAATCTTTAGAGATAATGCAAATTGAACATGAGGCACGTTGGTAGAGGAGGTTAATAAGACTGCATGTGAAAAGAATGCCGGTGAGGCTGCACATAAAAAAGGTCGGTGAGGTTGCATGTGAGAAGAGTCTATATGACTGCATGCACAAATAGAATGTCGACATGAATACGTGGGAGGAAATGAGATCAGTGTGATGTGTGCAGGAAGAGAAAGCCAATGAGGCTTTATGCGAGAAGAGATTGGCAAGATTACATACTAGAAGCAAATTTGTCGACGGATTACAACATGGATCGAAGGTCGAGATAGCCTGACGATAAATAGAGTAAATGAAAAACTTAATGTCATGGTTGAATCTAGCAGAGGAGGCATTTAAGGCCCTCACATCTCGTAAATGATGCTAGAAGTTTGCTACTAGAAAAGTCGCATGGATCTTATCTAAGACGAATGAAGATGAAATTAGCATCGTAAAGATGTCAAAGTCGCTGAGGGGATCGTGGAGACGACAATTACGACAAAAGTTCCCTTGGTGGCCCCGAGATTAAGAACTACGAGAAGTCTATGGAGCTAATAAATTTGCTCTGATACTGTGTAGAAAATTAAATATGGAAGAAAAAAAATGTGATGATTGTATTCATGGTTTTGGTCATACGTATGGTTTAGATGTAACAAACTAGCAAGATGTTCCTAGATGATAGCAATTAGTTACAATAAATAGATCTAGTTGGTTACACCAAATATTCAAATTCAAAATATTTTAATGTACCAACAGAAATAAAAAGCAACTAATAAGGTTTAACAAAGCTATTAAGCAATCCAAAGCTAGGCTCGTTGATCTGCAACTTGATTAAAGTACTTCTCATCTTGAGTTGGATTAATCTGTCCGCCATTTAGAAATAGACTAGGTCCTCAGATGTACTTCAGGGTTCTATAGAGTTTCTAGGGAAAAGGAGTATCCAAGCGTGCAACATATATACTCATAGTGAGCAATTTCGATTAGTATAAGATCTAATAAATTTGATAAAATCTCTTTTAAGCTGTGAGAAAATCGATGATGAAATTCATAATGTGCAGATAAAGTATAATCAATAATAAACAAGTGAAATATCCTGTTCTTAAGTGTAAACAGATGTCAAACTATTATCATTAATGTGATCTTGTTTGGACGAATCCATGGAATTTCCCACTTGACACGCTGAAGGAAGCTTTTGTCGTGTTCATCTTGAGCTGTTCCCACATAATGTTGAAAGCCGTCTTCAGATCTTAAAGATGGTCCTCATTTCAGTGATTCTTGACATTGAGGTTGTCGACATAACACTACTATTTAAGTGTTCACAAAAGATAGTGCTTATCGTGCGTTGGTAAGTAAAGCCAGCGTTCATTAAGTCGATAGTAGTAATTGTATGACTTTCCTTTAGGTGTGAAAGGTTGTACTGGTTCTCGACAACTTTTACCGAAATCTAATCCTCGACTGGATTTGAAGTCGTGTCCCATATTTTCCGTTGTATACCGCGACTCTTGGTTGTAGTGGGAGAACTGCAAGGCTTCGCCATCCGTCTCTGTGTCTTCTTGGTACCTTTCAAAGTTAGAGATGTCTCCCGAAGATGATAGGTGACTGATCCTTATGCCTTGAAGGGACTATGAAGTACGTATGGTCATAATTTTTTATCCCATGCTGTCTGTTATGGGCATGTCTAGTGAAGGTGTTGTATCTAGCAAGTTATCTGTGCAATTATGTTTGCAAGATCACACTTACTATCAACACAAAGAATATTCAAAAGTAAAGTTCTCACTCAACACCCATTCAACACCATCTGTGGCGGAATCATTACAATAGCTCCCTAAATCTATTACAAATGACTTGTTGAAGGGTCTTTATCTAGTCTGACGTTCCTTTATGTTAAATCATTACAATATTTCCCAAAAATTTTCCATTCTTTTTAGTTCTCTAAATCTAGTATAAATGGCTCGTTGAAGGGTCTTTAACGACTGACTTTTGGTGGGCAGTGTCCTCATGGCCCCTCCTTTGCCCACATATTTCAGTCATTGATGTAACGTGGAGGGGATAATCAAATTACAGTACTCCAGGGTCGCCCACGGTCATATGACGTCTCGACATCAGTAATATGGCATGTCACTTCTGTCTTTTAAGTCATCAATATGATACTTTTGAATCTTTCTAGTGGGTTGGCTACTCTTGGCATTAAAGCCATAAATGCTGGTACCGGTGGACGAGAGTTGATGCATGGGAATGTGAAGAAATTTCATCACTATTCAGGACAATATGCTCAAGGCATACTTGGGGTCTACCTAGATGTGTTCAACTTGAATTAACCTGATGTACCGAATGTATAAGGGCGGAGTCATGCTTGTTTGTAGGTATAAGCATGTCTTTTGACGTGAAGGTAATACTAAGTATTTGTTTGGTTACTTGGTGGCATCGAGAACATAACGGTTGAGTGAATTCATCACTGGTTGGGAGCACTTGTGTCAATAATGACTCAGAACCAGCAAGTGCTTTTTCGTGACCTTGTCTTCAGAGAGGAAGTAATTCATGCAGAGTACAAGATTTTCCGAAGGTAGGCAATTGGCATAGTAGAAAAACACTCAAACTTAAAACTCACTAAGAAACACTCAGACTACAAAGAGAAAACTCAGACTAAACTTCAGTGCCTCTCTAGAGCTAGGGATTCTTCTTTTTATAGAGAAAGCAATTGTGTTTCATCATTTCTTCTAAAGAAAAAAAAATCAAAGCACAAAGGTCCACCGACGGTACACATTGTGCGCCATCGTCACGTTCGTTTGTCTTCAATAATTCTTTAAAAGCAACTGCTATATCCGAAAGCGCATTCCATTGGTGTTAGTTTGGTGAGCGCGGACAAAATACTTTTTTTTAAAAAGTAGGATTCTTTTATGGCTGTGAGTGCAGTTGGTGAGAACGTTTTTATCTTGTGGTCCTATTATTAGGTCCACCTTACTTTCCTATGTCTATCTTCAGTTGATTCATCAGGGTCATTAAATCTTCCTATCCTTCATCTTCCATAGGATCTGAAGTTGATGCTGTTACTGATTGAGGAGGTTTGAGATTGTGGTTTAAATAGAAAGAGTTTCTTAATTCTTTCCCTATTTTTTTTTCCAAATGAAGTGAATCAACAAAACCCTTCGCTATTTCTGTATGGTTGGATGTTAAGAGCTAAAGAAGCTGCTTGCCAATCAAATAGAATTGCCCCATGTTCAAATTTAATAGATGGGACTGAGCTTGATAATTCCCAGAGTGTCAAAGAATTCTGTCACAACATTTTGAAATTCATTGTTTTCTACAGTCCTTTTTATTGAATTTTATCTTTAAGTGTTGCAGATCTGCAATGACTTTGTGGAGTTCCCAAAGCTGTACTGAGGGGTACATTTTATATATTGTCTTTGTACTGAGGGGTACATTTTATATATTGTCTTTCTTCCCAGATAGACCAAATATAGAACATGAATACGTTTTGATATTTTATACTGTACTGCACGACAATTTTAAAACATACTGGGGGTATGATGCTTTTAAAAACTTCAGGATTGTTGGTATCGAGGTATATCTCGTGAACCAATCCTTTTTCAATTTGCACTTTGTACTCAGTAATTTCATGAAAACAAGTCAGAAGCTGAGGTCTATTATTTTCATTTAGTATTAATTTATGTTTGCTGAGAAGACCCTCAATTCCTATTTCTTGAAGATCTTTAAAGAACTTTAGCAAGAATTGATCATCAACTAGTTGTTGATTGTGCAGTTCTAAGAGTTTGTGGAACTAAGATTCTAATTCTAAGATTGAGTTTTTCTATATCAATTTTATAAAAACTTCATTTGCTCAAGGAAGTCTTCACTCCTTAAACTCACTAAATCTGATGGATCAAAAGTTTCGAGGTTACTCTTTAATTGTCTCTGTTCTGGAGAGTAGCCCTCAAACATGTTGCTCATTTTTCTTGTTAAGGGTAGAGACTTCATTGTAGAGATATATTTTGCCATATTTTCTACCTTCTTTCTGGCTTCTTGATATCCCTTGTTTTTTGCTGTAATGGCCTCATTTTTTTCTTTTAATTTTTCATTTAGCTATGTTAGGTAAAAATTTATAATTCTATTTTCGCCCTTTTCAACAACTTTGAAAATGCCATGTAGAAGTTTGTAATCTTTTGGAATTTTATTTTTCAATCCACTAGCATACCATTCTTTTATTATAGCTTTAAGGAAAGAAGCGAGGACAGTGGGTCAAATTGTTTGACCATTGGATCGTAAATGCTGACCTGTAGGTTTTAGACCAGTAGGTCTTGTAGGGCCAGTGGTCCTAAATCCTATTGAACGCATATTTTGATGGATTCATATAGAAATTTCCTTTTCATCTGTGGATGAAATGTTTTGAGAAGAATTGGTTTTAGTTTTCTTCTCTTTTTTTGTCCATTCCTTGTTGAGCCTCTTCATTAACTCATCATGATCATTCAGTGCCTTTTGCACTCTTTCTCCTAGCTCCTTGGCAAACATGACTTGGAAAAAAGATTAGCTGTAAAACTAGTATATCCAGGGATATATTTGACATCATAAGAATAGATTTCTAAATATATCGCAATTCTATTTCTTGTAAGATTTTTTTCAATATTGTTAATAGTTTTTTCTTTAAAAATTAGGATGCTGCTTTTTTATCAGATTCAATAATAAAGTTTCTGTCAAGAAGATATGTTTTTAGATTTTTATAGCTAATTTTATAGCTAGAAGTTCTGTGTCATAAGTAGCATATTTTTGCTCTGTCATTTTAAAAATTCCAGATGCGTAAGCTACTACCTCTATATTTTTTTCTTTTGTTTTGACAATAATTATTCCCGCCCAAAAAAGTTCAGAAGCATCGGTTTGTAACGTAATGCTATCTGTATCTAAAGGATAAATTAAGATTTTTTGATCTATAATTAGATCTTTTATTTTTTTAATTTCAGTTCGTTCTAAATTTGTTAGAGTAATTTTGGTCTTCTAAGTATTCCATCTTCTAGGTTGTTCACCACTTTCTTATTTATACTTTGGTTGCATTTTAGTAAGTTTTTTTGTAAATTTTCTCTGTAAATTTTCTATTCTTGCCGAAAGATGAGGTATAAATTTTCTTCTGTAGTTTAGCAAACCTAAGAAACTATGCAATTCTTTAAGAGTTGAAAAATTATCAACCTAAGAAACTTTGCAATTCTTTAAGAGTTGAAAAATTATCATGAAATTCTTTTATTTTTGAATGTATATGTTGCTGGAGTTCTATTCGTCCATTTTTGATGTATTTGCCTAAAATTTCTATTTCAGTCTTAAATAACTCGAATGTTTTTAGGACTAAGAATAATTTGATTATTTATTAGTAGTTTGATAATTTGTTTAGCTTTATCTCGGTCATGTTTTTTTAGCAGTATTAGAACTTGAACTAGCTTGTTCAAGATATATTATGATGCATTTATAGAACTTCAAGATAAAGAGATATAAGTCCAATATCAATGGATGAAGATCTAGAAATAAGAAGATATGGTAAAAGATCTGATTGGATAAATTACCATAATAGTCACAAAATTAGAAAACATTTGTTTATAGATGATAAACAAGAAAAGGAGAATTATGGAAATTATTTTAATATAGATAAAATCCCACATAGAAAATTACGAAAATATATGATTGAGTGGACTCGACATATATTAGGAACTATACACATCTTGCCCAAAGAGGTAACAAAAGAGAACTTTATGGAATATGCAACTAGTTTGTAGGAAGGACATGCTCTTGCTTGGCTTAAAAACATAGAGAAAATGCATACCCAAGACTTACAAAATATTAAATTAGCTGAAACAAAAGAATATATGCTTGGAAGGTTAATGACACTTCTATATGGAGACATAACAGGAGAAAAATCTCAAGAAGCAAAAGATTACAAAAAATTATTAATTAAATTAAACCTATGTGATATATGTATGCTAGACGAGTTTGCAGCAACATATTTGGTTATATTTTTGAGTTAACTGACAAAAATCAGAAACTATTTTGGTTAACACATTTTTTTCTAAAATCCCAATTCCATGGAATAAGATTATAGAAGATAGATATAATAAAATGAGAATATCTATTTATCTAGATCAAAATATTAATTCAACACATAATAAATGATTCCTAAAGAAAAGATGTATGGACACTATTACATAATATTGCCTAGAAGCAGAAGCCATAAAACAGATAAAAAGATTAAGTCATCAAAACTAGCTTATAATTGTTATAAGAAGTATGATGAAGACATTAATGAAGATTTTGGTTGTAACCCAGAGTATAAAAATTATTTTTGAAAAAAATATAAAAGAAAAATGCTATAAAATAACAAAAAGAAAGTGGAAACCTAATTAAAAAAGAAAGTAAAAAAAGACAGAAAATATGTCAACAAAAGTATATTCAAAAGAAAAATTTTAAAAAGATGTAAATGTTTTAAATGTCATGAATAGGGCCATTATGCAAACGAAATATTCAAGAAATAATAGTTACTGACCTAGAAGAATATGAAAACTATAACCAAAACTTATAGATATCCCAAGCGAAACAAATTCTTCAGTTCATGAAATAGAAATTAATTACTCTTGACTCCTCTGAAAATGATGATGACATTTCAGATATTACAAAAAAAATTATAACTTTTAACGATAATGTGATTACAATTAATCATACTTTATACTCTATAGAAATACAACCTACCTCCATATTCCAATTTATCCTAAAAGAGAAGAAATAAATTCTCCAGGATATACCTTATATGCTAGCAAAAACTTTACTATCAATAGGTATAACACCATTGGAATATTTTTAGATGTAAAAATTATTCAGCTAATGGATTAATAGACCAACAATTGGAAAAGAACAATTGTTAATATGAAGTGGTCTTATAAAACCACAAGGCACAACTAATATCTCTTTAATCATAAAAAATGTAGCTATAAACGATATTGTGGTCGAACAAGGAGATAGACTAGCTTTGCTAACCATTTAGAAATATGAAGACCTCCCAATGATAAAAAAGGAATATGAGTCCTTGGAAGAGAGACACTATGCCAGAAAGTACTCCAGGAAGTTCTTGGAGGCAACCTCATAAACAAGAAACCCCTACTAAATGAAAAGAGAATAAATGAATTCGATAATTTAATATCTATGTGAATACAATTATTTCGATTGAAACTCCAAATAAATCTATAAGAGATAGCGAAGGTGAAGGTTTTTCTATATTTGATGAAGATCTAGAAAAATTAAAACAAGCTATTCCTAGATCTGACAAAAAAGATGTTTATAAAACCTCTTCATTGAAATCTAGGTTTCTAGATAAAAATATATTTGAAAGAATGCAAGGAAATATAGAATTAAAAGAAAGAGATGATTTTTCATCTATTCAATTGATAGATAATAAAACATAGAACAAATAAAGAAATACTATCCTGATAAAAGATATTGTAATGTGTTTGTCGTTGAAGGAATAATGATGCTTTGAGGCATCTGACTGGTTGGGACCTGTCGAGGAGAGGATTCGATTCTCTCTTTTGCTATCTTGGTGCTATTGTAGATGGAGCTCCACCTGCCATGGTCTCTTGTCCCGTTCTTGTATTGTGGAAGGTTCACTTCTTTCGACTGACTTCTCGTCTATTTCAGCTTGATGTACTAATTCCTTTCAAGACTCGGCCTTTAATGGCTCCCATGCGATCTTCGACCTTCTTTTGGAAGTTGTGTTGACTAGTCTCTAGTAGCAGGTGTCTAGGCAACACTTTAATAAATTGGAGAATTTTTTTTAGAATCTATTGATGTAAGTGCTAACTCGCTCCCCTGGTTCGTGTTTCTCTTCAAGAAGATTGCCCATCATTATCCCGATGTCTACTTCATAGAGCAAAGATAGGAAACATGTCTCCATGTCTATCCACATCCTGATCGAGCCCCCTAGGAGGTTCCCAAACGGGTAAAAACTTGATTCTTCTTAAAGTGCCGATGGATAGCTTAGTCATTATCACATCGTTGTCGATTATATTACCGATTAGTGACCGGAAATGATAAAGATGTTGGCTAGGCGATCCCGTGTTGTTGAATTGGGTGCAAGGTTAGAGGTTTAAACTTTGGAGGATATAATACTGCATCCTATTCTAGAGGGGACTGGGTGAAGCTGACTTTCTGGTGCTCTTACCTTTGACTCACGAAAGTGATTTTTGCCTCTACGTTCTCCATGATTCTAGCGTCAATTGAGGTTGATACTATTGCTGGCTGCGTATCCAATTTGACTGGACTTGTTCGAGTGTTCCTCATGGTTATTGGTGTTGACTATTGGTAGATGAGTGGGTTTAGCCACTAACAAAACATTCATTGTAACACTGTAGAGGTGGTTGCACCCTTTGTGTAGGTTTTCTGATGGGCGCTTGTTATCCCACCCTCAGCATTTCCATTGGTGTTTGGACAGACACTTGCCATTACACCTCTGGTGTGGTGATTCTAGTAAGCGATAATTTGGTTGAACATTATTTGGATATTAGCCAAGGCATCTCGGTTTTCTCTGGTTGCTTGCTCTTGAAGCTCGAGTCGTTTGGCTAAGTCGTTTTAGTCAAGATGATTGATTGTTCCATTGACTCCTGGGGCGTTGTGGTCAATGCCGGTTGTAGTGTTTTCGTTGGCCATACAATATGCCAAATTATGCTCATGACCTGAGAAGAAGATTTACATGAAAGGCTATATTTGACTGTAGTCAAAAGTCATGACCATCTTAGATTGAGTTCTTTGGTATGGACCTTCAGCATTGACGCCATGCCCTTAAACTTGGGGATCAAAGCTAGAATCTGAAATGTGATGAACTATAGTTAGAGTGGGTTGGTTTCGAGGGGGCATCTACCCCGTTCTAGTCCTTCTCTGAAGTTGACTCTTTCACCCTGTCGAAATCTGCCACATACTAGAACAAGGCATTTTATTCACCTTGCGCGAAATCAACACCCTGCATATAAAGTGTCATTCTGTATGATGGTGTGTCTTGCTACGAATAAAGTAGATATGAACAATGTGACACTCCTGAATCAAATAAACTAAACTGGTATTGAATAAACAAAAACAGTACCTGTACCACATCACCATATTCTGCCTCTGCTGTCATTGCTGATCTAGTTGACCATACTACCCTTAACCCTGAGGCTAGTGTTATGAAAGGTGCGCGTTTCATTGTACCTCATGTGCCCAGCGATGCGAGGCAGTAAGGAAGTGCCCTACATCGAAAGCAACAATGCCTTTTTGCACATCACAAGTGCCTTACGCGAGAGCACATTGCACATGGCATGTAAGGCAAAACCTCGTATATTTTTGTTTTTTAGCATTTCAATCGGGTATTTATACTAGATAACTCGTATCCCAAAAAGAAAAACTCATTAAGCCATTTTAGCAGCCCGGTTGAGAACCCGAACTTGTTCTCATGCACTATTCGATTGTTCTTCGATATTATACTGACTTTTGATTGGAAAATTATGAACTTTACTACTATGTTGAGTGTGTTAGCATTATGAATTAAGATCTTATTGTGATTTGATAGTGGATATTATTTATCTCGATATATTTTTATGTAAAAATTCATAAACATGCTCTGTCATGCTTGATTTTCTATCTTGAAAAATTATGTATGTGGTGTGCGCCTCGTTTTACTTGGCTGCGCACATTGGGTTGTGTGTTGCACATGTACGTGTAAATGGACTTTGCACCCTGCATTGCGTATCACGCATTGATAACACTGCCCGTAGTTGATACTTGGGTTGGTCCTGGGGTTGAGATCCACTGTTGCTAGCCTTGCAAATGTTGTCCTTTTTGGTTCCCTTTGAACATTTGCTGCTCAATGACATTGTTGGCCTCCTTTACTGTCCACCCTTTCTGGCCTATCCTGTCCGTACTATTGTTTCCTTAGTATACCCTCTTTTAACTCCTTGTCAAGGGCAAGTGGTTATTTGATGATCGGCTGCCTCACACTCAAGGCACAAGCCGTTTGCTCTCCTTTAGTCTTTCATCAAGTGTCCCAATAGCAAATCATATTCATTAGGCATGGTGTTAGTCTCAAGGTTTCTGTTTGCTATCGGTTGGCTGGTGCTCCTCTCTTTGGCCTGTGATGTCCCGTTACTGATATTTGTCGAGCAAGGCATAGTCAATGATTGCAGTAATCTACAGTTACATTAATGATTTATGTTCATTAGCGCAAGACAATCATCATGAACTAAAAGTTTCATAAGATGTTTAATGCAGGACATATCCAGATCTGAACCCTGTAAAATATTTGATGAAGATTTTATTAGGATATTATTATTTTGATATTAAGATGTTGTCTTTTATTGGTATGATTTGATTGTATTCTAAGTAATCTTCTACTTTAGTTAGAATTTCTTAGGATTTGATTTTATTATGTCCTAGTTTAGTTAGGATCTTATTTGATTCCATCTTTTAATTATGTTACAATATGATTTGATAGGATTTTGATTTGTTTCTTTTAACAATGAGGTGCTTTTCACTTCTATAAATAAGATGTAATCATTCATGAGGAATGGCCATCAGCATTGATGAATAAAAAAATTGAGTTACAGAATTTCTTGAGCGTATGAATTGTTTGTTCTTTGGCATGTTAATTGCTGCTGTGAAGCCCTTAGCTATTTGTTAGTTGGATGTGAAAACCTTGAATGTGAAACCTATTTATCTTAATTCTCTCTTCTTTTTAGTTCATGTGCATTCAGATTGGAGCCCTCATCATGTCCCCAATCATCTGCTCTATCACCAACTTATCTCCGCCAAAAAAAAAAAGAAAGGACCAGCTCATGACTTCGAGTCATCATCAAAACTAAAGTCAGGGTCGAAGCAAGATTCAAAGTCTTTGTGATGACACCCCTAGAAGCTTATGCTTCTTGAGCATTTTCAATGAGGATGCCAAATTTGAAAAGGGGGTAGATTTGATGCAGGACAGATCCAAGATCTGAATCCTGTAGAAGATTTGATGAATATTTTACTAGGTTGTTATTTTGATTTTTAGGATCTTAGCTTTTTTTTTGTTAGGATTTAATTTTATTCTATATAATCGTCATTTTGGTTAGGATTTGTTAGGATTTAATTTTGATCTCTTCTAATTTAGTTAGGGTTCTATTGATTGCATCGTTTAATTATGTTAGGATATGATTTGATAGGATTTTGATTTATTTCCTTTAGTTATTAGGTGCTATTCTTTTCAGTAAGTAAGATGTAATCCTTCATGAGGAATGAACTTTGATGAATAAACAAAAACTGAGTTTTGAAAATTATTGAGCATGTGGATTGCTTGTTTTTTGGCATGTGAGTTTGCCTGATTCAGTGTAAATCCCGTAGGTGTGTAGCCTATTCATTAGTGGGGTGTGAGACCCTAGGGGTGAAGCCAATTTATCTTAATTCTCTGTTCTTTTTAGTTCTTCCGTCTTCAGTTGGGAGCCATCGCTGTGTCCCACATCAATGCTAGTCTTAGCTAGTTGGTTTTGGTTGGACACATGCTTCTGTGGCATCATGTGAGCATGAATGCTCATAAAGTATAGTGAAAATTTTTACAAAATATATCAATGACCAACTTTACTTTCTATGCCAACATTTGCAACGAAGAAGTTTTTGTATACGTAAAAATGAGTTATGAGATTAAATATCTGATCATATTAGAAAAGATCGTAAGATTGGTGCCTCTGTGCGTAGTTACTGGTAGAGTAGCATCAAGTTCTATATCACTTCAAGTGGTCTGTATATATAAAGACTGATGGACGCACTACTTTGAAAGAGTAACAGGAGAACAGTTGAAGAGTTTCAAATCCGTGAAGCCCCAGTTTTTCTTTGAGCTTCCCATAAGCTAAAATTATTCAGGTGACATGTATGAACCCATTTAACCCATAAACCACTTTTTTCTGAGCCAAAACCACACCTGATTACACAAAACTGCTACATTCATTCAATCAAAATCCCAACTATTTTACAGACACGACGCTAAGCTACCAGCGCTCTGCTTTCATTAAGAGTGTTTCCACTCTATAGGTAGGCTCTACACTCTGCTTCTACTCTATGAAGCACCCCTTTAGGTACAATAAAAATCTAAGTCTGATACATTTGTATATTAAAAAGGTCCACTTTAATGAGTTCAAGTTTCCCAATATGTTATTAAGTTCATGTTGCACAATGTTCAAATTTTATATGTATTATTCTTGCTTCTTTTCTTAGACTGATAGGAATTAAGTTCTGATTTGGAACATAATTTCCTGGAAGTATTATTTATATGTTTCTTTTACTTTGGATGAACAACAGTGACAATAATGGAAATTATGCGAAGAGAGTAGTCCTTTATGAAGATGCAGCAAAGAAGCAGCTTCAGGAATTTATTTCTGTTCTTAGAAGTTGCCAAGTGATGATTCAAGCATGTTCCTCTCTGAATTCCATTTTGACTTATACAGAATCTTGTTTACTTCATCATTTACTAACACCGGGTAATGTTGAAAATACCCATGGAACTAATAGTTGATGTACCGTTGCATTTTTTTAAAATTTTTTCTCTAATGAGTAATGTATGCAGGCAAACGGCTACCTGATGTTTCTTCAGTTTTAAACCACTTCAAGGAAGCATTTGACTGGAGAGAAGCTGAACGGTCAGGGCGGATTATACCTCATCAAGGAGTTGATATTGAGTATGATACAGCTTGCATTAGATCGAAGAAGATCGAGTTACGTCTGAAGAAGTACCTGACAAAACAACGTAGAATGCTGGGGGATTCATCGGTAAAAAAAAGAAAACAAAAACTTAGGAATGCAATACACACTATTTTATACTGTGGCTATTCCTTCTATTGCAACAGATGTCCATTTACAGCTACATTCTTGTTTGTAGATTAATTATGTTACAGTGGGGAAAGATTCATATCTCCTAGAGGTACCTGAAAGCTTGTGTTCACAAGTCTCTCTAGAATATGAGCTTCGCTCATCTAAAAAGGTATATAAAATGAGTTCTATCATCTGTATTCTATATGGCTACTTTTTTCTAATTTTTGTTAAATCTTATGCGTTTGTATAAGCATATACATTGCTGGATGCTTGATAAAGGCAAACTGTTTATCATATTACATGGATATATGTTGATTATACCACAAGAGTTTTGATAAGATTTATTGCCTGGTTTTAAGTCAAATCTCTTGATCATTGTTTTAAATATCCCCGACATGGCCCGATATATCCCTCGATATATCTTTTTACAAGGCTTGCCGCAACTGATATGGTCTCTAATTATCCTTTGCCGCTTTTTGGCTATATTGGGTGATATATCCCCGATGTGGCCAATATATCAGCCGATATGTGGACCGGTATATCTTTTTATATGGCTTGTCGCAAAACAATATACTGCGTTTGGCAATTTTTGGGCAAGATATCATGATTTCCTCATTATATCAAATGACATTTTGCCCGAAAAAAAACAGACCAATGTTGCAATGTTGATTTGTACTTTTGTTTGTTTTACAAGATTGATTAGTGATCCTAAACGTATATTATTTACATTTTGTATGCTTAGACTTCATTAAGTATGTTGAGATTGCATTTTAGTGCATTATACTATATAGGCAAACATTTGATATGACATTCTGATATTTACTGGATATGTCCGATATTTCCCCGATATCCACAATCCGATATGAATTTTGGCCATCCGATATTTTCCCAACATCCGATATTTAAAACCTTGCTCATGATTGTACAACCAGTGCCATGTTAGTTTTGTAGGGTAGGAGCTATTGATTATATAGCCATGGACATGTTAGTTTTATAGGGTAGGGTACTATTGATTGGATTTGGGCTTCTATCCTATTTTCCGAGAAGTATATTTTTTGCATCTCAAATAGATCTATGATTCTATACTGCTGAACAGGCTCTCAAGTATTTGAACTGCCTTAAAACAAAATTAGATGTTTCTGCAATCTCCTTCATGTACATCAGTGAGATCAAAATGGACACTTTTCAGTAGCAAACTGGTTTAATGTGCTGCAGTCTAGAATAATTCTAAACTGTCAAAACTTGGTTTAGAAGGGATATTCAGTAATGTAGGTCTAGATAAATGGTTCTGAATTCTTATTGCGAAGCTCTACACGTAGTTTTGTCCAGCATAATATTTTAATCCCTTTCATTTTGCATTTTGTCGATAGATATGAGCAAAAAATATTCGCATCATATAATTTTTTTTCTTCGGTTTTTGGCTATTTAAATATATTTGAATTTTAAAATTTCATGCTTTAACATATACTTTTCAGTTGGTGGGACCAAGATCAGATTCTGCCAATTGGATTATAGGCAAACTCTATTTGTATCATGCACATTGCCAAACAACCTGAAGTTATACTGACCCTTGCATATTAGATGCACTATTTTACAACTTTAATTTCATTTCATAACAGAAGGAACACAGTGATTCTTCTCTCACTATATTTGGAACACCAGAACTTCTTATTTTATAAGTCATGGCTCTATTTTTCTGAGTGTAACTCTATGGGATGGTCATGATAATGATACTGATTATGGCCCTAGCAATATATAAGTATAATATTCTTCCTAGGACCCTGTTTTTAACTTAATATGTTTTCCATCCTTTAAAGTAGTAACTTCTATAAGCTAGCAATTTTATATACTTGTTCTTTGCTGTAATTTGGTCTTTGATTTAAAAATTATATATTTCATGGTGACATTTCGTACTTGTTTATGATTCACATTTCTGATGTGATTACTTTCATGGGTCATCTTCAGAAAATTGTATGATGACAAATATGTAAATGTCCTTTTTATATAAACTTCTATGCTTCTTTTCTCTGAATAAAACTCTTATAGAGAAAAATCTGTCAAGTAATGTCTAACAGACCTTGATTTGCGTGAGCATATTTCATCTACTTGCATTTGGCCGACTTTCATTTTCTTGAGCAGTTTCTACTGGGAAAGTCTGATCAAGCTTGTACTAAATGATAATGTCATGGAGCATAATTGTATCGCAGAGAGATTTGAAGAATGGAAGTAAATCATTCTTAGTTCCTTTGTTTGGCATTGAATTTACTGCTGAGCAAAGTTTGGCATAAACCGACTAAACCGACCAAACCATCTAATTTTTGACTGTTTGGTTCTGTTTCATAAACCTTTTGGTTCGGGTCAGGTTGAAAAAATTTCAACTCGTTTTCACTGGACTGATTGCAGTACTCTTTCCCTTTAAATTGTCAGTCAATAGGCCAATAACCTCACAACCATACGCGGTACTCTATTTCATTGTGCCCACGTGAGTTAATCTAATTCCCAACAATGCAAGTTGTCTCCATCTATTGCTGAAAAATAGGGAGATAATCCCGCAAATACCAAAATCAAAACCAAGCTATCATGGCCTCTCTCCTTGTTGTACCCATAACCAAATTGAAGAACTCAATCATCCATATCACTTTCTTGTTCATCTTCAACCTTCAATTTCCTTAATTCTCTTCCTATTTTTCTTCTTTGATTTTTTTATTTATTATCTGCAGCAATAGTGAAAGCCTTAGTTTCTGGGTTGCGATTTTAGGGGTGGCTTGTTGCTGCTTGCTGGTGAAGGATGATACAACCCCAAAAAACCAAGAGAACCTAACCGAAATACAGTTTGATTCATTATTTATGTTCAGTTTCATCTAAAATGATTAAAACTTTTGTATTATTTAATTTAGTTCTAACTAGGATACCTTTTGTATTATTCGGCTGAAAGAGTAATTAGCAAATTTGATTTGAAACTTTTGACTGAAATCTTAGTAATATTCTGTTTTTTTCCCCTGAGAACTGAGGGTTCGGTCCAATTCTAGTAAGAAAATTATAGAACAATCAAGAGGTGGAAGTTGGTAGCTGAAGGGAAAAGATGTTCAAGGACTCACATGCCTGGGTACATTTGGTGGTGTGCGTGGGGAAAGAAATGGGTATGAGGTGGTAGGTAAATTTGTTTAATGAGCTACCAAGAAAGACTAGTAGTCAGGTCCGCACCATGCTAGTCACATGGAAGAATGTTAACCTCACCGCTCTTATTTCTTGGTAGCTCATTTTACTAAATGAGGGCGCAGCTCATGTCCATCATCCATATACATATGTGTGGATACGTGTTTGTGTGTGTATGTTTCTTTGTGTCCTTAATTTGATATAATACATGCGCACACGCACACACACAAGGTATTGGAATATTTTTATATGTCGACTTATTGCTCTCTGCACAAGCTATATGGCTGCAGGGTATAACCTTACTATTGACGTAGGATCCGATTACTCTCTCTAGAGTGATTTTTGTCATTGAGGCCACAGAGATCACAAGTTATGTTCCACTAAGGAATACACAAGTTCATCTGGCACCATAGGTGGAGGGGTTAATCAGAAAACATTTGTTTGTTTCAGTGCGTCTTGGGCTTGTAGCCTCACGATTGAGGTTTTAGGTTAAGTGATATGGGACAACATTACGAAGACAGTTTATGCTTGGGGTTTAACTTGAAACCACACTACATGTGGTTTCCAGGGGAAAGTTTTGATGTGAAATTCTAATAAAAAACTAGAACATAATTCTCACAATGAAAACTCTCCTTGATAACATTCCTGGAGGTAAAAGTAGAAAATCTACATAGTGACTGAGAGCTTTTTTTCAAATTATCAAACACATTAAATTGAAGTCAAAGAAGTAGTTACTTAGTATGACCTTATTGTATTATATGGATTATGGATTTCTGTGCATCACAATAACATCGACACTAACAAGAACAACAAAACTTATCCCAAATATTTGGGGTTGGCTACGTGAATCCTATTCTTCCCTTGAGTTATGCTATGAGTTTTCTCCTCCATTATGTATTGCATGGAGTTTCATGCACAAGAGAATAAATAACCCTTCTATCTTCATTTTCTTGGTTGGCAGTAATTTTTTCGTTTGCTGTGAGAAGATTCAACTTATTTTTCTGGATAGGTTTGCTATGCATTTCCAATAGAATCAGTAATGTCATCTCATGAGCTTCACCATTACAATTGAGAAAACCTTTTTCCTTCCACACTCATAATACCGGAGTCTTGGAGCTAGTAGTACTGTATTGGCTAGTATAAGCTAAGAGCAAGTGTAGATTAGTTAGCTAGTCTTGACATACTTCTCTACTTTAAAGTTGCAACAGATTGAGTCATATGAGAAATTTAATGATTACAAACCATCAAAAATGAAATTTCTTGAAATATCTGTTCTAAGTGTGTTATATGACTAATTTTTCTAGTGAAAGTTTGTAGGAAGTTTTAACCTTACATTAAGAGGATCCTTCTTTCTTTATGTACATGTAAAGGGATATTTTCGATACTGGACACCAAAAATTAAGAAGTACTTGTCAAAACTTGCTCAAGCAGAAGCAGACAGAGAATCTAAACTCAAAACTATTCTTCAGAGGTTATTAGGGCAATTCAGTGAGCACCATAGCAAATGGAGGCAGTTGGTTTCTGTAATAGCAGGTATGAAACTCCATTAGCAATATATAATAATTATTCTTTGTGCTATTTCACATTGTATTATTTACCCATTTGAATCATATTCTTTTTCCTTTTGAATGTAGTAACAATATCAAGGACAACAATAACAAGAGGCAACTAAGAAAGGACCTTTTTGCCAATTTATTCTGTGTGCTATTTGTCATATGCTTCTCACGTTTACTATAACAAAGACAATGAAAACAACAAAGACCTTATCCCAAATGGTTGAGGTTAATTACAATGAATCCTATTCTTTTATTCAATCTAAGCCTTGGCCATCTTTTCTATTAAGTTAAGCATTATCATATCCTTCTTAATTGCTTCTAACCAAGTTTTCTTAGGTGTAACTCTAGATCCCTTTGCCCCATTAAAACTGTTATACATGACCAAACTACCTTAGTCGATTCTCTCATTTTATCCTCAATAGGAGCATCCTCTAATTAACTATGGATGCACTCATTTCTTATCTTTTAGTGTATACCTACAAGACCATCATAACATTCTCATTTCTGCTACATGCATTGTGCGCACATGTTTTTTAATTTCCCAACATTCTGATCCATAATTCATTGTTGTTCTTATAACCATTCTATAGAATTTTCCTTTAGTCTGATAGGAATTATATGATCTATGGTTAGTTGATTACATAAGACTCCTAAAGCACTCCTCCATTTCTTTCATACCGAAGCTTCGCATATTGACTGTGAACACATTAATTTAGTTGCTTTCTCTGCATCTCATTGGCAATGTTCTGGGTTTGATTTTCGGTTTTATAGCTCCCCTCAAGTTGAGTTATAATTCATTTCAAGGAATCGATCATCTTTCCCTTTCGTCTATACTGCTTAGGTTACTCAGACACCACATTTTGGGTGCCGTGTTCGTGTCCGCATGTATCAGACATAGATTCTCTGTGGACATTGCCATGGACACGTGTGGTTCAAAGCAAAAACCGATTTTCCTATTACTTATACCCTAAAGTAGTTTCTTTGGTGATATTGGGTTCAAAATCAATCGTTTTTTGAACTTGAAAGCTGTAACCCATTACTTAAATATTCGAAAATACCCATCATATTATCCTATATGATAAAAAATAAACTTTTGTTGTTAAACCTTATTCTTAGTTTGATTTAACTTGACTCTTAATTGTTATAGAAAATAGAAGAAACATACAAATGTTATGGGTATTTTAATTCAATATTTGATCTAATGTAGTGTGTGTATGTGTTTGCCACGGCCCATGTCCGTATCCGTATCCGTATCCGTGCTACCTATGTACTGAGTAATTGTACGAGAGTTTGTTATTGTATGTACTTGAGCTGCATAAGGTACTTACATAACAACTGTCCCTACCCCGCCACATCACGCACAAGAGAATGTGGGAATGTCCTCATCTTCATAATTTCTTTTTGCTAGGACTTTGGTGGAAATCTACATGGTTCATGTCAGGCTGCCGATTGATGAGAACAGTCTTAAATGATGATGATTGAACCGCTCATCATGAATTGCAATACTATTTACCGTTTCTCATATAGTGTAGAACATTACATGTCAGGATTATGATTCCATTTGGCTTTTTCGTTTTTCATTGGAGGTGAAGTGCAATATCCAAAAGCAGTTGTTGGACTTTAAAAAAACGTTTTCTTATTACTACTTCAATTATTCAGAAAACTTGGTGGTTTCTCCTTCGGTGGATGGACTAATAGTACATCGATCTTTGTATGCGTCGCTGATCTTTTAGGTTTCTTTTAGAAGGCCTTGTTATACTGGTTATTTTGTATGGACAAGAAACTACAGTGGTAGCTTATAACTTGTAAATTTTTTTGTGAAGCATCTCAAATTTGTTACGTTAGACAGCTTAATCCCATTTGGGAGGAAAATGACAACGACATTAATGACTGATATATGAATAAATTTTAGAAAACACTGATTAATAATTTATTAGGAAAATTTTATTAGGGATCTAGAAATACAAGGGTACGTAAAATTTTGGAAATCTATATTCGGAAATTTATTAGTAAGCATCTCTCTAATTTTCTGCAATATGGCATATCCAACTTGGTAGTGGTTGTGTAGTTTCTTTTTCCCTTCACATTTTCTTTTTAGGCGTACAAAGGACCCACATATTGGTATAAAATTCAATATTGTAAAATATAATCTTAGAATGAAGTAAAGCTCAATCCACCTACACGTCGTTATGCTATATAATAAATAATGTCTAAAATTCAATTGCCTTTGTTCATTCTAAGTATGGAATCCATATGAAACAATATATGTAGTAAGAAAAGCTAAGCTAACCAGGGTTAGCTTTTGTTGCTATCAAGTTTTAAATCTAATGTTTTGTTTTCATTCTTTTTCTGAAATTTAGTAGAGGGTTCTATCATGCAAGTATTTCTTCTCAAGGCCGAGGGCATTCATCAAAATTGAAGTTTGAACATAAACAAAATTAGCAATTGGCAAAAATGATGTCAAATTGTCAATATTAGACTAAATACTGTGTCGTATCTCTTTTCTGAATTTTTACCAAAATTAGAATTTGGCAAAAATGATGTCGAAATATCAAAATTAGAATTTGATAGTAAACTTTTAATTGAAACTAAATCTAAAAAACATCGAATCCATGTGCCTCTAGTATAGACACATGTCTGAGTAATTTGATCCCCATCAGGTTCCCTGACTAAAAATTCCCTGACTAAACGCTACTATTGTACGTCTAGTGTTGAATCTAATTGATTAGACTACAGTGCACACTCTTATTCCAATAGTGGGGATATTAATTAATGCTGAACATTAACTATCTGGATTTTATCAGTAGATATTCAGTAGCTTTTAAAGAATTGTGTTTTTTTTTTGGCTTAACATTCAGATTTGTTCTATTCCATGTGATTACAATAATAACTACAACCAGTACCATCAAATCCAGGTTAGTGTTTCAGGATGATTTTATGTTTTCTTCCTAGCAAGTTTCTGAAACACTATTTCATTATGCGTACTGTCCTATATTGGGTACCGATTAATTGGATTTCACATTTTTGTCTTTGGCTTCATGTATATCCTGAGACAAGCAAAGAATAGTATAGAATAATTTAAACGAGAATAAAATATTGAATACTAAAAATGCTTGCTGTGACTAAGATGTTACTTAGTGTTCTTCTTCCTCATCTTCTTCAACGATGTTCACCACATTATTGGATATTTTTTCCTAAATATTTCAAACATGAGATTTGAGTTCAATTCAACATAATAAAAATGACAAGTAAATTAGAGATAAATCTTACCTTACATGTTCTACTATTATGTTCTACTATTATGGCCTTTCACATGACTTATTATTGCCTTTCTCATGACACATGGTTCACTGATTTTTTCTGACTCTTCTATTCTCAAAGCTTGTATCATGCATTAGTGAAATTTCCCTATTTTCTGTTTCAAATGTTTCTTGAGTCAAGAATTTTGAGATCCCGGTATCATCATTCCAATTTTCAAATATTAACTCCTCAATCTAAAATATCAATACAGATCACATGTTAATATACAATATCATATTAAAAGAACTTAGTGAATCCGACTTAATTGTTAAAAATTTGTTAAATTTCATCCGAGATAGAAAAATTTTCCACAAAAGGATTTAATTAACATGGATCATAGAAACAAAGAAGAGAGGACAAAGTCAGCTTTTAAATTTCTTATCAAATTTCTTAGTGAACAATATTTTGCATGCTAGAAAAATATTGTTCAGGAAAATTTTTATGTTGTCATTTGGCACGTGATTTCTCTATACAAATCTTTCACCTTGTGGGGTAGTTAGCGAATTAAATATTTTATCTCATATTATTATGCAACTCTATAATGATATCTACAATTTTTTGATTCTCTATGTAATATAAGTTTCAGTGTATATAACATGTATTGTTGGTGTTCTTATAAATAATGTTAGGAAAAAGGGGTATGAGGCGGTGGCTCATTTGCTAAATGAGCTACTAAGAGATACACATGCGATTAGGATCATCCTAATTGTTACATCGAAATGTGTGAACCTCACCACATTATCTCTTAGTATCTCATTTTGCTAAATGAGCCACCACCTCACAACCATCAAACTCTTAGTGTTATTGATTATAAGGATAACATTATGTAAGTTGGCACGTGATATGCATACATATACTTGGTTTTTCCCTTATTTACTTCATATAACATTGTGTAAGTGCAAATATAAAAATTAATGTGCTAATGATTAAAATTTTCAATTGTAGACCACACAAAACGAATGAATATGAATAAAATTGTCAATTAAATCACCTTCTCCTACAACGAGGATAGAGGATGCTAATGTTGCGATGAGGTGATGCAAGTGTCGCTGAAAGGGAGATGAATGCCGATGTTGTGTAAGCAGAGAAAGAAAATGAAACACCTTCAAGTAGAACTCAGTCTGTAGACAATACACTGATATTTAAGAACTAAAAATTAGGGGGAATTTTTGATCTTTAAGAATCATGCATAGGTATACAAAAACCATTAAATGGAACTAATCCTTGCAACTACTATTTCATATAGATGATTCAAAATCCAAGCCAAACAACTACAATAAATTTAAAAATTAAAAAGTTTGCAATTTTGAAATAATTATAAAAAGGAAAAAATATATGGCAAAATATTTAATAGCTTTAGGAGAAACAGTGAAGGGTTAACAAAGATCAATATCATAAAGGTTTAGCAAAGATGACAATTTGCATGCTTTTAATTATGGAAAAAGAGGAAAATATTTCTCTTACTTGAAGATTTACATACATGCAAGAGCCAAGGTTTGGTGAGTTAGTGTTAAGGAAAAGGCACATGTGTAGCTACATGAGAAAAAAAGAAATCAATTTTCAAAAACTAGTTCTAATAGTGTTAGGATTCTCACCTAATGAATTTAAAAATCCATGATGAACTTTTCAACTTCTTTACTTGCGTATAGCATACAGATGACGAAACTCGATGGTGAAGGGAAAGGAAAGTTCGACGTTTCTGTAGTTTTTCGTCCGTGTTGGAGATTACATTCTGTTTTAATTCTTTTCTTAATTTTTTCCAAAACTAACCTTCTCTCAATTATTTATTGTCACATCACCTAATTGATTACCTAATCATCTAAGGCTAAAAAATAAGTTGGACAAAGGCCTCTATCCACTCAAGTGGATAGTAGCTCATCTAGCTCTCTCTCCCTCTCTCTCTCTATATATATATATATAATCATATGTAAAATTATAATAATTCATGAAACATATAAAACATTCCAGGCAAAAGACTAACAATAATTCCCCAAGCTATTCAAATCAAAGTCGTTATACACTTAAAAGGAAGGCTGTGTCTGGCAAATCCAAAATAAGATTGGGTTTGGACTAGTTTTTGCTTGCCTTTGCTAGAATTGGTCCGTGCGGGGGTTGTCCAAACGAAAACGAGTTTAACAGGTAGAATTTGAACTGAAAAAACCAGTTCAAATGTGACCAAAATTTTGCCAAACAAAAATTAGTTTTTGGACCATACTTGTATCCATAAAACTAGTTCTTTGGAGTTGCCAAACGCACCCTAAACCACTTAACGTCATAAACTAAACACACTTATAAGTCATAACACTTTAAGATACTAATAAAACTCCTCATCTAGTCTTCCACATCATCCTCGTGGCGAATGTTCTCATCCATTTCTTCCTCGGAAGGAGCTTCAAATCATCATCATTATCCGCATGTAAATCATCTCCAATAGACCTTTGCTCAATCTCTCACCAGTCATGGCGATAGGAGACAGTAGTCGTTGGCGTCGGCACTCGGCAGCGGTCAGAGGCAGTGACTAGGTTCAGGGTTTAGATGCAGCGTATTCTTTTGGAGATCTTTTTAGGGAACTATTTGGAGACTTTAGGGTAACTATGTGCTGGTTAGATGGGGTCGGGTATATTATACACCCACATAATTTCATTATGCGGGCGCATACTCTTTAACTGCTAAATTATGTTGTTTGACCGCATAAGCGAGTAGGTTTCAGCTACCCAACATGTTTTAGTGTCTAGTAACAGTACTCGGGCCCTGCTTGGTAGAGCTTGTTTTTGAACACTGCTTTCTAGCGAAAATTAAATGAGGATCACATCTTATGACGTTGATATTATCTTCTGGAACTTCTTGGGCATTAGTTTTTTATTTTTATTTTTTCATTATAAAATCACTACTCAGATGATAAATATGTAGCTTGTTATGCAACTTGCATACAGTCCTGAGAAAAATGTTTAGTTTCTTCAATAACATTTGAATCTATAACTTAAGTTTCCATAGCTAATACCCTCACCTGGGCTTGGGTCTAGGTGAACAACTCTTTTGTTTTTGTTTAATATACTCTAGCTAAATTACAACTAAAATCTAAATTTGAAACTAAATCTAAATAAAACACATCGAGCCCACATGCCTCTAGAATAGACGCGTGTCGGAGCAATTTGATCCTCATCAGGTACTAAACACTATAACTGAAACTAGTATTGTATGTCGAGTGCCAAATCTAATTGATTAGACTAAAATACTCAATCTTATTCCAATAGTGCGGATATTAGTTAATGTTGAACTTTAACTACCTGGATATTATCAGTAAATATTAAGTAGCTTTAAAAGAATTGTGCATCTTTTCTTTTTTTATTTTCTCTTTTGCTTAACATCAGGATTCCATGTGTTTATAATAATAACTACAACCAGTACCTTTAAATCCATTTCAGGATGATTACATGGTTTCTTCTAAGCAAAAGTTGAATGGGGATCACATCTTAAATCCATTTCAGGATGATTATATGGTTTCTTCTAAGCAAAAGTTCAATGGGGATCACATCTGATGTCATTGACATTATCATCTGGGACTTTTCGGCATTAGTTTTTTTTGATTTGTTTTTATGATAAACACTCCGTTTAGATGATAAATATGTAGCTTTTTATGCAAGTTGCATAGAGCAGTCGGAAAAATGTTTAGTTTGTCCCTTAACGTTTGAAGCTATAACATTTGTTCACATCTAATACTCTCACCTTGGCTTGGGTCCAGGTGAACAATCAGTTGTTTCATATCTTTTTTGTTTTATTTAATATACTCTAGCTAAATTAAACTAAAATCTAAATCTGTAACTAAATCTAAATAAAACATATCGATCCCACATGCCTCTATAAGAGACACGTGTCTGAGTAATTTGATCCCTGTTGGACTCCCTAACTAAACACTACTATTGTACGTATAGTGCACACTCTAATTGACCATACTGCAATGCTCAATCTTCCTCCAGTGGTGCAAATATTAATTAATGTTGAACAATAACTTCGTGGATTCAATAGTAGATATTTGGGATCTTCAAAAGAACTATGCTTTTTTTTTGCTTATCATTTGGGTTTGTACTATTATATGTGTTGACAATAATAACTCAACTGATACCATCAAATCCTGGTTAGTGTTTCAGGATGATTTTATTGTTTCTTCCTAGTAAAAAGAAAATGAGGGTCACGTGGAACTCCATCGGAATTAGTTCTTTAAAGTTTTTCATGATAAAATCACTGTTTAGATGATAAACATGTAGCTTGCTATGCAACTTGTATACAACAATCAGGAAAATATTTAGTTTCTTCCATAATAATTGAAGCTATAACTTCTTCGGCATTAGTTTTTAATTTTTTTTCCATGATAAAATCACTACTCAGATGATAAATGTGTAGCTTGTTGTGCAACTTGTATAGCTTGGTCCATGTGAAGAATCAGGTGTTTCATGTCTTTTTTTGTTTAACATACTCTACCTAAGACTTAATTTTTTGTGAGGGATGCAGAGCTAGATGTATTGATTAGTCTATCGACTCTTAGTGAGTACTTTGAAGGGCCCACATGTCGACCAATTATCAAAGAATTATGTCATTCAACTGGTAGCTCCCCTTGTCTTTCTGCCACAAATCTTGGGCATCCTGTTTTAAGAAGTGATGCCTTAGGAGGAAAAGGTTCTTTTGTTTGCAATGATGTACATATTGGTGGCAGTGGACATGGCAGCTTCATCCTTCTGACTGGTCCAAACATGGGTGGTAAATCTACTCTTCTTCGTCAGGTTTGCATGGCTGTGATTTTAGCGCAGGTAAGAAAGGAAATCTCTACTGTTGTTGTGTATTAATCTTTTCATTCTTCATTTCGGTTGTATTTTCACAGCTTGGAGCAGATGTTCCTGCAGAAAGCTTTGAGTTGACACCTGTTGACCGCATCTTTGTACGAATGGGAGCAAGGGACCATATTATGGCTGGTCAAAGTACGTTTCTGATGGAACTCTTAGAGACTGCATCAATGCTGGTGAGAGCTTCCTTGAAAATACTCTGAAATTTCTTCTCGATGATTGTTTTGGCTCTCATATGATATGTGACTATGCTGTTTCGAAACCATGTAGCTTACTTCATTTCTTAGTTTACTGTAAGTTATTAATTTCAATGTAGACTTCTGCAACCCAAAATTCTCTAGTAGCACTCGATGAACTTGGACGTGGCACGTCAACTTCTGATGGGCTGGCTATTGCGTAAGTATATTGATCTAAATAAATTATTCTGTTTGAATTTGGTATTTCTACTCTTATCAACTGCGATGTGAAATTTTTCGCTTATATGATGTGTAATTTTCAGCTACTGACTGCGTTATATGTGCAACTTGCAGGGGATCTGTTTTGGATTATCTGGTCCACCGTATCCATTGCCGAGGGTTGTTTTCAACTCACTATCATCGATTAGCAGTGGAATATCAGAATGATACAAAGGTTTGTTATCTATTTGTTTGATAATTATTTAGTATTATTTAGTAAGACCGTTCTACCCTTTCTAATTTGTATCTTAGGTATCATTATTTCATATGGCTTGCCAAGTTGAGAAGGGAACTGGAGGCATTGAAGAAGTTAGTTTCCTCTATAGACTTATCCCTGGCTCTTGTCCTAAAAGCTATGGTATCAATGTTGCTCGGTTGGCAGGTATTCTTGCCTCTGCTTTCCCTACCAAATATGCTTTTCAATGTTCTTACTGTAGATTTTCAACTTGCATTACTCCATTCAAAATCTTAAGGTTTTCTCTCATGTCATTATGACATCTCTTTATTACATTGGTCGTAGCCAGATTCAATTGTGTTAGGATGGATATTAAGTGTAAAACTATTATTTTATATTTTTCCTGATACCCTCTTCTGAAATGCATACCTTGTCCAAAGTTACAATCTCCATAGGTTTACATTATTGTAGGTTTCAGAATGGCATCATGGGACATTTCCCTTCACCAAGAACGTTTTTTCATGGACAAGATTGTCGTAGAAATAAAATGCTTCCAAAGAAAATAGCTCTTTTCAGTTTAGTTACCGCTTTACCGCATTAACTAGGATGATATTGTGCATGGAGTCATTACTCTGTATAACTAGACTTTGAATAAAAATAAAGACATCATAGGATAAAATAAGTTCTTTTAGGTATTAACTTTCTGGAGATCCCGTCAAGAAAGCATATCAGAAACATCTCATATATCTAGCAAAAACTAGACAAAGAATTACAATTGTAAAACACGTCACATATTCACAGTATTTGAAGATAATCTGACTTGTTTCTCAAATTAATCATGACTGAAAGGCACACTAAACATGAAAATAATAACAATAATAATAATGAGGCATCCAAATTTGGGATAAGAAAAACCCAAGTTTCTTTTGGTTCGCAAGACATTTCTTTTTTTTTAAAGACTTCTAGTCAATTTTAAACTTATCTTACATCATATAGAAACATTAATTTTGAAAACAAATTGAATGAAGGGCTCAATTTGATATATACATCGTAGGTCTCAGTTCTCTTCCTCACTGGATGAAAAAAATACAAGTTTTAGTCATTAAGTTTCTCTCGGTACCCTAGGCCTACTTGGCCCTTAGACCACATCGTCAAAAGTGATACCACGCTCCATTTCCCCTTTCTGTCTCTAAGTTCATATCTCAACCCAGCACCCTGCCATCATCCAAAAGTGAGCCGGCACCATAGCTTGCCTTGGCTCATTCCAGCGTCAACCAAATTTGAGACCGTCTTCCAATGTATTATATTTAGTTGCAATATTGTTCAAACTGGTAATCGTGCTGATGGGGAGCGGCGTGAAGGCTTCGAACTGGAGGCGAGGAATCGTCGACGACACGGCCGAATTGGGACAAACTCCATGATGAAGGTGTCGGGTAGTATTCACATGAATAGTAATCAGCTTGAACAGTACCGTCGTTGAAGAAGATTGTGAGAATTGATTATCGGAGCAAAGCGTGAACGTCAGCAGGTAGTGAACAGTGTTGACGGGGGCAATATGCATTTGAACAGTGACGGCGAGATTAGGGTTTTGTTGAATAATTAATTAGGCTTCACACCTAGGGGCTTCACACCCTAAACAAAGGCTTTACACCCTCATAGCACTTCACATGCCAATAATCAATTCACATGCTCAATATTAAACTCAATTTGTTATTAATCAATGTATATCCCTCATGGAGGACTACATTTTTTATTTATAGGAAAAGAAAGCAACTAAACATTTAAGGAAGTAAATAAAAATTCTAATCAAATCAAAACCTAACAAAACTAAAAGATAC
>JBAKGM010000365.1:28169646-28181238 GCA_037177215.1 Asparagus racemosus | reverse complement strand
AAAAGAAAGCAACTAAACATTTAAGGAAGTAAATAAAAATTCTAATCAAATCAAAACCTAACAAAACTAAAAGATACTATCAAATAAAATCCTAGCTAAAATAGAAAGAGATTTCTAAAGCAAATCCTAAAGAAATCCCAACTAAAATAAAAGATTACATGGAATCAAATAAAATCCTAAAGAAAAAGAAAGATTCTAATAAATCCTAATCGCATTACATGGAGGGTCCACGATTGTCCTGCAGCATATGCTTTGATGCGTTATGCTTTAGTTCTGTTGAGGAAAAAAAATATTCTATAGTAAATCAAAACTATATGGTTCGTTCGCAGGGTAAATGGATGGACGCTGGATGATGCTTTTGCATTGTATAAATGTTATAAGTTGGCATATCATGATCTCGACATTTATGAACTGATGGATACAAGTTTAAGCACATTAGTTATATTCTTTATTTTCTTATTAAATTATCTTTGACATTGGAAGTTAATTATCATCATTGGCAATACAGGAATACCTTCTTCAGTTCTTGAAACCGCGATAGCAAAATCAACAGAGTTTGAGATTAATTATGGGAAACACAAGGTTGTCCCCCAAATAGAGTTACAAGGTCTCATTAAGGATGAAGAAATAGCTCTGCTCAAGGATATTTTAGATGCTATCAAGACTTTGTCTCAAGCCTGGCATTTGTTGACAGAACTTCAGCAGAGAGCTCGGTTGATACTAGGAAAGTGAAGCCTCTTGCTTGTTTTTTGAATTCCTCAGGCCCAAGTTTTGGGTTAGCGTTAGCACATGGTTCTTGCTCAGTAATAACTATCTTTACAATTTGAGTACGGCATTAAGTTGTAAAGCCACATGTTATTGAATGAATGCTCAGAGGTTATGTTCTGTTCTGTAGGCGTTTCCCGTTAAAATTCTGTTGGTTTCCCTGTACATGGCCAATGATCTTTCTCTGTACACACATCTATTAGGCGACTAAGCATCCTATCAGGTGAGTATGCATCCTATCAGAACAAGTCGTACCGTTTTAATTATGCTGAATGAGTGGCTACTGCCGCGTGTACAAATAAATGAGGTATTGAAGTTGATGTTAATGGAAGTCAATTTCCTCAGCATTTCCATCACTTCACATTAAAAAGTGAATAAAAACTTTTGACAAGAAACATATAAACGTAAATGTCATTTTCCAACCGCTTGAACTTAAGAATATTGCTTTTTTAAATAAGAGAATGTCAAAATTCCCAATAATTTCCAATAGGTTAAAAACAGTTTACTATTTAAAAAGTAAAATTGTTAAATAAAAGGGGTAGAAAAAAATTCAATGTGTGAGATTTGGTAGTAATTTTGCAAGTACCAAGGTTTAGGGGGTAGTTTTGCAAAAGTTAAAGATTTCAGGGGTATAAATGTTAAAGATTTGAGGGGTATATATGCCAAAACCCCTTGTCTATAATAGTTCAGACAACGAAGGAAATAATAGTAATTAACATTTGTCCGTTACCTGTCCAAATTTATGCCACAGCTTTATTGGTTGTTGAACATGATCTAAATATATATTAGAATAATCTCATGGTGAACTTTTTCACCATCTATATTTGCATGAAGACAATTCTAGCGGTAGTGCTTGTTCTATTATTATCTTAGCATTCAGATTTTCTAAGTAAGCACGGTAACTTTAGATGACGATCAATGATTGTCGACAATTTTAGTTCAAATTATTGATTTTGTGATCCATTTTTTCATAGCACCACTTGATGCAGTTGTGATGCAGGTGAAAGTCTGTTCTAACCATGGTTCATCACGCAGAAGTTCCATATAGGTTTTGTGGATGGATTGATGCATTGTAAATATGTTCATATGAGTTGATGTGTTTCTAGAGCTTTTTCTGCTTTAGCAGCAACTCCTTGTTTTATTTTTTGTTACCTCAGGGATGTGTGAGAAGTGGTCATGTACTCAATTGCTCAAATAATGAAAGTTTTCACTTGCCTATTGAAAAAAAAAGGTACCATTGAAGCTAAATATTCTGACAGTGGTGAAATCCTAAATGTCAAAACTTAGCATCTTCACACATTCAGGTCAGTGTTGCTTATCAAATCTTTGATGATGGAGGCTATTTTGAATCATTTTTCCGTCTATTTTGTATCTGTTTGAGTATTAGCTAAGCTCTAAGTACCTGATGTAATTTCTCGATATTACGTGGCTGATACAGTGGTACTTAAGTATTGTGCAGGTTTACACTTTTAATTACATTCTATAATTGATGAAGATAGAAGAGATGCTATTGTGTCATTTTTTTGCAGTCACTACTCAATTGAGGAAAGTTTATGAATTTATGTAAGACCTTAAAATTCCCAGTGATCTTCCAAGTTTTTCTATCATGTGTTGATAGATTAAATTTCCAATTTTAGTTAGGTATAAATTATAAAGACACAGGGAGCTGTTTAATTGAGGAAATTATTCGCTCATGATTGTTAAAGAAGATGAGGCAATCGATTAATTGATGAAGGCACAAAGTTTTATGTATAAATTGTAAAAATCTATCATGTGCTTGTAGATAAAATCTTCAAGATTTTAGTGAGCGATCTATTATTCTATGAATAATTATAAAGACAATGGAAATTGATTATGAAAAGTAAATTTATGAACGTTAGTATTTCCAGTTCAGTGGGATATATACAACAAATTTATTCTTTCACGTGATGTGATGCAAGTGTTGAGGAAACCGATCTCTGTTAATATCACCTTCAAATCAAAGTTTTTCGGTTCTTGGAAGGGTACAGTCGTAAGGCTAAAACTTAAAGGAATTGACAAAATGGCGCCAACAGGAGTGGAGTTTACGACTTCATTGACTAAACATCGGGGATCTTACCAGGTCCGGACATGGTAAGGATTGACAGACTAAGAGCTCTTTCTTGATTCTATGGGTGGTGGTGCATGGCCGTTCTTATTTGGTGGTGCATTTTGTCCGGCTAATTCTGTTAACTTAGCTTGCTAACTAGCTATAGGGGGACATCACTCTGCGACCAGCTTCTTCATGGGACTATGGCCATTTTGGCCATGGAAGTTTGAGGCAATAATAGGTATGTGATTCCCTTAGATGTTTTGGGCCACATGCGCGCTAAACTGATGTATTCAACAAGTCAATTGTCGTGGCCGACAGGCCTGGGTAATCATTAGAAATTTCATCGCGATGGGATAGTTCATCGCAATTGTTGGTCTTCAACGAGGAATTCTTAGTAAGCGTCAATCATTAGCTCGTGTTGACTACGTCCTTGCCCTTTGTACACACTGCCTGTCGCTCCTACTGATTTAATGGTCTGGTCTAGTGTTCCGATTGCGGCGACGAAGGAGGTTCGCCCGCTTGTGATGTCGCGAGAAGTCCATTGAACCTTAACATTTAGAGGAAGGAGAAGTCGTAACAAGGTTTTTGTAGGAACCTGATGAAGGATCATTGTCGAGACCCCAGTGGACGATTGTGAACTCGTAAACCCGCGTCAGAAGAGTGGAGGGAGGGTAACATCTGCTATTCATCTAACCTCCTCGGGCCCCTATGGCTGCCCCCGTCTTGCCTCGATATAGGACGGGAGACGAGAACAATATTCGGCCCTATGGGTGTCGAGGAGGAGTGCTTTAGAGGACTACCGTGTGTTGCACTACCCGATGAGGCAGCATACGATGTGGTACATTAATTGTACCATGAACTTTATGACTCTTGGCAATAGATATCTCGTCTCTCGCATCGATGAAGAATGTAGTGAAATGCGATACTTGGAGTGAAATGCAAAATCCGTGAACCATCAAGTCTTTGAACGCGAGTTGCGCCCGAGGATATATGGCTGAGGGCATGCCTGCTTGGGCATTATGCCTCACATCTCTTTGTGCCCGTAGTCTCCCAGGCTGTTGCATTAGGCAGCGGTGGCGTAGATGTGGAGATTGACCTCCCATACCTAGAGGTGTGGCGGGTTGAAATGATGGTCACAGGTTAGTTTGATGAGCCACGCCATAGAATTGAGAGCTCTAAGTGGGCCATTTTTGGTAATCAAAACTGGCAATGCGGGATGAACTGGAACCCGGGTTTTAGTGCCCAACTGCGCGCTAACCTAGAACCCACAAAGAGTGTTGGTCGATTAAATAGGACAGTGGCCAAGGAAGTTAAAATCCGTTAAGGAATGTGTAACAACTCACCTGTTGAATCAACTAGCCTCGAAAATGGATGGCACTGAAGTGCACGACCAAGACCTGACCATTAGGACGATCATCATGCTTCGATGAGTAGGAGGATGGGGCGACTGCCACAAAACCTGAGGGCAAGCCTGGTTGGAGTGGCCATCGGTGCAGATCTTGGTGGTAGTAGAAAATATTAAAATGAGAACTTTGAAGGCTGAAGTGAGGAAAGGTTCCATGTGAATGGCACTTGCACATAGATTGGCCTATCCTAAGGGATAGGGGAAGGGCATTGCCACGCGAGCTCTGAAAGGGAATCAAGTTAAAATTCTTGAGTCGAGATGTGGCGGATGACAACATTGGAGAGTCCGAAGATGCTGGCGGGGGCCTCAGGAAGAGTTATTTTTTCTACTTAATAGCCCCTGGCTACGACTGTGTTGGCATATGAGAGGTTTTAATGTTGCATCTCCTAATGGGCTCCTTGCCTCTGAGCAATTGACTGTTGGTGTTGTAGTGCCTTCATTCGTTGGTGCCGACAATGTCAGCGGCTTGTCCTGTTAGCCTGTACAGAAAACCCGACGTCATATGTGAGGAACCGAGCATTTTATTTGCATCACTACATCCACCACACGTTAATGTGGAAGGGGAAGCAAAGGAAGGCAGTCGTTGCAGCCCTTGATTGAACCGTTGCTAGATTTTTCCTATCGATCGACCATTGATCACTCGCCAATGCTTGCGGACGCTGTGGATGTGAAGGCAAAGGGCCTAGGGCGCCTCATCCCATTGCTGGTTATGAATCAGTTTTCCCACGGATGAACGATGCTCGGCATTGCCGGATGTGCCCGTTCCTACTTGCACATGTGCAACAAGAAATTGGGCAGTCTGACAGTGTCAGTGTCTCCTAGCGAGTACTACCTGCTTGATCCTGCCACTAGTCAGATGCTTGTCTCAAAGACTAAGCCATGCATGTGTAAGTATGAACAAATTCAGACTACAAAACTGCGAATGGCTTATTAAATTAGTTATAGTTTGTTTGATGGTGCATGCTACTCGGATAACCGTTGTAATTCTAGAGCTAATACGTGCAAAAAAACCCAACTTCTAGAAGGGATGAATTGATTAGATAAAAGGCCAATGCGGGTCCTGCCCGGTGCTCTGATGATTCATGACAACTCGATGGATCGCAGGCACTCGTGCCGACGATGCATCATTCAAATTTCTGCCCTATCAACTTTCGATGGGAGGATAGAGGCCTACCATGGTGGTGACGGGTGATAAAGAATTAGGGTTGAATTCTAGAGAGGGAGCCTGAGAAATGGCTACCACATCTAAGAAAGGCAGCATGCACGCAAATTACCCAATCCTGACACAAGGAGGTAGTGACAATAAATAACAATACCAAGCTCATTTGGGGTTGGAGTACTGATTAAGAGGGATAGTCGAGGCATTCGTATTTCATAGTTAGAGGTGAAATTCTTGGATTTATGAAAGGCGAACAACTACGAAAGTATATGCCAACGATGCTTTCTTTAATCAAGAATGAGAGTTGGGTGCTCGAAGATGATCAGATACTGTCCTAGTCTCAACCATAAACGATGCTGACCAGGGATCGGTGGACGTTGCTTTTAGGACTCCCCTGGCACCTTATGAGAAATCAAAGTTTTTGGGTTCTTATGGGAGCATGGTCGCAAGGCTAAAATTTAAAGGAATTGACAGAAGAGAACCACCAGGAGTGGAGCATGCGGCTTAAGTTGACTCAACACGAGGAAACTTATCAAATCCAGACATAGTATGGATTGACAGACTAAGAGCTCTTTCTTGATTCTATGGTGGTGGTTCATGGCCTTTCTTAGTTGGTGAAGCGATTTGTTTGGTTAATTCCGTAAACATATGAGACCTCAGCCTGCTAATTAGCTATGCGGAGGCATCCCTCTGTGGCCAGCTTCTTAGAGGGACTATGGTTATTTAGGCCACGAAAGTTTGAGGCAATAATAGCTCTGTGATGCCCTAAGATGTTCTAGGCCACACGCATGCTACACTAATGTATTCAATGAGTTTATAGCCTTGGCCTACAGGCACGGGTAATCTTTGAAAATTTCATTTTGATGGGGATAGATCAATTGTTGGTCTTCAATGAGGAATTCCTAGTAAGCGTGAGTCATCAGCTCGAGTTGACTACGTCCCTACCCTTTGTACACACCGCCTGTCGCTCCTACCGATTGAATGGTACAGTGAAGTGTTCGGCTCGCGATGACGCTCATGACGTCGTGAGAAGTCCATTGAACCATATCATTTAGAGGAAGGAGAAGTCGTAATAAGGTTTCCGTGCCCCCCACCTCCCACGACCATAGCATTGGGAAGCGGCAGCACGAGTACGGAGGTTGACCTCCCGTGTCTTGTGGCACAGCGGGTCGCAATGATGGTCACTGGTCGGGTTGGACACGGTGAATGGTGGACAGACACAAAGGTCGTTGACGTTGTGTACTCGACCCTAAGCCAAAGCAGTGCGTGCAAGGAACCCATGCTGACAGGCGCTTAAGAGTTGATAGATAAATATGAGTGTGTACCTAAAGTTGCAAGTATACAACTATCAAGTTATAGTAGAAAAAGTTATCGATCCCACGAGGAAGGTGTTGTAAGAGTTAATCAATATCAGTTCTTATGTTGTGCGTGTGACAATTATGAGTGTGATAAAAGATATGTGATGAAAGTGAGTGTGAAGGGATTAATATGGTGTTTGTGATTGAGTGTAAATAAAAACAAAATGAGATTGAGAGTGGAAAGATAACGAGTGGCTATGAATATGTGCAAATAAAACAAGTAAACAAAAAGCAAGAACAAAGAGGAAGATAAAGAATGTAAAATATGGAGGGTTAATTAAAGATATGAGGAATCTAGAATAGATCCAATTAGCTAATCTCAATCTTATGTGAATAAGTAGGATATAAAACTAGTTTGAAACAATTTCTAGTATTCTCACAAATATTAGCTCCACATTTAGAAAAGGGCAATTCCGTAGAGGGTTCTAGCCTCAAGGTAAATTAAAGAAAAGAAAACGAGATTGAGAGAGGAGAAAGAACAATGAATAAAATGAAGGAAAATAAAGAAGGTAATAAAGGAAAATAAAAAGCAAGAGCAAAGAGGAAGATCAAGAATATAAAATGTAGAGGATTAATTAAAGGTATGAGGAATCTAGAATAGATCTACTTAGTTAATCTCAATCTTATGTGAATAAGTAGGATATAAAGCTAGTTTCAAATAATTTCTAGAATTCTCAAAAATATTAGCTCCACATTTAGAAAAGGGCAATTCCGTAGAAGGTTCTAGCCTCAATGTGAATTAAAGAAAATAAAATCTAAATTACAAAATAAATGCAAGAAAGTAAAGACATAAAAATAAATACATGAAAGTAAAGACATGAATGTAAATCTACTCTACAAAGCATTAAATAAGCATGAAAAGAAAATATTACAAGAAAAAAAAGAAAAGAATAAAAAATAAATTATCATCTTCATTTTATTTTCATCTTTATCATCTTTTCATCATTGGACAAAGAGAAGAAAAGAAAATATGAAGGGGTGAAAATATTTTGTATTAATTATAATAAAAAGTTACAAATTTGAAAGGTCTTCTCAATTAAGAGTAACCCTCCTCTCCAAATAGAGTTTTTACAAAATATTTTACACTCAAACCCCTCACCCTCTACCTCTATTTATAGCCTAAGCAGTGAAGAAGAGCCCTTGGATGAAACTTGGGTGCTGAGGAGTTGAAATCAGCCATTGATTCGAATCTGGTGAAAATTAATCGGTTGGCCAATCGGTCGGACGACCGATTGGTCTACAGTCAGAATTCGTTTTTACACTGTTTCCTTACACGATTTCTTCATAGGTTTTCTTTAATCTTCATACTTGGGCTTCAATAATAGGTAGAAAATAGGAGAATTGAGTTAGATTGGGTTTTTATTCATTATTTTACTATTAACCTGCAAAATAAGATAAAAACAATTATTAGTGGTGTATTTATTTACATAAAATAGATAATGAGAGTATTAAATTGTAATTAAAATGTTATTATCAAATACCCCCACACCTAAACTTTTGCTAGTTCTCTAGCAAAGAAAGCAAATGAAAAAGAAAGAAAGAAAAATCCTAACTCACTTTCGCAGGAATCGCGGTTGTATCTAGCATATATAACAGACATTTAAACCCCTAGGTTACCCTAGTGGACGAGTTGTAATCTCGTGAGGGTTTGCAGTGAATATACCCACAAAATTTGGTCAACTTGCCAATTAAAAGAGATCAATGTATAATCAATTCTTCTAATATATTTAAACATTCTAATTAAAGTTAATTTTTACTCAATAAAACGTTTTTATGTATAACTCTAAGGTAAATCTCTTGGAAAATCTTTTCATTATAGTTATACAAAACCAAGTCTAACTTAAAAGTTTAATTTAAAAGTTTTGAAAAGAATATGCTAACTCTTTGTTTTAAACAATTTTCGAGTCTGTTAAGCAATTTATTTTTCAAGACATATATGCAAATATAACTATATATATAAAAACATTATTAGTATATTTTTTTTCTTTACTCCTCGGTGATTTTGTTTTATTTCATCTGGCTTTTAAGTGACCATTTAACGAGTTTTGGGCCAATGAATCCCAACCCAATTAGGCTTAAGTCATTAAGCATGGAAATATTTCTTGGGCTTAATTACTCGGCCAACATAGGCTTTATAAGATAGAACCACCTTGAATTTCAAAAGAATTTTTTTGGTGCCTAATTTTTTTGGGCAAAGTTAGCTTATATATATGTGTGTGTGTGTGTGTGTGTGTGTACATGTATATATATCTTGAAAAATATTTAGATCAAGACAACTTGAAGAATTATTTTCAACTCTAAGCTAAGCATGCAAAATTTTCATTACTTTAATTAAAAATCTAAGTTAAGACGTAAGTGAAATATACTAATTTGAAAATCATTTCTTAAGAAATTTATTTAGGGTTGTCATAAAAGGTGAAATTGAGTATAAAACTAACTAACGATCAGAAATTTTAAAACTTTCTCAAATAGATCAATTATTAATTAACTCTATTAAGTTGGTAAGCAACAAATATTTCTATGAAAAAATGATAAAATAAAGTGAAAAATGACTAAGATAAAGAAGAAAATTGACTAGTTCCCACCCCGACACCTAAATTTTGCATTATCCTCAATGCAAACTCTATAATGCACAAAGTAAAGTAGATAAGAAATGAAGCAATTACATTTATTTGGTCGACCTAGAACAATGATAAAAATATACAATTTACCTTTGATGTGAGCAGGATGAAGTCAAATTTTTCTTTTTCACTCTTTCTTTTCTTTTTTATTATCTTTCTTTTCAAATATCTCTCTCTCTTTTTCAATAAGAACAAGAAACTCTCAAATGAGAGAAAAATAAATTCTTTTTTTTATTATTATGAAATAAAAAATAAAAATATTGAATGAAAGATTAAACATGAATAGCTCATACTCTACATCAAATCCTACCTTATTGCTGAAAGTCTGAATACTCCAAGTGTTTTAATGATATTTGCAGCAATTAAAGGTAGGTATTTATGGTGCTATGCATTTTGAATTTCACATTCTCAAATTTGAACTTAGATTTCTTATTAATGAAAGTTTGTCCTAACACAACCAGTTCTTCTTTAAAAATTTCCTCATACACAAAATTTATGCCTGAGGATTGAAAATTTAGTTGTTGTTTATTTTCTAAAAATCTAAGTTAATCAGTAAAGAGTTCTTCAAAACTAAGATCAGAGAAACTTGTATCCATTTCTTCAAATAGTTCAAAATGGATTAAACGATTGGTATTATCTCTAATCCAAACTTGTATACACCAAAATAAATTCTTTTTATAAAATTTTTTTTAATAAAAACACAAGTTAGTTTTTTAAGAGGGAGAAAAAATCTAAAAGATTACAAAGATGATGAGAAAAATGAGAAAGATAAAGGAAAAACCTAACTAAAACAAATCAATGCAATCACTAGTGTCAATCACTTTAAATCCTAGGGTTAAGCCTAGACTCAACTAGACTAGCTCTTAACCAAAAATTCCTTTAGTGAAAAGATCAAAGTTTGCTCGGTCAGTTAGCAAGGTAAGGTTAGTACTAGAGGGGGATCAAAGATCAATTAACTACGTCATTCCTTGTGGGGGCCTTTATGCAACCCCTAAACCTTGCCTTAGACATCAACTAATCCAAGTAAACTTAAACTGTTTCACTTAAGAATTTCTTATTCCTTAATGAGCTCGAATCCTTAGGTGCCAACGTCTAATGAGTTTTAAAAGGTTTAGGCTTGTGTAGTGAGAAACGAGTGATTTGTGGGTTAAGGAAAGGGTGTTGAAATCCCTCACCTTGTCTTGATTAATGGGTTTTTACCCTTAAGAATATTTTTAAGTGAGTGTCAAATCAAGATGCTCAAATCACTTTAGTGAAATCCTACTATTATATGCAATGCAACCCTAAGAATTAAAAGCAACTACAAAAGGATGCAAAAATAATTTTTATTATTTTTTTATTAAGGTTAACAATCAATCAAATGTGAGAAAAGGAGATTTTGTTTGAATTTATTATCTTGTTAGTAAATGTCTAAGTGGAGGGTGAATTTTTATTATGGTTGACAAAATTAAAATATTTTTTTCTTTTTGGATCCTAATTGTCTCCAATTGTGAGAAACTAACTAAAATGGGTGGAATGGAAAATACTTGAAAGCGAAGTTACCCAAGCAAAAGCATCCTAGCCTTTTGAAGGTAATTCTTTAATCTTCAATCTTTAATCTTTGATCTTCAAGCTTCAAAGTAGTTCCTTCACACTAAAACACACAAATCGAAGAATAAAATAGAAAATTTCTAATTACAAGCACCTTCCCCGGCAACGGCGCTAAAAACTTGTTAGGTATAATACGAGTGCGTACCTAAAGTTACAAGTATACAATTATCAAGTTATAGTATAAAAAGTTATCGATCCCATGAGGAAGGTATTGTAGGAGTTAATCAATATCGGTTCTTATGTTGTGTGTGTGACAATTAGGAGCGTGATAAAAGAAATGTGATGAAAGTGAGTGTGGAGGGATTAAGAGAGTGTTTGTGATTGAGCGCAAATAAAAATAAAATGAGATTGAGAGTGGAAAGATAAAGAGTGATTGTAAATATGTGTAAATAAGAGCAAAACAAGATTGAGAGAGGAGAAAGAATGGTGAATAAGATGAAGAAAAATAAAACAAACAAATAAAAATAAAAAATAAAGAGGAAAATCAAGAAAGTGAAAGATAGAGAATTCAATTAAAGATATGAGGAATCTAGAATTGAATCCACAAGCTAATCTCACTTATAAAATATGAATCATTCTCTTTTTATCACATTCTACTTTAGATTTATTAAGTATAGACTATC
>JBAKGM010000365.1:28143001-28169546 GCA_037177215.1 Asparagus racemosus | reverse complement strand
ATGGTGGGTGATGTGTTTGAGATTCTGTTCGTTACGCTGAGAGATTCTGGTATTGTATAAAGGCGATTCTGTTAGTATAACATAGATGTTCTGTTCGTTACACTGAGACCTTCTGTTATTATATAAAGCCGATTCTGTCAACCTAACATAGAGATTCTGTGCGTTATAACACATATTTGTTATAACATGGAGATTCTGTTAATAATAGTGATAGATTCCATAGCTAAAGAAACATGATTTTGTAAATAACAATGAGAGATTCTGTAATGTTAGAAAGGTGATTCTGTAAAAAAACTCAGAGAGATTATGTGATTATATAAAGATGTTCTGTTAATAACACATAGAGATTCTGTATAAATAACATGGAGGTTCTGTTAGTAAAAGTAATAGATTCTGTAACTAAAGAAAGATGATTCTGTAACTAACAATGGGAGATTCTATAACAAAATAAATGATTATGTTAACAACACTTAGGGATTCTGTGCTTATATATAGTGATTCTGTTAATAACACTTAGAGATTCTGTAAACATAATATGAAGATTCTATTAATAAAACTGATAGATTCTGTAACTAACGAAAGGTGAGATTCTATAACTTGTTATAGGAGACCCTGTAACTTGTTATAGGAGATTCTGTGACTTGTTACATGAGATTCTGTGACTTGTTATAGGAGATTCTATGGCTTATTATAGGTGATTCTGTAACTTGTTATAGGAGATTATGTAACTTGTTATAGAGGATTCTGTAACATACAATAGGGGATTCTATAACTTCTTATAGGAGATTCTGTAACAGATAAAAGGAAATTCTGTAACAGATAATAGTTTTGTGAAAGAAAAAGGAAAATTCAAAATAAAAGGATCTAAATCAAATTGATTACACGCAGACAAATTGGAAAAAAATACAATAAAAAAGTTACATGTTAGACATAATTGATTCTGAAATAACACATGATTGTTATAAATTAAAAACGATCAAAGCAAAATTATAGATTTTAAAAAACGATAAAAAATTGTACCTGTTTGTTTTATTACATGCAAATACCGAGATAAGAAATAAATTTAAACATGATGAAGAATTTTACGATTAGTTATGATTTTAAAAACTGCCTATTTTGAAAAAATAATAAAATCAATCTGGGGTTTCCGGGTTTATAGCAATTAATGTTCAGTTATTTTGGGGTTTCTGGGTTTGTAGCAATTAATGTTCAGTTATTTCTTTTATAGTTCTGTACTTTTTTTACTCATTTACCCTTATTTAAGATTCTAATAATCTTCTTAATTACAATTCGGTCATCTAGTTTTTGCGGAATCTCAGCCCTTTAGTTTGTATCATGGAAGGTTGATATTAAGTTCTTAGTTCTCATATTTTTTGGGTTCTCATTGGAACCGACCCATATATATATATATATACACACACACACACTCTCTCTCTCTCCTAGGAGAACGAATCTCCTCCTCCATGTTTATAGCTGTCAGATCTAATCTCAGATGGTTGAAAATTAAAAGACAATTTAACAACAAAATCAAAGCAGTTAAAGAAGGAAGGGGCAATTTCAGTAAATAACATTATTCCTTGCAATTAGGAATCGTTTCTTCTCTTCTTACGAGGCGTTCGTCTTTACGGGATTCTACAATGGATAATCCAATAATTCTTTTCTAGTCTCTCTTTCTTCAAACGTTGACTGCTTCTTGATATGATATATGTATATTATTCGATGAATTTTATCTTTAAGACTAAAATTTTAATTTTGGAGAAGATATTACTTCCAAGCTTACTGCCCTACAAAATTAGCTTAAACTAAATATCAAGTCCTTCTCGTTTGCAGAGAAAGTAGGAAACTTAATTTTTTAATCAAAACTTGTTAAAATGGTTGAAGTAATCTTTGAAGAATTATAAAATCTCCATGAAAGCCAATAAATGTTTAGGAAAAAAAACCTTCCATATTATTTGGGTTCATTATTCAATGAAATAAGTAATGGTTACATGGGTTAAGGTGACATGGGCTCAGCTGCTGGATGTAGATAGAGAAAATGAGACTGAAAAAATAAGAAGAAATATAGATTTAATAACACGATTGTATTCTGCCATATTAGTAATATTTTAAATATCTAATTTGCCCTTCCAAGAGTTAATTCTCATATCTTTTACCTATGATGCCTACTCAAATTAGGACCATTGAGATTTTAATCTCACAGTTAAAAATGTGTGAGGAGGAGATTCGAGATTCCTTCTCCTCCTAAAAGCATAGTGGTCCAACTCGTACACATATATATATACACATATATATTGTACATTTGTATTTATTTCACTTTTCTTATGAATATGACAAGATGAATGGCTTATATCCACAACAAATATTTATTAAGGGACTACAACCATCATGAGTGCCACATTGTTTTTGCTTATGGAGATCAAAATTTTAGCACAAAGTCGCTTAAAGGGCTCAATTTACCTAAATATAAAAATGTGATATTTTTTTCGTTCATAAAAAATATGAATGGTCGGTATAAATTAAATAAAGGAGGGATTATCCAGGCTATTTAACTCAAAAAGCTGAAAGCACGGTGCTCCAAAAATTACTTTTCGACGTACTAATAATAGACAATGTAAACATTTACTCGAATTGCTATTTTACTAACTATGAGGGTGTTTGGGGAGGCTTACTTTTTGGTCAAATTAGCTTTTAAGCTAGCTGTTTCATTTCTATCTGTTTGGTAAAATGCCTAATAAGTTAGCTTATAAGCTCCATTTTAAAAAACTGGTATACCCCAGTTTTTGAAAAACTAGCTTATAAGCTCATTTTAAAAATCTAGGTTTGACCAAATAAATTACTATTCTACTCAAACAATTATTATAGCATTTTTATTAAAAAAAGTCAAAAGCGAATAAAAGCTAGCATAACTTAAAAGGTTAAAAAAATAAGTCTTTCCAAACACCCTCTATATTCTACTTGATAACTATTTTTTTCTTGGCAATTGCACGGCCATTGGAATAGCACTATTGTAATCTAGAGCTATTCTAATATTTTGAAAATAGTCCCTCAATGCTTGATATTTTGAAATTAGTCCCCCTAATGTTTTAGCGTTTTAAAATTAATTCTCAAAATCTTCAAATTTTTAATTTGTCACTCAAATCTCTACGATATTTTGATATCAGTATTAATTATCGAAGAAGTCCATAATAAGATTTACGTTTTGCCACCAAATCCTGAATAAATTGGCAGAAAACCCCAATAACTGTTGCTTGTTATTTCCACTATCAGGGTCTATTTGTAATTTTAAGATATTCATGATGTTATTATAAATTTTAGATTTTTTAGGGAGTTATTTATTGTTTTCAAATTTCTTATAGTCACTTTTGTAAATTTCAAATTGTAAACATCTTTTTGCAAATTTTAAATGATTTAGGGAGGAGATTTGAAATTTTAAAATTTTCAAATATTTACAGGGTTGTTTGTAATTTTTATATTTCTATGGGGATCATTGTAATTTTCATATTTTTATTGGTCTATTGGAATTTTCTTTCATTTTTTTATAATTTAGAGTTTAAATGGGGTTGTTTATAATTTTTAGAATCTTGAAGGAGTTTTTGGTAATTATTGGGTTTTTAGCATTTTTTGTTGTTTTTAAATTTTAAGAGTTTGTTTGCAATTGTTTTTAGAATTTTAAGGCATTGTTTGCAATTTCAAATTTTCAGGGGATGTTTTTAAGTTTTTGATCTTTTAGTGGGTTAATTATAATTTTCTTATCATTTAGAAGGTTGTTTGTAGTTTTTTAATTTTTCATAGGTTCGTATGTAAATTTTGGATTTCTAAAAAATTTTTAGATTTTGTTGGAAGCTTTTTGCAATTTTCAAAGTTTTTTGGGGGCTACTTAACTTTTAGATTTGTCTGGGAAAATTTTGTACATTTTGTACTTTTAATTGGTTAAATGTAATTATCATATTCTTGCAAGGATTGTTCGTAATTTTTGAATTTTAAGGGCCTTGCAAATTTAAGATTTTCCAAGGCACTATTTGTATTTGTTTTTGAAGTTATTTCTTTGATTGTTTAGGAGGCTCTTTGTAAATTTTTTCTCAAGGGTTTGTTTGTAATTTTTAGATTTTTTTTGTTTAAATAAAATTTGGCACGTGTACAATTTTGCATACACGATTTTATGTAGAGAGATCTCTACATGAGTTTTTTCTTTAATTTCTATACCTATAAATGATTATTAAAATTTTTAATTATGGATAGCTATAATTTGGTTATGATTACCAAAATATGTGATACTTAAAGTTTTTAATTATGAATAGATTTAATTTGATGATAATTCTTAGATGAAAATTAGATTAGGTGCCCACATATCATTTGATAGAATAGAAAAACATGTGGCTATTATAATATCACACATGTCAATTTTTTGTGCATTTAAGAAAGACACATTCGTTTTTTTACATCCGTAAGGGCTTGTTTGGATTGGGGGTAACGCGAGTAAAGGGAACGTAAGTGACATATTCACCTTGTTTGGGAATTCATTTGAGCTAGTTAATGAGGGGGAAGTTAAGGTAATAGCAAAAAAGTTAGGTGTTGTCCCCCACCCTCCCCCCCCAAAATGGGGTGTAATGGCGGGGAAGGGAAGGTAAGGTAACTCTTAGAAAAAAAAAGAATATTACACAAAGACAATTTTACCCTCATATCAAAATGAGACTCAAATGGATGATATAACATACAATGTTATTTATATAAGTTCACACATATTCACTTCCCTTCCCTTCAATTTATTAAACATTCCAAATGACATGAAATAAGTTCCCCTTGATTCTCCTTACTGATTTCCTAAATAAATTTTGTATATTCCCTTACCTTACCTTACCTTACCTTAACTTATCCTATATTTCTTTAACATACCTTCACTAGGTACAAATCTAAACATGCCCTAAGAGTATCAAAAACTTCTCATTATATATAAAGGAGGAATATATGACTAAGTTTTAGCTCTCTTTCCATCAAATTTTAATTTTCTTTCATTTCAAGTTTCTGTGTAGATAAGATATCATAAATTTCTTTTGTCTTTCCCTTAAACTTGTGTATAAATTAATTTCTTCAAATTTGGCATTTATTTTCTTTAAAAATCAGCTTGAAATGCTATTCCAATTTCTACAGTTTTAAAGTTAGAAGTTAAATATGAATTGGATCAAATACTAAATTTTTTATATATAATAGCATATGATAAATGTCTAAGTAAATTTAAAATAAATTTCTATATCATATATATCTTAGGTGATAGGAAATAAATGTTTGTTTTATTTCCTCTAAAATTTTATGAAGACAAACATTTAAAAATACGGCTTTCATAAAAGCAATCTCAATAAAAGATCAATTATCCATTAATCGGAAAACTAGGAACGATATGCTTAAATAAAAACTAGTAATTTAACGAATGCTAAGCACGGTCTTACCTCCATGTTCTGATCCTATCTCTATGTTCTGATATATCGCTCAAAAAAAGACACTTCAAAATGCATTTACCTCTTTCAATCCATATCTTGTAATATTTTAGCATGTTTGAGACACAGAAATACCTCCATGTTCGAGGCACAGACATACATAGCTATGGACAGGTAAAAATTTCAAACCATCAACCAAGAGCCCTATGATGCCACAAGGAGGCTTGTGGGGGCATAATAATCATTATAAAGTGACCAATAAGGTTCAACATGACAAAAGGACCCAAAAGGAGCCAAGGACGCAAAATCATGAGGCTCTGAATCCAAGCGGAGGGAGAATCAAATCAAAACTCTCTTGAAAATAAATCAAGGCATGTTTATGCATGGCTTAAATCACACAGTGCTAAGGTCATGTGGAACTAGGGTTTACACGGTGCTAAGATCATGTAAGGTTAATAGTGCGTAAACTTTCCGTCGAACTGACAGTCAAGTTGGCAGACAAAACTGTGGCGTATTAGATGTGTCAGAATGCTAAAAGATAAAATTCATGCATAAAGTTTACACGAGACTACAAAAGTGACTAATGGGGGTGTTTATGTGTCGCTACTAACATTATGTAAATGATAAAATCTACAAGAGTTATTGAGAAAGGATGCTGCATTGTTATACGTTCAACTTCCGTACACTGAAAAGCTCCCAGAGTAGCTCGCATAATGCTAGCGGCACATACACCCACTAAACTACATAAGGAAGTGCTCCTACATAGATAGAGACCCTTAGCCGAAAAAAGGGCTCCAATGCTCTAAACATTTACCAAAGTCTCATATCTTTTATCCAAGCCTTCTTTCCTGAAGTTTGAGCTCTCCTACGCTCTAGTAGGGTTGCCCCTCCTCTAGAGAGCTTCTTGGGTTCTCTTTGGTCCTTTGAATCACATACTTCCTTTGCTCTCCTATGCTCCAGTAGGGTTGCCCCTCCTCTAGAGAGCTTCTTGGGTTCTCTTTGGTCCTTTGAATCACATACTTCCTCTTCATTAGACTTTTCTCATCAGCCTATCACCTCTCCATCAAAGTTTGATCACTAGGTTTTCTATCCACCTGAGAGCTACTACTACTTCCCAAGGAGTTTCATCCTCTCATAAGGTTCTAAGTACACCTGAGAGCGATCACTCCCTTAGCCGGAGTTATCTTCTTCCTAAGAGATATGCAAATAAATCCAAGTGGGAAAAAAATAGTACTTGGTCTTGATCAATTGAGATTGAGCTACTCTTACTCCAAGGCATGAGCTTCATAAAAAGGTGACATCAACACCCTCCACCTTGTCATATAGTACATGAGGATCCTGATCTATATGTATCAAGACACAGTTAAGAACCCACTTAAAAAAATAAGGATATGTAGATCAGATCCCTTCTCTGTACGTTCGAAACCCAAGTCACGACAATATCCCCATCACTAGATTTGCATGGAAAACAAATGTCATGCTTGATAAGACTGGAGTTCTCTTTAAAGGAAAGCGTCATGTCATAGTATGATGAGATTACTCTCTGAATCATCATAGAGAGCTCTTTCATCAAGTTTGACCAAGAGGCATACAAGAGGTTTGTGGAGGAATGTGGAAATCACCAAAAGGCAATGAGTGAGAGCCAAAAAAAATCTCTAGTAATGCAACTATGAATCTCATGGAGAGTTCGATCCTGGCTCAGGATGAACACTAGCGGCATGCTTAACACATGCAAGTCAGACGGGAAGTGGTGTTTCACTTGCTGCTATTACTCAATAGTTTTTTGTTGAGGTCTATCCCATAGAGGTACTCAAATTGGATCAGTGATTGATTTTTAGGTTTTGTCGTAAACCTAATTGGTTACTTCTCTGAATTGCTTCGTTCTCGGCCTGACTGGACCTCACGATCTAACTCTGCTTTATGCAGTGCCAGTTTATGTTTTCTAAGCCAACAACACATAATGAGGAAGAAGACAATGCATAATTGGCTAAGGAAAATTTATGCATTGTGAAAACTTACGCATCATCAAAACAACTCGGTGTTAATTCTAGCTGCGAATGAAAGGTGGAGCAACACTGCATGAGCACAACTCCGCATTAAATCTTAACCACATGTGAAGCTTTCACCTCACATAAATGAAGGCAATGGAGACATTTGAATGCTGAGCTCAGATGAGATCAAATCAAATATTTATTATCTCATCAGAATTTAGAGCTCATTCCCCTTAGTGATCTGAGGAACTTTCTAGATGTGTGCGATTAATCTTATTCCAATGACGGATCATCTGTTACCCTAGTCTTTCTGCTAGAAGGTGGATGACGTTATCATTCATAGCATGGTTCCTATTGCTACTCTATAAGGGTCAACCTTATGACATCATCATGTTGTCCACACGGCCCAAATCACAAGATGACTTCAATCTTTGATTGCATGTCCCACAGTGCAAACTTGGACCTCTCAATGAGGCGTCACAAGCATCAAGAGAAGACTAATCAAGACAATGATCATCTAATGGCCAGAAGTGCAAATCCAAACCTTCTAAAAAAATGCATGTCTCATAGGAGAAGAGTTAGCCAACATAGTGACCATATGGCAATCACCCTCAACATGTCAGGGAGAATAAATGAGCTCTCACATAACAATCATGGGTGTAAGACTACTACAATTCAAGGTCGAAGCTAAGGAAGATGTGGGGGTTAGCATTAAGGTTGACCTACAACCTGATAGAGGCACCACTACAAGGGGGAGGTCTAAGCAATATAGCATGTGGAGATGTGGATGCTTATCTAGATGAGGATATGTCCTAACATACTTGCCCAATTTAATGCCGCTTGCAAATGATCCCTAGAATCAGATGACAGATATGTCTTGGTGTTTGAAAGACTAAAAATTGAAAGAGATGGCCTATATAGACGCACTCGATCCAAGGTAGCCATTCCTTTGGACTACAACTAGATCTAACCAATAACATAAATTGTCTATCCAAAAAGTGAGAACACGCCAGAAAACATTCAGTCAGATGATGAACCGGGGTCAGCATATGCCTCTTCTAATACCAAGATTTTCATCAGGTCTGGGTGGTTACCATCAGTATGACCAAAGGAGGGAATGAAGAATGTGGAGGTGAAGCAAATATCATTCCTAATAAGGATGTGACTCCTCCACCAAACAGTGGCAAGGGTCCAATGCAAAATGAAGATGCTATTGGTAGCAGTGAAATGGGTTGGGGCTAACCTTAGAAGACTTATTACAAAAATTGTTGGTGCAAGAACAAGTATATCAGGCCAAACAAAATGCCCTAAATAATCTTTAAAATTATGTTTAGTAGTTTGTTGCACTCAAGATGACAAACTAGGAAAGCTGAATTGCCACGATGGGCATTAGGGCCACCTGATCTAGGGGAATCTCCTATTCCTACAAGGCTGAGCTCCTAGGGCTTCACTTTTCCAAAAATAGGAGAGTATTGATCCAAGGGGATCTCCTATTCCAGCAAGGAGACTAAAGTTGCAGCGCCTTGTAGAGTCCTATTGTAATGAGGAGTATGAGCTCTTTTACAACAAGGAGTATTAAGTCCTATTCTAATGCTCTCATTATGAAATTCAATGGTGACAGACCCTCTTTGAAAGAAAGTCCAGATCATGGGGTGTATCCCAACCTTTCACTATGGGCCACTTCTCCACGAGAGCTTTCCTGCTTTGTTTTCAGGACAATGGCACTCTACCAAAGGTCCTGACTCGACCACTTACTAAGATAAAAAATTTCTCCTACCAGATTTTTAGATGGCACAACCATTGTCACATGAAGGAGGATGCTTGCCATGTCCTTGTTTGGGTAGCTCTCCCGAGACTCCCACTTCAATATTTCATCCCTGAGTTTCTAGAATCAGTTGTGAACAAAATTGGTAGATTATTATGTCTTGATAAACCCACTGCGACATTGGCTCGTCCTAGTGTAGCAAAGATGTGTGTTGAAGTGGACCTGAGGAAGCCCCTCCCTGACCATATATAGATTGGGTTATATGATGGATTTTGACAACCACTAATCTATGAAAACCTCCCAAAATATTGTTCTAATTGTCATGCTCAAGGTCCCTCTATGGCTGAATGCTCTAAACAAGGCATTCAAGCCCCTCTCCATTAGCAGAAGAATGCTCTCCAGCATTAATTCTATGCCATCCAAGTGTTCGACATAATGCTTCTAAGAAATTAGTCCCCCCCAGCAGCTCAGCCTCAAGCCACTACATCGCTCCTCAACCAACATCAGTTGAATGTTGATGCTACCCCTGTGCAGCCAAATCCACCACCTCGTCAACAACAAATTGCCTCTTCTAATTTGCAAAATCCATCACCACCTCGACATGTTCGACATATTGCCCGTGCCAGTCTTCCTATATCAAATGGTGCAGTAAATATCCCTCTACCACCCCCACCTCCTTTGAACCATCTTCCTCACCTGCCAAGCACATCGCATAAACCCCTGCCATCATCCCTTCATCACTCTAATAGGATGCTACCTACCCAGAGATTAGTATCCATTGCTGAACCCTAGAGGATTAATCCCAATTTGAAACAACCTCTATTGGCAGGTCCCTCTCAAATTAACACAGAGGCAAATGAAACTTTTTGGGCAGCTGTGAACCACCAGATTGCTATGATTGAGTAGGCTAACAGCACTGAAAACAATCCTCAAATGGATGATTCAGATGCTGATCCATCACATGTGCCCTCATCCAATAAATATGACAATGATGCATGTCAATCCTCCTCGGACTCTAGCTCATCCAAGTCAACCAGTGTGGAATCTAAAAACCCATTTCATGTTCTTCAAGAAGCCCAAGATCTTGATGATGACTCCATTTCTATATGCTCTGAAGGGGAGGAGAACAATATAAAGCCCCACTCTCTTGAATGCCATTCCTCGGATGAACTCCAGCCAAGACCTAACCTAAAATGTGTTCATAGGAATAAGTGGCATCCTGACAAGCCACTAAATGTTTAGTTAAGGATCAAGAAAGGTCCCATCTCCCCATCTCAATGAATAAAATCAACATCCTCTTCTAGAATTTCAAGGGTATCAGCAACCCTCATACACTTTGTTAATGCAAACTTCTCATTTTTACTCACAAACCATCTCTGGTGAACATCTCTGAGCCTATTGTAGATAGTTCTCACATTAGACATCTCAGTTTCTTTTCTAATAGTTCAAATTGGTTTACAAATAAATGTTGCAAAGGCAAAATCTGGATTCTCTTGAGACAAGGAGTAGTTATTACCTCTATTCTCAAGGAGACTAAGTGCATCACTATTGGTGTAAAATTGGGGGTCAATGTTTCTCTGTATCAGCAATTTTGGTGAGCATACGGTCCAATAGAGGTGTATACTATGGCAACATCTAAGGCACATACACTCCCACCTTGATGGCCCATGGATATGGGGAGGTGATTTCAATACCATTCGATCCTGCAGTGATAGAATTGGGGGGCTCTTCCTCAACCTTATCGATGGAGGAATTTAATAATTGCATGGATGATTGCCATATGATTCCCATTCCTACCTCAGGAGGTAAATTCACTTGGTGTAACAATATGAAAGGTCTTCGACGCACTTAGTAAGTCCTTGATAGGGTGTTCCAATCTGTTGATTTCTTCTGCCCTTGAGAGCTCTCTGCTATGTTACTTCCTAGAGAATTCTCTAATCACTCTCCCATCTTGGTATCATGGGCTATCGATTCTTACCCAGGCCCTAAATTCTAGAGATACCAGCGTATATTGTCGAGGCCATGAAAATTTCCAGTCCATTGTTCAAAGTGTATGGCAACAACCCCTATCCGCTTCCCCTTTGTGGGAACTTCACCTTAAACTCAAAGTTGTAAGAAACAAGCTCAAACAATGAAACTAGTCTTCCTTTGTGTTTGATCAAGTTTCAGACTTAACTGCTGAGATAAACTCCCTTGAAAACTAACTTCAAGCTAGTTGGAATCAACAGCTCTATGACAGGCTTTCAGCCTGTAAAACTCAGTGGCATGAAGCCAGCTTTCGGGAAGAGATTTTTTGGAAGCAAAATATAGACTCAAATGACTTGCTGAAGGAGATGCTAACACTCACTTCTTTCATGGCTATGTGAAGTGTAAGTAGGTAATCTCTAAACTTAAATCCATTCAAGGCCCATTAAATGTACCCATTCAGGGGCCTGAGGCTATCCATAAAGCATCAATTTCCTATTTCTCTAAACTCCTCAAATTTGAAAGCCATTCTTGTGACAAAGAACTATTATCTATAGTTTTTTGTCTGATCAATAAGTAGCATAATTTCATCCTGCTTAGTCCTTTCACTAAGTCAGAAATCCACTCAGCTACCTTTTCTATCCCTGTAGATAGTGCAGCTTGAGTTGATAGTTTTTCAGCTAGTTTTTTCAATTCTATGTGGGATATATTGTGCAACTCTCTCCTTGCAATAGCAAATGAGTTACTTTCCTATAAATATATGCCCCTTCTTTCACTCATACAATCCTGGTACTTATCCCCAAAAGAACCCCAATGTTAAGTCTAAATGATTTTGGACCAATTAGTCTTTGCACCACAGTGTACAAAATCTTGGCCACAACCATTTGCGCTAGACTTGCTACTCTTTTACCCTCCCTCGTCTCTCTCAACCAAGGAGCTTTTGTGAGAGGTAGAAGTATCATTGACAATATCTCTTTGGCCCAGGAGATCTATAGAGAAATTGATAAAAAAATCTAAACACCCAAATGTTATTCTCAACTTGGATATGGAAAAAACTTATGATAGGTTCAAATGGGATTTCCTATGGTCCACCCTCCATAAATTTGGCTTCTCTTTAGAGTGGATTACCCTGATAAAAGCATGTATCAGTTAATGCCACTTCTTAGTTGTGTTTTAGGGGGTATAGAAAAGTTTTTTTCCAATCCTCTAGAGGTCTCAGGAAAGGAGACCCTCTCTCTCCTAGTCTATTCATCATTGCTGATAAAATTCTCTCTTTGGGATTTACCCACTTCATCCCTCACATATCAAGATACTTGACCTCTTTATCCCTCTATCCAACCCACCTTGTATTTGCCGATGACATTATTATCTTTCTTAATTTTATAAAGTCATCCATTTCTAAAGTCCCTCAACTATTAGAGAGACACCAAGTCTCCTCTGGTCAGAAAATAAACTTCTCCAAGAGTCATTTCTTCCTAGCTTCTAAGGCCTCCCTTTCCAGAGTGAGAGTAGTTCAGAAAACTTTGCATTTCTGTAGGAGACATTTTCCTATTATGTATCTGGGAGTTCCTATTAGTCTTGGTCTAAGAAAAGTTTCCTTTTATCAACCTTTTTTGGATAGGATCAAAGATAAATTACAAGCTTGGCAAACCAAACTCCTTAGTCAAGCTGGTAGAATGGTTCTTTTCAGACATGTGTTGCTTAGCATACCAATTAATCTTCTATCAACCACCTCAATTCCAGTCTCCATTTTAAAAAAATGGAACAAACTCTTGCAAAGTTTTTCTGAGATCCTCAGATTTTGGTAAAAGAAAATATTAGCTCAAATGGCATAAACTATGCTACCCTTTCTTTGAGGGTGATTTGTATTTCAAAAGGCTCGTTGATATTAAAAAAGCTCTAACTCTTAAACAATGATGGTCCTCATACATTTATCTAGACTTCATTCATGAGGTCCAAATACAGGATATCCAATTCCCTTCTCCTTTGGTTAGGCCCTATTAGATGCTCTAAAGAATGGAAAGAGATTTTTGCTCTAAAACAATTCTTTGTAGATCATTGTGTGTGGATTGTTGGTTGTGGCAATATATCATTCTGGTATGATAGATGGATTTTGGAGTTTCACCTTACTATTCTTAGTAATAATGAGAATAGCAAGATTAAACTCAAGGAATTCTACCATGATGAAAACTAGCATTTTGATGAGCTCAGTCCCTCCCTCAGTCCTGCAGTGGTACAACTCCTATATGAGACTGCCCCCAAGCTTACGAAAGATTATGATATGAGGTACTAGTTTCCTTAAAAAGGGTAAATAATCACTCAAATTTGCATGAAATTCTATCAGACCCTCCTTGACTTCTATTTCATTTTTAAATTAAATTTGGGGAACTATTATGCCTGCTACTGCTAAACTAGTATGTTGGTAAAATTTTCACAATATTTTACCTATTGATTATGTAGCTCAACACTTAGGTATATATTTAGCATGTAAACATCTTTGTTGTTGCAATCTCCAAGCTGAATCCATGAACCACATTTTCATTCATAGTGAGCTTGCTACTTCTCTATGGAAATTCTTTTAGTGTAATTTTTGTTGCTCCTTTCCTTCCTCAGCTGTTTATTCTCACTAGAATAAAATGGTGGTTTCTAAAATGCAAAGGAAAATCACATTTTCTATAATGGGTAGAATGGCTTGTATTGCTATATGTAGACAAATTTGGAGCAACAAAAACAATAGTGTATATGGAGGTTTGCATAAAAATTTTCTTCATGCTAGATTAGTGGTTATTGATACCCTTCAACACTTAGATCACTTAGTTCAACACAAATTAGGCTCTTCTAAGTTTGGGATTGACTCTATGTTGTCATTGGGTATTAAGCATAAAGCCCCTCCTCCTAAAAGGAACCTATCTTTATTTTGGACTCCTCCCACCCCAAGCTCAAATGTATTAAATGTGGACAGCTCATGTGGTTATTGATACCCTTCAACATTTAGATCATTTTAGTGATGAATATTAAATCGCCTAGTGCTCAGTCTAATTCCAAAGCCTTCTGCAACATGCTTGGTGGCAATAGTCCATTCTAGTGTATGTACCACAGATGGAATGATCTCGGGACTAGTACATTTAGATGAGTTTCATCTGCCTGACTTGAAGAGATGCTGCTATATTACATTTCTATTTTGTTTTGTTTTACTTCTTTGTATTTTGTTCAGGAGCAAATTTTTGTCTATGCCCAAATTTTGTTTTTGGCTCATGTACAAAGTGGGCGATGTCTCACTTATTTTGTAGCTCTCGAGTAAAAGTACGAGTCATACTCTCCTAGAGAGGCTCTAATGATGTATTTTCTTTGTTTCAAATATAATATCTATTTCAGTTAAAAAAAAGAGTATTGAGTCCTATTCCAGTGAGGAGACTAAAGTTGCAGCACTTTGTAGGGTCCTATTGCAATGAAGAGTATGAGTCCTGTTACAAATGGGAGGATCTCCTATTCCAGCAAGGAGACTGAAGTTGCATTGCAGAGTCCTATTGTAATGAGCAGTATGAGCGCTGTTATAACAAGGAGTATTGAGTCCTATTCTAGCAAAGAGATTGAAATTGTAGCACCTTGTAGAGTCTAATTATAATGAGGAGTATGAGTTTTGTTACAACAAGGAGTATTGTGTTCTATTTATATTTGGAGTACAAATTCTATTAGGATTGGGAGTATGAGTCCTATTGCAACTAGGAGTTTTGAGTCCTATTGTATTAGGAGTATGAGTCCTTTTGTCATAAGGAGCATGAGTCATATTACAAGCAGGAGTATTGCATCCTATTACAATTAGGACTATGAATCCTATCACAAATAGGAGTATTGAGTCCTATTACAGCTAGGAGTATGAGTCCTATTTGTAATAGGAGTACAAGTCTTATTCGTATTGGGAGTACAAGTACTATTGTAATTAGGAGCTTGGATTCTATATTTAGGGGTCCTCATTTATTAGGAGTTATAGTCTTATTCATATTGGGTGTTGTTCAAATAGAAATTCTGCAAGAAAATTCTATTTAAATAACAAGTCCTATTCTTATAGTAACTCTTATTAGAGTGCTATTCAGATTTTAAAATCTCTATTTAAAGAGATGAATTGTAATCTATAAATAAAGTTAGTTGAGAAGTACTACAATAAAATCCTTGGAGTAGAGCATTGCTTGCTCCACCAAAAATCTGTCTTTGGTTTTATTTCTTACAGATGTAATTCTCTTCAACCTTCCCTTTTTGCTCCATCCAATATGCCAAGTGGATCAATTGGTATTAGAGCAAATAAGATCCTGCCGTGGGGGTTTGCTGTGCATGGTCACGATTGGCCAAATATCATACAACATTGGAGTTAGGTCAAATCAAGAGCTCAAGCGATGACAATGAAAAATAATTCAACGGATGGCAGAGGACGATCTTGTATCACGGATGGCTAGGTTGGAGGTATGCAGGATTCTTTGAAAACTTTGGTGGAAAAGGTGTTGCTTCAGGTTTCTTCAAATCCCTCTTCTTCTAAACCAAGCAATGAATATTCTACAAGAGATGCTAGATCTGTAGAATCAAAGAAAACAAAAGTTTAAGATGATGAAGATGATGGAGGAAAAGAAGAGAAAGGAACTACTTCTACCAATTTTGGTTCTATAACCATGTGACCTTTCAAAGTGAAGACAATAATCACTATTCTTTAAAATCAATATTCTTGTATTTGACGAAGAGGATGAGCTCGACGTTGTACTTCCATCAGTTCATGTTATAAGTTCGTGGGGATAGGCTCTTTCAAAATTAGAAAATACTGATCCAAGAGGATCTGCTATTCGTGGAAGGTTGAACTCACGGAGCTTCACTCTTTAAGAACAGGAGAGTACTGATCTAGGAAAATATCCTATTCCTACAAGGCTGATCTTGCAGGGCTTCGCTCTCCCAAACACGGGAGAGTATTGGTCCAGAAGGATCTCCTATTATAGCAAGGAGATTGAATTTGCAGCGCCTTGTAGAATCCTATTGTAATGAGGGGTATGAGTCCTGTTACAACAAGGAGTATTGAGTCCTATTCTAGCAAGGAGACTGAAGTTGCAGCACCTTATAGAGTCCTATTGTAATGAGAAGTATGAGTCCTATTACAAATGGGAGGATCTCCTATTCCAGTAAGGAGACTGAAGTTGCAATACATTGTAGAGTCCTATTATAATGAGGAGTGTAATCCTATTACAACAAGGAGTATTAGTCATATTCCAGCAAGGAGATTGAAGTTGCAGCACCTTGTAGAGTCCTATTATAATGAGGAGTATGAGTCCTATTATAACAAGGAGTATTTAGTTCTATTTGTATTAGGAGTATAAATCCTATAATGATTAGGAGTATGAGTCCTCTTATAATTAGGAGTATGAGTCATATTACAAGTACGAGTATTTCGCCCTATTACAATTAGGAGTATGAATCGTATTATAACTAGGAGTATTGAGTCCTATTACAGCTAAGAGTGTGAGTCCTATTTGTAATAGGTGTACGAGTCCACTTGTAATTAGCAATTTGAATTCTAGATTTAGGAGTCCTAATTGATTAGGAGTTATAGTCCTATTGATATAGGATGCTATTTAAATAGATATTCTGTAAGAGAATTCTATTTAAATAACAAGTCCTATTCTTATGGTAACTCTTATTGGAGTGCTATTCAGATTTTAAGATCACTATTTAAAGAGATGAATCGTAATCTATAAATAAAGTTAGTTGTGAAGAAATACACGAAACTCTTAGGAGTAGACCAAAAATCTATCTTTGTGTTTTAGTTCTTGTAGTTATAATTCTCTTCTACCTTCTCTTTTGCTCCATCCGGTACGTCGGTTGGATCTATGTGCAAGAGGTGAACCTAGGACATGGTGGTGTAACTATAGGCGTTATTGCTCCCACAATTGCCCTATGTCCCGATACAATACCGACCCTATTGGTAGAGGTGGTCAACCAGTCAGCCAACATGCATTCCCATCCTCAAGCTACGGAGAATCATGAGAAACACTCTGATCGCTCCGTCGATCATGAAGCTGAGCGAGCGCTGATCACCACTTTGACGATGATGGAAGCCAAATTTATGGGAAATATGCAAGCATAATTTGAGGCTTTGGCGCACAAAAGTGAACTAGAGAGCACTAACACATCATATTTATACCCGCCAAAGTGAAACTAAATACCATGTCCGCTAAAGTTCAAGCCACCTACCTTGCAGAACTTCAACAGGATAGAATCGCCTAGTCAACATATAGATCATATTCGATCTTTAACTAGAAATGTGATCAATGATGACATGACTCTGACTAGATACTTGTTAGAACCTTGAGGGGTGCCACTTTCGATTGTTTCAGAATCCTACTAGCCTATTTCATCTAGTCATAGGCTAATTTTGAGAGGAAATTCCTATCATGGTTCTACAAACCAATGATAGAGACCCACATGGATTCTTTGCTACAAGAAAAGCAAAAGACAAACCATAGGGTTCATGATTTCATTAAAAGGTTTTGAAGCCTTGCACTGCGATTCCCATTCCTATTACCAATGAACCTCTTTATGCAAACATGCCGTGGGAATTTCCTAGCCAAAGTTGAAGAATGCATGGGTGTAGTCAAAGCCAACAGATGGGCTGACTTGCTAGAATAGGAAGAGATCACTAAAAGATAAGCAAGATGCCATGAAGCTAGAGAAATGCAAGTGCAATCCCAACCAGGATGAAAAGGATCAGGGAATTGGCTAAAACCTATGATGGTCTAAAGGCAAGGAAATCTTAACGGTTGAAATGCCCGCTGTACCAGAGAAATAGCAGCCGAAGAAGAATACTAATCAGCATACTTGCTAAGCTTCAGAAAAGTAGATAGAGGAACATGCTCAGATAGGGAAACATGCTCAGATAGAGGAACATGCTCGAACTCCTCGATGTCATACGACTTGAAGACCCTGGATGCGCTAATGACCTAACTATTGCCTTTTCCACCAATTTGTCGGACATCCTATCAAGGATTGTTATGTCCTCAAGAACCAGATCCAAATGCTAGTCAATGCTATGGTTATTTAGCTAAACAATAGAGAGAAGAAAGTGGCTGCAAATATGGTTTCATTCCAATTCAGTGATATGCCCAAAGTGATAGCGCAAGATGGGGTAGTCCCCATCCCATAAGCCTAAATGAAGGTGATTAACCGAGACCCTCACATGCTAGAAGCTAGAGGTCTTACACCACTCACCCTCAAGATGGAACTAATGTGGGTCCACTCAGACCTGCTTGAAGACGATCAATATGCAACTATCAAAGTAGTCTGAGAATCCTAAAGGGGTTAACGCAGAACCTCCAACTTTATTTCCATCATCAGCAAAGAAGATGAGGAAGAGGTTGCTACCCTCACTAAATCTGATTAGGAAGAGGAAACCTTGGTAGATCAAGCTGCTCCATTTGGAACAAGGTCTAGAAAAACTGCCTGAAGCAATATAGTCCTGTCAACAACAATTCATAGCAAGTAGGGACCTTATGGCAAGCAGCAATGCCTTAGGACAATGCCAAAGGATTAGGCCTCAAAAAGCCGTTCCATTTTGACATCAAGGCTTAGTTAGAAAGCATACCCTCTAGGATCACATTATATGAGCTCCTTCATCTCTCACACAAAAATCGGGTGGCCCTTAGCGATGCTCTTGATAATACTAAAGTTTTCATCACCGAATTCCCTATGAGCCTAGATGCAGAGCAAGAGGAATCAATGTATACACACTGCCACCAGATGATTAGGCAAGTGCCAAGCATTACTTTCACACCAACAGATATGCTTGCCCCTATGAGCATTCACCATTAGCCATTATACTATGAAGTGTACGTTGGCTCGACAGCGGTTGAACATATCCAAATCAAGCCAGGGTCTACATTTATTATCATTCTATTGAGGGTTCTGAAACTTCCTCAATACCTTGGTACACTGACTATTAGCACCATACACGATCATTTATGGATTCAACTTGGGTACCAGTGATGCACTGAGAAAGATCCACTTGAGATGCCAAATCGGGGACCTTAGCTCAAAGGTCAGATTGGTGCAGAAACTTAGTTTGACCTTCTCCTAAGATGATCGTGAATCCATCAAAACTTGGTTGTTCTCTAGATTCTCCATTAGCGCATGAAGTACATTGACAAAAATGGGGTGGTAAAGATTTCCTAGCGAAGCAATGGCCCTTTAAAGGTATGTTAGCTAACTGTTATGCTGACACTGCCTTATACCTTGACCACTCAAAGGACAATGACCCAACTCCCAATGGCTTAGAGAATGGGAATGAAGCTGACATTAAACTAGAAAATGCCAGACTTTGAAGCTCAAGACTATTGTAATAGATATAGGAGGGCTATGTAATACTCCCACCCCTATTTATTGTGAGTGGACTATTAATAACAATGTCAAGTTAGTTTACTCCTATATCTACTGGTAGTGATACGGAACCCAGTATCCTGAAGATATGTTGGGAATAGCTCAAGCTCTTAAAAGGTGAGCATTCTCTACCCATGCCGCTCACTAAGATAGGTCAAGATTGGGGTATTGTTGATGATTAGCCCCACACAACTTTTATAGTTCTCTCAAGATGAAAGGATCAATCCATGATTGCCTATTGGAAGCATAATCCTAACACTCCCAGACCTCTGGAAGAATTTGACTCCAAAAAAGAAGCACCTTAGCTCACTCAATATAGTTGCACAGCTTGGTGAATGATAGAAAACATAGGCTATGATCTAGCGATGGCTTAAAGACTAAATTATAGTAAGGGTCGTTGAAAACCACCAAAGCTGTTCATACTGAGATAGGTCAAGATTGGGATGTTGTAGCCCTATGCAACTGTTATAGTTCTCCCGAGATGAAAGGATCAATATATGATTGCCTACTAGAAGCACACTCCTAACACTTCTAGACCTTCAAAAGAATCTGACTCTAAAATAGAAGTGCCTTAGCTCACTCAGTACAATTGCACAACTAGACGAATGATAGAAATTATAGGTTATGATCTAGTGATGGCTTAAGGACTAAATAATGCTAAGGGTCATTGAAAACCACCAAAGCCATTTGTACCAAAAGAGATGCCGGAGGACTACTGCAAGTGATCCAGATATTGGCTAGGGTACATCACTAAGCCTCCTAAGCTAGAACCAGTTACGATCTCGAAGTATCAAGTGCACTCTCATTCATCTAATACTTCAGTATATGAATCCAACATTAATGTTGGTGATAAGTTCATAAACTTGCTTTTCAACATGATCTCTACCCATCAAATCAAGAAAAATGAAGAGATACCCTTCTGGGCTTAGTAGCTTGATGGCCAGTTGGAGATGTGCTTCGAACAATATGAACCACCCATAAATTATCAAATTGTATAGCTAAACTTGGGTGATGCATCAAAAGAAAAACCCATCTTTCTTAGCATTGGGTTAACCCAAGAAAATCCAAGGGGTTGGAATCCCTTTGGCACGAGTACAATGATGTTTCGTGTGGACCTATCACAACATGCCTAGCCTTGACCCAACTATCGCTGTGCATTGCCTTATTATCAAACCAGGCTCTCGACCGGTCAAGCTACCTCAAAGGCAATTAATGCCTAAATTAATGGCAATTGAAAGCCAAGTTAACAAACATCATCCCTGTACTAAAAAAATAAAACCATCTAAATATGCATTGACTAATGCAACCTAAATGTAGCTTGTCCTAAGGATGAGCTTCCCCTTCCAATCAAGGACATCATGATCGATTATACATGCAAATTTGAGTGCATATCTTTCATGGGTGGGTTCTCAGGATATAACCAAATCAAAAAACATGAGGACAATGTGAAGCACACAGCCTTCCAAACTCCTATTGGTGTATTAGGGAACATTATCATGCCTTTCAGACTAAAGAATGACAGTGACACATATCAACACTCTATGAGCCAAATATTTAGAGGGCATTTCTTTGACACAGTGAAGTGCTATGTGGATGACCTTACAGTCAAGAGTCATCGCAAAGAAGATCACTTGCGGGACCTCCAAATAGAATTCAACATTATGAGGAAACATCGACTCAAGATGAATCCAACTAAGTCCTTCTTCAAAGTGGTCATCAGCAAATTTCTTGGATTCATAATTATGTCTAAGGGAATTCATGTTGATCCTGATAAAGTCAATGCCATTGGCGAAATATCACCTCTGAAGAATCTCAAAGAACTTTGAGGATTTCAAGGCCGACTTGTGTACATCTAGAGATTCATATCCAACCTCTCTGGGCACTGTCAACCCTTCTCCAACCTTATGAAGAAGGGTACATCCTTCATTTGGGACGCTACTTGCCAAGAGGCATTCGAATAAATCAAAGAGTACTTGACTCAACTTCTAGTCCTCACTACACTAGTATCAGGGAGATAATTCCTACTCTACATGAGAGTGCTTGACCATTCGCTAGGAACCATGTATGTTTAGAAAAAAGATGAAGGATATAAGCAAGTCATTTACTACCTCATCCGAACGATGATTGGTGCCAAACATCGATACAATCTGATAGAGAAGGAGTTCCTTGCCTTAGTGTTTTTAGTCTTGAAAAGGTGGCTTATCTTATGGGTCAGACAGTACACGTGGTGTCCAAAGTCAACCCACGACAATTCTTCATGACCAAGCCAAGAGTGCACAGCTCTAGGCTCGCAAAGTGGGCCATCTTGTTGTCACAGTATGATATGGTTTTCGTCCCATAGAGGGCCATCAAAGGCAAAATGATAGTAGATTTTTTTGGCTAACCATCTAATTCAGTAATCATCCAAACTCTGTGATGAGATACTAGATGAGACCTTCGAAGTCTACTCTGCAATAACTAAAAAGCCATGGCGAATGTGGTTCGATAGGCTTTCAGAATTGGCCCAGATGGCACAATCATAGGAGGGGTAGGGATAGTCCTCGTCTAGCCCTAGGATCATGTGATTTTCCACTCATTTTGATTAATGGCTTGAACATTATCATGGAGTACAATGCTCTTATAATCGGCCTCCATGTGGCTAGAAAGTTAGGAGTTGAGCGTCTCAAAGCCAACAGCGACTTGCTCCTCATGAACTAAGTGAACGAGAAATATGAGGTCTGACAAAAGGATCTAGTGCCTTACCATGAGACTGCGTTCAAGCTGATAAACTCATTTAAAGAATTAAAGATTGACCATGAAGTCAGAGCTGACAATGCTATTGCTGACATCCTCGTCGGGCTAGACGCTACACTGGTCCGCCTGATCAACGCAACTTAGTGTATTTGAGTCAAATGTCACCATCTTGCTTGTTCATACTGAGACTTGAAAGCCGCTAGGGTTCACACTATTGCAGTGAACATGGAAGAACATGATAGGCGGCAACTGGTCCTTCAACAAGACAATCATCAAGAACCTCAAGAGGTTCATTTTCAGCAACAAACGTGACTGGAGTGAGAAGTTAGGCGGAAAATATTTTAAGAAATACTACCCCTAAGTTTGCCGACGGCCCTGGCCATGAATAAGGTTAACGAGCCTAAATTCACTCTGACCATCCTACAATCACAACAGCAAAAGCAATTGCAGGAATTATCAACCGAACTCAGATTGCTCCTACTACTAAGTTAACATTAAACCTCTAGCAGTCAAGTCACTCTCCAAAGAGACAAGATGAATTCAGCATGCGCGACAAGATAACCGTCACCTCAATCCATCATCTATCATCAACTCTAGGGTATCGTACTAATTTATCCTAGAGAGACATCGCCCTCAAAAGCCAAAACTTTGACACATGAATGTCATGTTAATATTAAACCCCTGACGGTTCCTAGTCAAAGTAGCCAAGTCCAGTCAACCACATTTTGCAAGAACCTTTACTCTCAAAATTTTGGATCAATATATTCTAAACAGTTCTCTCAAGGGCCACAAAGCAAATGCTCAACACTTCCTTCATCACCAACTTAACATTAAACCTCTAGCAATGTGGGTTGCAACAGTCCCTTGGAGTTCTGATAGTAAATGTTATAGTGACTTACTTCGCTTCATGCATTCTACACTCTCCATCAATAGACCATGGAGTAGCCTCCTTTCCTTTTTGTCATGGTAACATTAAATCTTTGATGATAACCTTGGCCATTACCCCTCAGGGAGTCAGGTCATGGGCAATCCAATAGCGTAGTGGCCCACACCATCTCAGCCAACACACACTCAGAAAAGCTCCTTTCTAATAGGTTAACAATAAACCTTTGTCAAACCCTAGATTCTCAAAGGATGACAAGGGTAGTTCATCATCACCATGATGACAAGCATCATGAGTGGTCATAGCTCAGTAGCTCGAGGAGTTTGAATCTAATGCTCCAATACAAGCAAGCGGCAAGTTAATACTAAACCTCTATCCATTGATTGTCGACAACTAATACCAACCTAGATTCGATATCAACAAACTCTGAGGAAGACCAACTCATGCAGAGTACAAACCAAACATATTTCACTAGCAACAATCGCCACAAGCATCACTCGCTAGGTTAACAATACACTTTTGGATAAACGCCCATCTCTAATAGACTCAATCGATGAATTTAGGGAGAACTTCTTTTCAGTAGGTTAACAATAAACCTCTTCTTAAAGGATTCCATCAACTTCCCATAGTCTAACTAACAGATCGCAGAGAACAACCATCTTATCGAAGATGTGGTCTCTGATCAAACCCCTGAGGAGTCCTAATCAAAATACTCTAACTATGAGCAAACTACATGGCATGTTAATAGTAAACCTCTAAAAGAATTTATCGACAATTAACGCCTTCTCGGGTTCTACATCAACGGACACCGAGAAACCCCACGTAGAGTATAAATCAAAACACTCTGACCACAATCTAAGCCACTCTCGTCATAGCAAATACTGATGACAAGATTCTAAATGTCAAGTTAATATTACACCTCTGACTGAGGGTCTAATTCGCTTATGCGAGAGTGAGCACTCATCCAAACAAGACTCGCAAGGGTTTACATGGGCCTTAAACAAAGCTCAATTCGCTGTTTTAATAGTACACCTCCAACGATTTCGAGCCAAGTCACTGTGAAACTCTCCTAGATGGGTTAGGTGTTAGTCAAATTTGACTCATTGTAGTTAAGTTTAATTAGCCCTTAATCTATATGCTAAAGCAAATGCTAAAACAACTCAAGGTTAGTCATCCACTATGAAAAAGAACGTCATTGATCAATTGGACATTTACAAGCAAAAGATGATCGATATATTAGTGAAAGCGGGACTAAAAGATAGCACGGTCTCTCTTCCTATTGATGGAGCAAAGCGCACAAGGCCTTACCCTTCTCCTTTAGCTTAGCAGACTGAGTTCTTCTACCTTGCGTTTGGCCTGCCATTGTAGATCCTGATCAAAAGGGACCGAAATGCTCTCTAACCTTGCCTAAAGCTCCTAAAACTGCTTCCCCTTAGCTACATACATCTCCCTAGTAGGACCTCAACGTTTATGAAGAACCATAGAAATGATGGAACCTACTATTTTCTATTATTTTTACCAATATTCGCAGGTACTTCAATTTTTTTTGTCCCTCATAAGGGGTATAAGGTATCTAGGTGGTATACTATATGTATATGATTATTATAACTCCTTCTAACCCGATCGTAATTTTCTTACCCCCAGAGGGAGAGGTCCTTCCCTTTTGGGTCAGTTGTGGGCAAGGCGGTTTCATGGTTCAAAAATTCAGAATCTTGCCTCAGTCATCATTTGTCAGGACTTTTTGGAGTAAGCTTCTTAGGTGATCTTCCTCCCCAATCTGATATTATAGTACTGTATAGACAGAAGTTCTGTTGTGGTCCAATTCTGAATGATAGTAAATACCTGCCCCTACGGGGATAGAGCGACAGAAGTATTGAAAATCTAAGATATGGTCACGGTGAGACGACAGACTTCTCATTCATTAGATAGAGAAGATTGTCAAGATTTCGTGATCTATTGCTGAACCGATTCCAATTCTAATAGCTCAGGCTCAGATCGTGGGGATCACCAGAATACTTTGTATCAGCAAGTCAACTCGACATCTGCATGTCTCGTCATTAAACTGCTTGTCACCAAACTCTTCTTGGATGCCAATATCATAACCTAAGCAAGATTGACAGCTTTAGCGTTGCCCATTAGGGATGCAGATTACTGCTAAAAGCACTTATTTCGCATTTTTTTCAAAGGATGCAAGAAAATGTCCGTGTTGTCACATCAACATTAAACCTCCAATGATGTGACATCACACAATATGGCTTCTAACAATGTCACCCTTGAAAACATGATCCTTGATGATGCAACCATCAGATATTAGACTCCATTAGTGAACGATGGAGGACTAAGATCAATGGTCACTTAGGGTTCGTGCTGTTGAGCCCTGACCATTCTCTCATGGAGCTCAAAAGTGCTCTAACCATGGAGGGACTTGCACTTCTAGCAAAAGGAGGTAATGAACCACTAGCAGATGTTATGCTAATATTCACTTCTGATGTTGTCCCAAAATTCAATCAACGGCTTAGAGGCAAATACTTCTCAACAAGATTAGCACCAAGACCTCGAGATGAATTCATTTGCGCCACGTTAACAACAAACCTCTAGTCATGAATAACTCTCTCTTGATGGGCTACCCTATAAAGCCAAGAGGGAACTCAACTCATTGTGTTAACAAGACACCTCAAACGAATACTGAGATGGATGCTACATAGCCATAGCGAGGTCGACCTCTAGATTAGGAATTGATTGATTTGAATATACTTTCATTACAGTTCAATCAATTTTTGGTTGATGATAGACATCGGTCTCAAGCAACTGAAGATTAGTCAATTATAGGAGATTTCCACTAAAGGATGGATTCCATTTATAAGGGACATGAACAAAATACATGGAAAGAGCTAACATCTAGTTGCTCTCGCTATCGTCTTGAGGAGACTCATGCCCTCCCTTAGAGCTTTCTCCTGGTCCAGAGGAGAGACTTGCCAGGCGAACTCGAAGCACCCTGGAAGAATCGAACAGCAGGGCACACTCTACATGTTGTTGAATTTTATCTTTTTAATATAGCGTTTTGATGATAACAATTTATATATCATGTGTGTTATATATATCTTTGTGTATATTATAACTTGTCAATGCAGATATCACTTTTATCAAATTTGGACAAGTGCAAGATGAGATCAAGGCATTATGAAGTATTGAAGATTAAGCATATGTAAATTTTCTTTTACATCTTCTTTACTTAAAATATTTGTACAAGCCTTGATCACACACACACACACACACACTTAGAACACACTAAAACAGGCTTAGTGTGTTGGTTAACTATAGAAATCCCCTATGTTAACCATTAGAGTTATTAGTAATTTAATAAGTTCTA
>JBAKGM010000365.1:28130959-28142901 GCA_037177215.1 Asparagus racemosus | reverse complement strand
TCGTCTAGGATTTGAAAGTTCTCGACCTGGTCTTGCCAAATGAAGAGGTATAGAGTTTTCCTAAACTGAGGGGCTCGAGTGAGGACACCTTTCGACTCGGTCCTTCTGGGTAAGGGTTGAGTGATGACGTTACTGGACTCGTCCTGCCTACGTTTGAGTCAAGATGATGCATAGTTGATTTGGGACACGTATCGATTCCTGAGGGAGGATTAAGACTTAGGTCATTTGATGACATAACAATAATTTTAAAAAACCAATAACACGATAAAGTTAAATCTAAATCCTAGTCCTAAAACCAATAACACCATAAAGTTAAATCTGAATCCTAGTCTTAAAATCAATATCACCAAAAAGTTAAGTCCTGGGAAAAGCCATAGTCTTAGTCAACAATCCCCCCCTCCTAGAGGAGAATAATCCATCTCAATGTTCAAACTATATAAGCAAGTGGATCAAGATATTCTCCACTTCATGTGTAGTAGTGAGATCAATATTTTATTATAGATCAATACTTTATTATAATCATTGATCTATTTACTGGATGGTCATGATTTTCCTTTGAGTGTTATTGTATCCTGAGAATTACTGAGTCTAATGAACTCCTGAGAGCTGGCCATGTGCCATAATTATCTAGCCGAGTCCTATAATCTGAATGCCTGACCTAGGTGAGAGCACCACTAATTTCTCTAGCAATCTGAGTCCAAGATGAATGACGTCCTCAAGCCGAGACCTACTAAAGTGAGCCAAGTCTGAGACGAAAGGCGCCCTCTACTTAGCCTTCTCAAACAATGACAACTTATCAGCTTTGTTGTCCAGTCACCATCACATTTAATGCATGGCCAGAGTCATTATGACTCTTCGAACTGAAGTCATAATGACTCCTCAGACGACGCTAGCATTTTAACCATTCCATCACTACCACATTAAATGCAAGGTAACTCATTCAACCAACTGCCGACACGTGTAAAGTGCAATATGACCGACTGACTACACGGACTCGGTCAAATTACCAATGTACGCCCCACAAGTTCTCTATAAATAGTGGCAAACCCCACTATACCAAGATAGGCAAGATAACGCCCTAAAACTAGATTATGTATTCTACAAACTTGCTTAATCTATCACTGATTTCAACATCAAAGGGCACACCAGAAAGACTATCGTCGGCCCTCTAACTGGTGTTATTTGTGCAGGAATCTATTTCCTCTTGATTGATCAGCCATCAAGGAAGATTAAGGGACCCTAAACTCCTCTAAATATCCACTCACCCATATAATTAACTTCCTGACATAAATAGTTTGGCGCCTACCGTATGGCCTCTTCTTCTTCCTTTGAGAAAATGACTGATCATAATCATCCTACGGCCCCTAATTTACACACTCGGAAAGAATCTTCCAGCTTCGACTACATCACTAAAACCTAGCTGGATGAATCCATCTAGAGGATAGCCCAATCTCTTTAGCAGCAGTTCGCCTCATTCATGAACAACCTCACCAACTGAGTTCTTCCTCTCTAATCTCCTCCATCACCTGTCATACCTTCCTCTAATGGGTCGCTCTGGTGATAGGAAGAAGAAGAACAGATCAAGGAGAGTACCCACTAACCATCCTAGTATCAAACCCACTTGTTGCTGATCCACGACAGCCTCAACATCACTTGGAGGCAATAGGCGAAAGCTCAAGCCTCGGTCCTAATCAGATTGCATGAGTGGTGTTGTAAGGTGTAAGATACATCTACATAACCCAAACCTTGATGGCCTGGGTCATCCCCTTTGCAGCCAACCTGGACTCTTGTTACGACCAAACATTCAGCACAGTGGCGGACATCATTAGAAGGAATACTCCCTTCTTGGATGAAATCATAAATGCTCCATGCCCTAAGCTTAAGATGTCACACATCGAGAAATATAAGGGCAAAGGTGATCCGGCCAAACATGTATAGAATTTCTTTGACTTGATGTGCATGCAGCATGTGACGAATCTGATCATTAGCAAATCTTTTCTAGTTACTCTCACTACTAGTGCTAAGATGTGGTGGAATTCCCTAGGGAAGAAATCCATCCACAGCTACGCAGCTATGAACAAGCTAGCCAAAAGTTTGTGCATCATATGGCAGACACGAAATAGAAGGTATCTTCCACTCTCCTGCTACGGATCAAATATAAATCTAGCAAGACTTTGAGAGAATACCGAAAGATTTCAAGCCAAGAAATTGGAGGTAGAAGATCCCGACAACATGGTGGCAATGACATTAATAATCTTAGGTCTGGAAGATGAGAAACTGTCCGACTCGCTCATCATGAATCCCGTGATCAGCTTCAACCAACTCAGCCAGATCTTGTTCACATGTAGACGTAGAGGACATCTAACTCCATACAAAGGCGGCCTAATAAGAAACTGCTGAGGCCGAATCTTCTAAGGGCAAAAAGGCTGAAGGTGACAGATCCGAAAGCCCCGATCCGACTGAGTCGATATGAGAGATCAAAGAAGGAACACAATGAGGAGACCAACATTCGCCACCCTCTAAGCTCCCATCTTGCAGGTGTTTCATCTGATCCAGAAGCAGGGGCATCTCCCCAAACCCCCACTTCATATGACTTCAAACCCCTGCAAAAGAGATCTCCAACAATATTGTCGCTACCATTGGGACTATGGCTATGACACTGATAATTGTAGACTCCTATTGAGAGACATTGAGGACCTCATTCAAAGAGGGTTGTGGAAGAAATTTCTCGACAACTGTAGTAAGGAGGGGTCGATCCTGGACAAATCGGAGAGGAGATCAAGATCTAGATCAACTCACTCTAGTTAGCAAAAGAGTCAGCTGAGGAGAGCCAGTGACAAAGGCACCATCAACAGTGTCAGCGATAGTCTAATAGCTAGAGGATAGAATAATGCTCGGGATAAGTATGCTCAATGAGCCCTTGAGGTAAATCTATGTGAGAAGAAACTCAAGGTGAATTAACCCATCTACTTTAGCAACGCTGACCTCAAAGGTGTGATGACGCCTCATGACGATCTTATCATCATTTTTGCACAAATCAACAAAATTATAGTCAAGAGAAACATGGTGGATATGGGAAGTTTAACGAACAACTTTTTCAAGGACGCATTAATAGGGATTGATAGATCAAAGTTGCAACCTTGCCCGAGTCCTTTGGTAGGCTTTTCAAGGCAGTCAGTTTGACAAGAGGGATTGATCACCCTACCTATGGTACTTGGCAATTACCCTTGCTAGTCCATGATTTGGTTCCAGTCCTTTGGTAGGCTTCTCAAGGTAGTCAGTTCGATCAGAGAACATCCAAAAGTCAGTATAGTACGTCAGCTACATTTGAAGGTAGTCGAACTCAATTACATTCTCATTTAAAGAGCTTCCTTTACTCTCATCACCACAGCCAGAAGACTCCATCTGTGCTTTCAAGCTCACACTGTTATTGTACAAACCAATCTACCATTGAGAAAAGTATTCGTCAATCCCATCACCTCCAAGTGAATGATCAATTGATCCATTGAACTTAGTGAGTATGATGTCTAGTTCGAGTTCAGGACAACCATAAAGGCCCAGGTCCTCATTGACTTCCTGATCGATTCACCCGATCTAGAAGACGACCCATTGACTCGAGATCTAGCTCCTATCCCGACTTCTCTATGCCCGATCCAAAAGTTAGTCAAAAGGGCCCCATCTCAAAAAAATAGTACTTCCAAATACGATTTGCTAGAGTTCTCATCATGGTGGTTGCTGAAAGTAGATGGATCTTTGGGAGAAAGTGGTTGTGGGGCAAGAGTTGTACTGTGCAGCCTGGAGGGACATATCCAGGAGTACTCAATCGCCTTCGATTTTTCAGCGTCAAATAATGAAGCCGAGTATGAAGCTCTTTTTGCCGTACTCAGAGCAACCCTGGCAATCAAGACAAAATCTATTTTCACAATCGCTTTCTCTCGACTTATTGTCTACCAAGTCCGAGGAGAATGTGAAGCGAAAGACCCTAGATGGTGAAATATCTAGGGAAGGTGAAAGGACTTTTGGGCCAATTGAAGAAGTACAGAATTGAGCAAGTCCCAAGAGCCCACAATGCTCGTGCAGATGTTCTGTCTAAACTGCGCTCCTTGAGGTCAGGGGCCAGCATATACAGACACCCTCAAGCAACCAATCATTACCGAAGCTACGGTAACTCGATCATGCAAGTAGATCCCATGCCAGAGCCATGTTAGATAGATCTGTTCATCCAATATCTAACAATGGGAACTCTAGCTAAAAACCAAGCAGAAGCCAAAAACTTGTAGAGAAACCCCTTGAAGTATCTCATGATCGAAGACCAATTCTACTGTCTTTCCTACACAAGTAGCAACATGGGCCCTATCTTTGGCGCCTCCGACTTGAAGAAGCGTACTATGTCCTGAGGGAAATCTATGAGGGATATGTGGGAATCACATAGGGACCAAAACCATAGAACAGAAGGTCATGAGACAGGGCTACTAGTGGCCAGCCATTATGGCCAACTAAAAAAAGCTCACAACCCAATGCAAAAGCTTGCCAATTCTTCTCAAGCGTCCCATGAGCCCCAGCAACTGAGCTAACTCCTCTCATTAACCCAATCCTATTCACTCAGTGAGAACTAGATTTGCTGGGACCATTCCCAATGGTAGCTGAATAGCAAAAATTCTTAATTGTAGCTATAGACTATTTCACCAAATCGATATAAGCAGAGCTGCTAGCAAAAATCAACAAAATTAATATCCGCAACTTCATCTAAAAATAGGTCATCAGTAGATTTGAGGTGCTGGTAACTCTCATAACCGATAATGACACTCAATTCAACAGCAGGGGATTCTGCGACTTCTATGAAGAGTGGAAGATCCAGTTCATGTTTGCATCAGTAGCACATCCCAAGTACAATGGCCTAACAAAAGTGGCAAACAAGTACCTATTGCAAGCATTAAAGAAGAAAGTGGATGAAGCAGTGGGAACCTAGGTTGACAAACTCCTTAGTATCTTATAGTCGTACAAAAGAACACACAAAAACTCCAGACAAGAAACTCCATTATCGACCAACATGCAGAGCGAAAGCAGTCATCCTGGTAGAAGTCGGCATACCTACTATGCAACTGAAACACATTGATGAGGAAGCTAATCAAATTTGCCTAAGAAGTGGACTCAACCTCATCGATAAAGTTAGAGAGCACGCACTCAAATCGTTGGTTATCAATAAATAGCGCATCGCCTGACATTACAATAGCCGAATTCAACCTCAAAGCTTCAAAATTGGATATCTAGTCCTCCAAAAGGCTATCTTCAATTAAGAAACTAACCATGGAAAGCTCGCCACTAACTAGAAAGGACCTTACAAGGTTATAAGAGAAGTCTAGCCAGATACTTACCGGTTGCAGAGTCAGGATGTGAATTTCGTGAAGCATCCTTGAAATGTAGAACATCTTAGGAATATTTCTAATAAATATAATCGCAAGACTCCCATACTAATGAAAAGCTATTTTATTTCTCTCCACAACTCTGTGCAAAGCCCTTGGTATGTGTTTTCAAGAGTAAACCCAAGGCACATAAAAGTCCATGCGACTTGGTCTTCACTGAATTTTCCAAGGCGCCTAATGTCTTTGGTGTCGGTTTTTAAGAGTAAACCCAAAGCATACAAAAGTCCTTGCGATTAGGTCTTCATAGACTCATCCAAGGCACTCAAAGCCCTTGGTATCGGTTTTTAATAGCAAAGCCAAGGCACAAAAGTTGTTGTGACTTGGTCTTCACTAACTCTTGATATCGGTTTTTAAGAGCAAAGCCAAGGCACAAAAGTTGTTGTGACTTGGTCTTCACTAACTCGTCCATGGCATTCAAAGCCTGAGGTATTAGTTTTTAAGAGTGAACCTACGACACAAAAGTCCATGCAATTCGGTTTTCACTAATTTGTCCACTCAAAACCCTTAGTTTTCAAGAGTAAATCCAAGGCACAAAAGTCCTTGTAGCTCGGTCTTCACTGGCTCATCCAAGGCACTAAAAGCCCTTGGCGTTGATCTTCAAGAGTAAACCCAAGGCACGATAGAATATCCTTGTGACTAGGTCTTAGCCGACTCATCCAAGACACTCAAAAGACCTTAAGTATAAAACCTAAGGCACAGTTCGGTCTTCACTGACTCATTCAAAATAGAAAAATTTACATTTCTGTCTTCACCCACTCATCTTAAAAATATTTCAAACTCAAAGCGCACAATAAGAAACACCTCAAAAAAAAAGTGCAAAGATATATGAGTCAAATAAAATTAGTTTTTCATTCATTTACACACACACACAGCCACCCACACACGCACATGTTCTTCGTCATGGAGCAATAGTAGGATCTGAGGCAGGAGCTGAACTCAGGGTAGAAGTGAAAGTAAGACATAGAACAGATACAGCAAATGAGATCCCTGGTCGATTAGATGAACAGAACTAGCTGGCTTCATCGCTGGAGCCCTCAGCCGTATCTTCATATAATCCACCAATCGCTTCCTCATCTTCCTCTATTAGTAGTCCAAATCCACCTTCCAACTCTAGAGTCTTAAATATGTTAGGGCACACATCTACCTGAGAAGGATACTTGAATCGGTCAGAGTTTACTCTAAGCTCGTGAGGAAGCTGCTTCATTAGATAATTAAACCCCGTCTTGCACACAAGAGCAACCTCCACTTTATTAAGTGTACCATGACGGCACTTCTTGACTATCTCTTTCTCAAGTGCTCGATTCTGGGAGTGCTATGTAGTCTTGGAACTTTTAGACTTGAGCGAGAAGAGAATTGTGTTGTTGCTCGGCCCTTTGAGCAGCTCGGGACAGCTTCATGTCAGAGAGACTCCTAAAGAGTTGCCTCCTCTTGCAGGCTCACCTTCAACTCCTCTGCATCAAGTCGAACCAGCTGAGCCCACTCATACCCTTCTCTCTTTCTCTCTTCTCCTCCTCAACTTCTGACTCGAGATAGTTGACCTTCTCGTTGGCAAGTCCCAGGTTGTGATGCACACTATAGAGATCTTCCTGGACATCTTTTATCCCCCCTCAGCTAACGCGAGGAAGGCCACTCGCTATCAGGAGAACTTAATAGCAGCTTTAACATATTCATCCTGAATGGCCAACTCACACTCCATCTTCACCTGACTCTTCATGAGCTGATTCAACTCACTCCCCTCTCAGTGGCCAATAGCTCGGCCACCTCCTGAGCGACCCTGTGAGCCATTAACTCCTCCCAAAGCTTAAAGAAGAGCTCAAGGGCTTGCTCAAACTAACTAAACAGCTCAATTTCCATGAGCACCCCTCTGGTAAGGTAGATTCGGAGAGCTTGATGAAGATGGCATCAGGTACTCAACTCAGCAAATTTTGGTCATTGGAGAGAAAAATCTGCTTGATCGCACGAGGTTGGTCAGATTTGGACTCTAAGACTGAACCTCTCAAGTCCAGTCGACTACCCAAAATAAAAATATTGTTGCCCGCTGGCTCCCTAACATGTCAGGGACAAGTCTTGGCTAACCCTACCAGGATCGCCCTTAGCTTCTCTCATTTAGGAGGAGCAAGATCGTCGATACGGTGGAGGAAGGCCCATTCATACCAACATCCTTGCAAAGTCCCCAGAGAAGCTGACTCCTCTGCTGCAACCAGCTCATCTCCAGCAACAGGATCCTCCCCAACAACTGGCTCCTCCCTGATAACTAGCTCCTCAATGATTGGCTCCTCAATGACTGGCTCCTTACTGACACTCCTTGACAACTTGGGGGGTCTTCACTCAGTTTGGCTTGCGTAGCGGGGTCAGCCTCATCCACAATTGAGATATCAGGTCCTACTGATCCAGGGACAAGATGATCCCCCTCAACAACTCCATCCCGCTCAGCAATCTTCTTTCTCTTCTTCTTCTTCTTCTTCTATCTCTCAACCCAGGTAATGGCTGAACCTAAAACCAGTTGGGCCACAAGTTCGTCGGGTCCTAGTGTAAACCTGGACCCCCTCTTCAACCAGCTCAGCACGAAGGTGCTTTTGAGGCCCCGCAAGTGGGCCGACACAGGGAGCCCCTACAGGCTACTCTTCGACAACTAAAAGTGTGGCTCAAGCCTGGTCTTCTTTTGTGGCAAGCATATGAGATATGTTGGCAACTTGGAGCATGACATTATAAAAAGGATTCTCACTTTAGAGAGACACCCTATAGTCTCGGATCTTCTCCAGTCCCTGCCTCTCTACTTCCAAGAGCTTTATTGCCTTCCTACTTCCGAGAGCTTTACTGCCTTCAAGTCCTTCTTCTTTATTTCTAGCCATGTTGGGCAGGCCAGAATAGAGCCAAAACCGAAAACAAAGAGGAACTTCTCCTTCCACCTCTTCTTAGTGTTGAGGATATTTGAAACTAGCCGAAAGCCGCTGACTGACTAGAGGTAGAATTGTCCATATCCTTGTCGGCCTTAACACACAACAAGTGACCCAAGATCCCTAGGTTCAGGTCCACATTTACTTGGTGGCAGATAAGGAGAGAGTCCACAAAAAAGCCACAAAATGAGGCTTTAACTGCACTAGCCGTACACCAAGCACTTGGAAAACCTGTTGGAGAAAAGGATGCAGTAGCAGACGGAGACTGAATCAAGATGATGCCAATACATTGACACTAGATTGCTCCTATGATGGTAGACGACACACTCCAATGTCAAAACAGACAGTGTGAAGGCACTAGGAATATCATAATCCTTGCTCCATTGCTCAAGGTGGGTCTGGAGCACAAACGACTTGTACCATCAGAGCAGTGAGATTCGATCCTCCTTGTGAGTCACGAAGGGTTGTGCAATAGAAGGCATCGGAGCAAGTTGGAGTAGATGATTGGAATTCTGAATGACAAAGATCTCAAAAAGATGATCAAAGCTCTCACAAATGGCTCAGAGAATTTCCAGGGTTTCAAAATGTGGAAGCAACATCGGAGGGGAGAAGAGAGGAGGATATTTATAAGTATGGGTAGGTGACACACAACACAATCCAACCTGCCGACTCAAGTCCCTAAAATCGCTGACAGTTGAGTCTTCTCGTCAACTGAAGTGCCATCTCGTCAACCAAAATGACCTACTGTGCACGGTCTACACTTACATCAAAAATGTCAAACCACAGTTGCCCCCCCCCCAAAAAGCTGGTTCAAATCCCTATGGGCGATGAAAAGTTAAGATGAATAGATTTCTCTCAAACTTGGCTTCCTGAGCCCGAGTGAAAGGGGCCAATGTTGTATCATGAGAATTACTGAGTCTAATGAACTCTTGAGAGTTAGTGATGTGTCATAATTAACTAGCAGAGTCTTATAATCTGAAAGCCCGACCTGGGTGAGAACGCCATCAATTTCTCTAGTAGTCCAAATCCAAGACAAATGGCGCCCTCAAGCCGCCGGGACTTGCTAAAAGGATCCAAGTCGGAGACAAAAGTCATCTTCTATTGCATGAAAGATTCAGATATGGTTATCTGTTGGTATGTAGGCATGAGTAGAACATGCCTATGTATATGCTTTTACATAAAATATTCAGATATGGTTATCTGTTGGTATGTAGGCATGAGTTGACTATATTAGTTCACATATTTTTCACATCTATATATATTATATGTGCACACATAGTTAAACATATTTGATGTATAAACATGATGATTCACAATATGTTTCATATTACTTTTCACATCTTAGTATAATCTTATCACGTTTAGTCTTAAAAAAGTAAGAATGAAGGTTTTCATATGTTGTTCATATTTAATATTTTTAGATATATCAAATAGTTTTGGAGCTCAATTTACACTTGAATACATCATCAAAATTTTTTATTCATATACAAAGTACATATGCGCTATAAAACATTAAACAAAAAGAGTGTACCTCGTGAAAAAGAGGGTCAAAGACACATGCTCTATAAATCTACGGTAAAATTTGAGTGTAGTTATTAAAAGATGGTCAAAGAACCACACTTGTCGATATGATGGTGCAATATCTCAAGAGTATCCATCCTATGCTAAATATTTTTAATATTTAGAGATGGTGTACATTGCCCTCCAAACGCTATCGTTCTTTCTATTAAAAATTTCTATATGGTTGAGATGATAGATTGAAATTTTGAATCTTTTTTAAAGGTTGGGATAATTCAAGTTGTGTAACGAAAGAAGAAGCTTAAACTAGATAAGATATATCTGAATTTATTTTATGAACAAATATAATTACTTTTATTGTTGTTTTTTTACGAACTTTTTATTGATATCTTCATAGTTTTTGTGTGAATTCTAATATGACTTATTATTGTGGTTCACTTATTTTGATATTATATATCTATTTCTCGTGCTATTTTCTATTAAATTCTTTTGTGAACCATATGTATTTATTATTTAGATTTTCAGGTATATTGTACATCGTAGGTGTATTTTTCTTTTGATAACAGCAAAAGGGGGAGAAAAGGTGGAAATTTGCAAATTTAAAAAGTTTCAAAAATTTGTTTTGTTTCAGGGGGAGAAATTTTTTACATTTTTTAATTGAGAGTTTTTAGAATACTTGTACTTTTTCATATATGCATTTTATAGGGGAGGTTTGCATTGCTTTTCATACATGAGTAATGAGTTTATTTTGATCTAAACATATATCTCATCATGTTTTACATTCTATATTTTAAATTTCGAGTTTTGTTATTATCAAAAGGGAGAGATTATTAGAACATTGTTTGGGTAGAATGTTGTTCATGTTATATCTCTTGTTTGATGAATAACAAACTCTCATTTGCTACTGATATGTTTGTGAGATGATATATTTCAGGTATAAATAAGTACAAACAAGTTGCCGTTTAAAACGATGCAAAAAAATTAACACGAACATCGATTTTACCCTTTGAACCATCGATGGTCACGAGGCATCATTGACGGTCGAGTCAAGTCATCGATGGACTACAAGAAAAAATTAGAGAAATAAAAATCAAAATTTGAACCATCGATGGTCACAAGGACCATCGATGAACTACAGTCAACAATCGCAAAAATTCAAAAATTAGAATTTGCATAATTGATGGACTACCAACCATCGATAATCATCAATAGACCATCGATGATCGTATCTCAGCATAGATCGTTAAGATGCGATGTTGCAGTTTTGAAAGATTTCAAGATTTAATCTCAGCCGTTTGTTGATAGTTTTAGACTTCTATTGGAACTCTGATTAGAGGACCTTTTTTCTATGTTTTCAAGACCTATTTAAAGGGGAATTGAGAAAGAGAACAATAGATGAAGAAGACAAACAAAAAGAACAAGAAAAAAGAAGGCAACTAGGGTTTATGAAAGAGTTTGATTTGAGAATTCATCCACCAGAGTCTAGTTCAACTTCTTCTCGTTGCACTCAACATCAGAGGATTTCGGGGAGAAGAAGTACCCTTTGCATTTAATGTCATCATCGCTTTTTCACGAATCCTCATCATCATTGATTTGAAGGTGGTTCATTAAAAGGGCTGTAAGATTTCTAAAAGTGCTTTAACTATTTTTAGAATGGTTCTATATTTTAAAATTGTAATTTTGATGGCGTACTCAAGGTAGGGTAATTAAGGGTTGGCGTATTTAAACTAGGTGAATTGAGGGTGTCTAGCTGGGGTTAGGTTTTTTCTGGTCATTGTGAGGGGTTAGGTTAGTCGACTGGTTTCGGGTAGATTCTAGAATCCTATCTATAAAGCCTACCAAATCGAGTTGCAATTGGGAGAACTCTGGTTATAGTGAAGAAGGTTCTTCGCAAGAAGAAAGAGTGAATGTAGGATTTTGATTCGAACCTATATAAAAATCTTATGTGTTCCTATGTTAGTTTGCTTTTAGTTTTTCACATATTATTTCTACTGTATTTTTTAAATTCAGTCAAAAAATTGTAGCAATCCTATTCACCCCCTCTAAGCTTACATCCTAGTTCCAACAAAATAGACGTGAGAAAACCAAATCAATGTACTGGATT
>JBAKGM010000365.1:28105128-28120069 GCA_037177215.1 Asparagus racemosus | reverse complement strand
TCGTCTTATATATATATATAGATCTCCTGATGGGTCAGATTACTTCTTTGCCAACCCTCACAAAATGTTCTGCAGCATTTAGGCAATTCCCGACTATCCCCAAGTTTCTCTGGTCATCTTCTTCAAGAAAAAATGGCATTTCTGCTCTAGTTGTCTCTATTCGCAACGAAACCCGAACTACTCTACTTCGAGGGTTTCATTCCTTGGTGCACTCGTCGATGCTCGAGGCCTACCACGAGAAATTCGACATTCCTCGCGCGTTCACCTTAACAACACCGACGAACAATCAGGTCGAGTATCAAATGTAGCTCCTGTGTATGTACGCCACCTGGAGTAATGCTCTTCTCTCCACCCTTTTCTCCGATGAGGTTTTGAAGTTTTGGGAGTTTCGTCGTCTCAAATCAAACCACATTCTGTCGCAATGCTCGTCAGATTGGTCAAGATTTGCCATCGGGTGGAGGTGGAGCTGACTCTTAGCATGCTCGGGAATTTGGTGAGCGTTAAGACTAGCAAGCTCAAAGGGCGTTATTATTTCCAGTCATTGGGCTTGTTTCCAATGCCCCTGGCTTGAACAAGGATTGGAAGGATCGACTCATGTTTATCTTTGCAGCTGACGCAATCCATACTTGCTCCACCTAGCCAGAGGTAAGTAAGGATGCACTGAAGGTAGTTCCGCTCTCGGAGGTGAAGAAGCGTGGATTGGATAAGATCCGAGCCTATTCTGGGTCTTGCCGGTGCGAGAATCTTTACAACTCAGTGCTATTGTCGGCATCTCTCAGACTCCTCTTACTGAGGAGGACAAGGCTCAGGCGGCCGTCTTAGCGCTGTGGAGGGAGGAGGCCGGGACGTCTCAAGAGGGTTCTTTCACAAGACCCTAGAAATGCCTGAGTAGAATAGTCGGAGACAATTAAGGCTAATGCGGCCGAGATTGCAGCTTGGCTAGCTCGGCTCCTACTATAGTTCAGGCCGAAAGGTCTAAGAAGAAGATGAGACTGCGGAAAGTAAGCGGCCAGAGCTCATCTGGGAGTGCTGGGCCTTTGGAAGAGAAGACTGGGGGTGCAACAGGGGTGAGCACACCCTTTCTTGTGCAAAGAAGGGAGGTGATGACCCAACAGTCGAGCGAGGCCTCGCTCCTTAAAACAAGCGAACCTGCATCCCTGTTAGAGGGCGAAGCTTCGACCGTGCCGACCCAGAAGATTCTGCCAGTCGTCCCACTAGAAGTAGTCGTAGTGGGCGACGGAGTCCCCAATACAAGGTGTTAGGGGAGACGAACTAGCCGTGGTCGAGCCCGAAGGGGCCATGGCACAGGCCAAGAAGGAGGCGGGCTCTGCTATGCCTGTCGAGCCGACCCACCGTCAAGGTAAGGAGCCAGCTACTGATGAGGCGTCTCCCACTTAGGAGACGAGTTTTGATTGGCATTTTCCCCCACAGCATCGATGAGCTTTCTCGGGAGAAGTGGAAGGAGCTGAGGATGATGTTGATAGGGTCGGCAGAAGCCTGACCTAGGTACGACAGAGGGCCATCCTAAGAGAATCGATTTGCTGCTGAGCGTCGGCTCGATAAAAAGAGGGTCAGTCTTGGAGTCCAGGACCACAAAAGCTAGAGCACTGGAGCAGTTCCTACTGCCTTGCGATGAAGAGATCCTCAACGAAATGCCTGACTTGGCGTCCATCAATCTCTTAAGAGTTATTTGCTCAGAGGGGCCCTCATGGAGCACAAACTATGTGTTCAATTTGTGTATGTCCAGGGGCGATATCCTAAACTCCGGGAGGAGATGGAGGCCCAGAATGAAGCTCGGGAGGCGGCCGATCTAAGAGTGGCAACAAAGGAGAGCGAACTTGTGGTGTTGAAGAGGGGTCAAGGTCGGTTTGAACGGGAAGTGGAGATGTGGGACGGAAGATCAAGAGTCTACTTGCTTCTCGTAATCAGCGGGCGGCCCAACTGGCCGAGGCCCAGCGGACGATCTAGCAGTTTAAGGAGGATCGCGACTGCCTTGAGGAACTGGTGAAGTTCCTAGAGAAGGAGGTTGAGGTCGAGGCTCGGGAGCAAAATGACGCCTATGATCGGGCTCGTCAAGCTCATCAGGAAGCCGAGATGAAATTTTGGCTGAAAGAGGTCGCTCAAGAGATGTTAAGGCAGGAGACCACTCGAGCTACTCTGGAAGCTAAGAGACAACGCGAGTCGTCTCTCTTGATCACTTGGAGTCATAGGCTTATTGATTCGAGGTCGTTCAAAATTATCATAACGACACTCTCTTAAAGGTGGAAGTGGCCCCAGCTTGTAAGGCCGGGTTCGACTATCTGAAGATGCAGCTTCCGGTCAAGTTTAAATCCCATCCTGAGAAACATCAGTATCCTTCTCGAGTGGCCGACTATCTTGACGCTCTCAAGGAGATCAAGAGAAGAGGAGGCGTACTCGTGCTAGAGTGCGAAAATGAAGATGAGGATGGTGAGGAGTTGACTCAGGGGACTGGTGAAGGTTCGAGACGCGATAGCTGGGTAAACCAGCATGATGAAGACGATGATCAAGCGGTTTTGTCTGAGCTTCAGCCATCTTCTGTACCAACTCCTTCAGCAACCACTCCCTCCGTCTCGAGTTCCGCTCCAACCTCTGGTCCAGCTCTGACTTCGAGTTCTGCTCTAGCTCCGGGCTCGGCTCCTTAGGAGCTTTGCCCCTTTTCTCTTCTTTTTATTTAAATACTTTTGTATTGTAAACTTTGGATATATGAATGAAAGAGACTCCCTTTTGTCGATCTGATCTGTGCATCTTTTGCAATTATTTTCTTGCATATTAAACATCTTTGATTTGCTGCAATTGAGTAGGAATTTGCATTCAAGCCATAGATGTGTTCTGAATGGATACCAAGGGCTTTGGCTCATGCTTTGGGTTTATTCATGAAAATGACACTCAGGTTTCAAAGTTGATGACGACCAAGTTGAGGCGACTATGCTTCGCGCCTTGGTTTCACTTAGAAAGGGCAACAAGGTATTTGGTTGTGTGCCTTGGGTTTATTCATGAAAGTGAGGCCAAGATCTTAGAGTCGAAGACGACCGAGTTGAAGATGTGTCTTGGTTTTATTTTGGAAGGATACCAAGGTCTTATGAGTCGGAGTCGATCGAGTTGGGCGTACCTTGGTTTTATTCCGAATGGATACCAAGGTCTTACGAGTCGAAGTTGAACGAGTTGGAGAACGTGCCTTGGTTTTATTCCGAGGGGATACCAAGGTCTTATGCGACTTGACTTCGTGCCTTGGGTTTACTTTGAAATGACACCAAGGTCTTAGGTACGTGCCTTGGACTTATTCATGAGAATGACGCCAAGGTCTTAGTCTTCATTGCCGAGTCAATGAAGATCAAGTGGTAAGAGCTGCATACAAGTTAGTACACAGTGCAAAATATTTCTTGTTTACAGGAGGGTCTTTATAGTTTAATTACATTTTGTGGAGATATTCTCTGAAATGTTTTACGTTATATGACAACCCTACCGTTTACTTAGCTTTGCTCTTCATTGGAGTTTCTTAGCTGCCATAGAGTTTGAGCGGCAGTGGCACCTTCTAATTCTAAGGTCCGAAGACAGGGAATCAATCATTTTCTCAAAAAGAGATGAAGAGGACCCATGGTGGGCACCAAACTATTGTTGTCAAAAGTTAGGTTTTAGGATTTAGGGCTGATTTTGAAGAGCTGATGGTCACATAATCTCCTTTGATGGCTGATTCCTTGATAGGAAGAGAGACCTGCACATATGCAACACGTTAGAGAACCAGAGTTAGATTCTCCATCGGTTCCTCTGATGATCAAGTTAGTTATGATCTAAACGGAAGAAAGGAACTGATATAGTCCTCTTAGTGCGCAGAAATTGCGTACCTTTGGGCAATAAAAGATGTGCTTATTTATACTGAGTTAGCAAGGGCATTTATGCAATCTTGGTCGATTCCATGCAGTCGGCTTCGTCAGTTGATACCTTTACAAGTGTCAACATTAGGGGGTCCGAGTCATCCTTCTGATTAATTCGACGGTGACCGAGGGTTCAAGGTGCTAACGTGGTCCGATGAGTCATTAAGACTTCGGCGATGGTGCAATGATGACTCCAACCATGCATTTAATGTGATGTTGATTGGCTATCGTCGATCGGTTCAAGAAAGACCGTCTTTCGTATCGGCTTGGGTTTTGAGAGAGGTCGAGTGAAGACGTCCTTTGACTCGACCTGCTAAATGATGATGCCTTTCGAGTCGGCCTTCATGAGACCCGGGTTGGGTCGATGTTTGGTTAATCAAGACACGTGTCACTTTATGGAGTGAGATTTATACTTGGTGAATTCTACTACACAACACCAACCATGAAATGCTTAACTTCATGAATGCATTCTTATGCTATAACCAAATAAAGATGGCGGAGTATCACAAAGAAAAAGAGAGGTCAAGGTATTTATTATAATAAAGTAATATCATTTGGTCTCAAGAATGCATGGGCAACTTTCTAGAGGTAAATCAACAAGATCTTCAATGATCAATCCAGTCGCAACGTGGAGGCATATGTGGATGATATCATGGTGAAATTCAAACATACCAACTCCCACATTACAGATCTCAAAGAAGCCTTCTCCGTCCTCCGCTAATATCAGATGAAGCTCAACCCTGCGAAGTGCCTTTAGGGTGCGATCAAGGCAAATTCCTTAGATTCATGATAATCTAGCGAGGAATCGAGATCAACTCGGAGAAGATAGCGACAATTGAGGGGATGTTTGAGCCTCACACGGTGAAGGACATCCAAAAAATTAAACGAAAGGGTAACAGCTTTGAGCCATTTCCTTTCCAAATCAGCTGAGAGAAGCATTCCCTTCTTCAATATTTGAGGGGAGGCCAAAGGACCAAGAGATAACATCCAGTGGACGGCAGAGTGCAGCAATGCTTTCAGAGCTCAAGAGGTACCGGACCTCCAAGCCCTTGTTGACCAACCCCATAGAAAGGGAACAACTCAACCTCTACATGGCCATCTCGGCAGAAGCCGTGAGCTCAGTCATGGTCCGAGAAGAAGAGAATGTCCAAAATCTAATCTACTACGTCAGCCGCATCCTGAAGGCAACTGAATTCAACTACATTCTAATTAAGAAAGCTTCCTTTACTCTCATCACCATGGCAAGAAGGCTCCATCTGTATTTCCAAGCCCACACATTAATAGTACGGACCAATTTGCCTTTGAAAAAAGCACTCGGCAGTCCCACCACTTACAGGCGAATGAACAATTGAGCCATCGAACTCAGTGAATATGATGTCCAGGTTGATCCCAGGACAACCATAAAGGCCCAGGTCCTGCCAACTTTCTAATCGAGTCACCCGATCTAGAAGATGGCCCGCCAGCTCAGGAATCGACTCCACTCTTGGTCCCAAAGCCAGTCAAAAAGAACCCACCCTAGAAAAATAGTATCCCCAAATATGGTCTACCAGAATTCTCATCATGGTTGTTTCTGAAAGTAGACGGATCCTCGGGAGAAAATGGTCGAAACAAGAGTACTACTGCGTAGCCAAGAGGGACACTTCCATGACTACGCAATCACCTTCGATTTTCCAGCCTTGAACAATGAAGGTGAATATGAAGCTCTTCTGGCCAGCCTCAAAAGCCACTCTAACAGCTAAGGCAGAGGCTATTTTAGAATTGAGCAGGTCCCAATGGCCCACAATGCCCATGCGGACGCTCTATCTAAGCTGGGCACCTCAAGCTTGGGGGCAGGATAGGGACAAGTATACACGGACACCCTCAAGCAGCCCAGCATTGCCAAAGCAATGACAGACTGTCATGCAAATAGACCTGCAATCAGAACCATGTTGGATGGATCCACTCGTCCAGTATCTGACAAAGAGGACCCTGCCAAAAGACCAAGCGGAAGCCAAAAGCTTGAAGAGGAATTACTTGAAATATCTCATGATTGAAGATCAACTCTACCGACTCTCCTACACAAGCAGCAGCATGAGCCCTTATCTCCGGTGCCTCCAACCTAAGTAGTCGGACTATATCTTAACAGAAATTCACGAGGGCATATACGAAAACCACATAAGGGCCAGAACCATAGCACAGAAAGTCATCAGGTAGGACTACTACTGGCCAACCATTCTAGCTAAGTCCAAAAAGCTCATAACCCAGTGCAAAGTCTGCCAATTCTTTTCAACATCCCGCAAGCTCCAACAATCGAGCTCGCTCCTCTCATTAACTTGATCTCTTTCACTCAGTGGGGACTACATTTGTTGGGACCATTCCTAATAGCAACCAAACAGCAAAAATTCTTAATTGCGTCTATATAATACTTCATCAGATGGATGGAAATAGAGCTACTTGCAAAATTAATATCCGCAACTTTATCTGAAAATCGACCACCTAGCTGGTAACCATCATAATTGACAACAACACTCAATTTGACGGTAAGGGATTTCACAACTTTTGTGAAGAATAGAAAAATCTGACTCAAGTTTGCATCAGTAGCACACCCCAAATGCAACGGTCTAGCAGAAGTGGCAAACAAGTACATACTACAAGCACAAAAGAAGAGGGTAGACCAAGCAGTAGGGGCCTGGGATGATGAACTCCCCGGTATTTTGTGGTCATACAGAACAACTCACAAAAACTCTATAGGTGAAACGCCATTCTAACTGACATACGGAGGGCAAGCAGTAGAAGTCAACATGCCTACCATGCGACTGCAATACTTAAACAATGAAGCCAATCAAATTAGCTTAAGGAGCGAACTCGATCTCGTGGATGAAACAAGAGAGCAAGCATTCCGATCTCTGATTATCAGTCAGCAACGCATTGCCCGACACTACAATAGCTAAGTTCAATCCTGGAGGTTCAAAATAGGAGATCTGGTCCTCCAAAAGGCTATTTTCAACAAAGAAACTAACTGAGGAAAGCTCGCCGCCAACTAGGAGGGACTCTACAAGATCATAAGAGAAGTCTACCCGAAAACTTGCTGATTGTAGAATCAAGATGGGAAAGTCTTGAAGCATCTTTGGAATGTAGAACATCTCAAGCAGTATTTTCAATGAATGTAATCGAAAGGACCCCATATTAATGAAAAGCCGCAGTATCTTTCTCCATAATCTTGTGCAAAGAAGCAAAAAATCTTGATATCGATTTTCAAGAGTAAACCCAAGGCACTAACCTCACGACTCGGTCTTCACCGACTCGTCCAAGGCCCTAAAAGACCTCAATATCAGTTTTCAAGAGTAAATCGAAGGCACTAACCTTGCGACTTGGTCTTCATCGACTCATCCGAGACACTCAAAGACCTTGGTATAGGTTTTCAAGTGTAAAATCAAGGCACAACGAAAACCCCTTACAGCTCACTCTTCACCAACTCGTCCAAAGGTGGCCCAAAGCCCATGGTATCAAACTTCAAAAAAACACAAGGCACGCAGTGAGGAATAACTCAAAACAAAATCGCGAAAATACTTAATTCATGCTAAGATAAGTCTTTTTCATTAACTTGCAAAAATTTGCAGGACTTTTTACAATAACTCAATGAAAAAATTAGAAGAAAATAACGGAGCAGGAGTAGAGGATGAGGCCCCTGGTCGGTCAGATGGTGAAGGCTAGCGGGCTTCTTCACTAGAGTTGCTTTCAGCCGAGCCCTCATCTGATTTGTTGTCTGCCTCCTCACTTTCCTCTACCATTCCTAGTCCGCCATCCACCTCGAGCATCTTAGGGACGTCCAGGCAAACCCTCACCTTGGAGAGTTGACTTTAAGCTCGTGAGGGAGCTACTTCATCAGATGATCAAACCGGCCTTACAAGCGAGAGCGACCTCGAACTTTTCGAGAGTGCCAACACGGTACTTCGCTATCACATGATTTTCAAGGCACTCGACTATCGAAATGCTAGCCATTCCTGGAGGTCTCAGATATGGTCGAGGGAATTGCGCTGCTGCTCAACCCTTTGAGCAGTTTGGGCAGCGTCATTTCAGAGAGACTCCTGAAGAGCCGACTCCTCCCACAAGCTCACCTTCAAGTCCTCCGTCTCGAGCCGAGCCACCCAGGCCCGCTATAAGCATCCTCTCTCTCCTTCTCTACCTCAACTTCCGACTCGAGATAATTGACCCGCTCGTCGGCAACACCCAAGTCATGATGGGCTTAATTGAGCTCCTCTTGCATGTTTTGCATATCCGTCCGAGCTTAAGCAAGGATGACAACTCGATGTCGGGAGTGATCAATTGCAGCCTTGATCTTATCAGCCTGCTAGGCCAGCTCGCACTCCATCTCCGCCCGACCTTCCTTGAGTTGATCTAGCTCACTCCCTCTTTGGGCGGCCAACAACTTGGCCGCCTCATCGGCGTCCCTGTGAGCTGACATCTCCTCCCGAAGCTTTAAAAAAGCTCATGGGCTTACTTGTACCTAACGAACATCTCCCTCTCCACAAGCAGGCTCCTTCCTAGCCATCCCCAAAGACTCGAGAGCCTTGTTCACTTTGGTCTGCGCGGTAGCACCAGCTCCACCTTCAATCGAGATCCCAACCCCTACCAACTCTAAAGCACGGCAACCAGTCTGCGTAGCAGTGTCAGCTTCACCTTCGATAATAATGCTAACTCCAGCCAAAGTCCGGCCGACTCCAAAACAAGCGAACCCTCTTGGCAACCTCCTCCCATTCGACAGCCAATCGCGGGGATTCACCACCCAAATCACTGACCTCATGAGGAGGAACCTCTAAAGTCGGAACTCCGCCAGTAGACCCGGGCACTGGCTCAGTCACCTCATCCCCAGGAGCAAAAGAGTCTTGCATACCACCCTGGGCTTAGCAACGGTCTTCTCATCTTCCTCCTCTCAGACACTCTCAGCCCGAGCAGTGGATGTAGCCTAACCCAAGCCGAGCTGAGTCGCAAGCTTAGCCAAATCCTGACATAGATCCTGGACTTCCTCCTCTGCCAGTCGGCACGCATGCGCTTTCGGAAACCGATTACAGGCCAGTGCAAGGGGCCTCTTCTGACAGCACTTAAAAAGCCAAAGGTGCAGCACAAGCAAGATCCTCCTCCGTAGCCGGCATAAAAGATATGTTGGCAGCCTAAAGCACGACATTATCAAAGAGGTTCTCGCATTGATGAGAGCCCTTTGTAAGCTCAGATCTTCTCAAAGCATTGCCTCTCTATCTCGGAGAGTTTCACTGCCTTTAAATGTTCTTTCTTGATCTCCGGCCATGTAGGGCAAGCTAGGATCTGGTTGGCGACAAAGATCAAGAAGAGCTTTTCTCTCCATTTCTTATTAGTGTCGGAGATATCTGAGGCCAACCGAAAAACCACCAACAGGCTAGAGGTAAAAATGACCCTCGCCCCTACCACCCTTGGCGCACAATATTTGACCCAGGATGCCTAGGGTTAGCTTGATGTTCACCTGATGACAGATGATGAAATACGCGACCAAAAAAACCACCGAATTGGGCTTCGACTGCATCGGTGATATGCCAAGCTCACAAAATACCCGCTAAAGAAAAGAGTGCAGGGGCATACGTAGGCCAAAATCAAGATAACGCCCATACATCAGCACCAAGTCACCTCTGTGGTGGTAGAGGGCTCGGTAATATGCTGGAACAAACAGCGGGAAAGAGCTAGGGATGCTGTACGTTTTCGTACATTCTACGAGACAAACCCGGAGCATCGACAAGTTGTACTGACCAACCCTCTTCGACTTATAGCAGCGAAATCCAATCCTCATTGTGAGTCGAAGAGGGCTAGGAGCTGGAAACCATCAGAGTAGATGACTGGAACTGATGATCAAAGTAGATGATCGAGGAAGACAATCAGTGTTCGAACATGTAGAGCCAGAGAAAAATCTAGGGCTAGAGATTCAGATAACATATCAGAGAAGAAAAGATGGGAAGTATTTATAAGCGCTCAATAGATGATACGTGGCCAAATCCTAGTAGTGAATTAAAACCCCTAAATATCCACTAATGGTTCTCTTCTTTCGAAGTGTTGTTCTCGTCAACCGAAGCATCCCATCGTGAAGACCAAGCGCACGATCTGCGCTAACGTGAGCGCATCAAATCACAATTGTCCCCCACGATCGATTTGAATCTCCGAGGTGGAAAAGGATCAAAATGGTTCAATTTATCTCGAACTCTACTTTGGGGAATCCGAGTGAAAGGGGTTAATGTTGTATCCTAAAACTCACTAAGTTTAATGAACCCTTAAGAGTTGGCCACATGTCATATTAACGGGCCGAATCATATAATCTGAAAGTCTGACCCAGGTGTGAGTACCGCAAGTCTCTTTAACATTTCTAGTTCAAGAGAAAGGCGTCTTCAAGTCGGGGTCTATTAGAGAAATCCAAATCCGAGACGAAATGTCGTTTGTTCGTACTCCACTAAGGAATGTCTCGAAAGACGAAATGTCCAATCGGTCTCATCAACGATGTTCACAATTAATGCATGACTAATCGACGCCTATATTTCGCCGAGCAATAGCCATCGCACTGAATGTATGGCCAAAGTCATTATGAGTCCTCGGGTCGAAGTCATAATGACTCATTAGACGTCGTCCGCACTTCCGCCATTCTGTCGCTATAACATTAGATGTGAAGCTGCACCACTTTACACTCACTCAGCCTACTGACGACGAGTGTAAAGTGGAGTCAAAACATCGACTCCACCAGTTGGATCGAATTACCATTGTGCCCCCACGAATCACTATAAATAGTACTTAACCTCACTACACTAAGGTTATTGAATCAAACCATGAACTGGATTCTACATTCTAACGGCTTTTTTTTATCTATCACTGATTTAAATATCAAAGGGCACGCTAGGAGAAATCTCTTCCCATCCTCTAATGTGTGATACTTGTGCAGGAAATTGCTTCCCTCAAATCAATCAGTCATCAGAGAAGATCAAGGCACCCTAAATGACTCCTTCGCAACAACCAGCTTCTCTTTAGCGACCAGTTCCCCGGTAACTGGTTCCTTCCTGGCCCTCCTCAAAGACTCGGGAGCCTTGCTCACTTCGGTCTGCGCGGTAGCACCAGCTCCACCTTCAATCAAGATCCCAACCCCTACCAACTCTAAAGCACGGCAACCAGTCTGCGTAGCAGTGTCAGCTTCACCTTCGATAATAATGCTAACTCCAGCCAAAGTCCGGCCGACTCCAAAACAAGCGAACCCTCTTGGCAACCTCCTCCCATTCGACAGCCAATCGCGGGGATTCACCACCCAAATCACTGACCTCATGAGGAGGAACCTCTAAAGTCGGAACTCCGCCAGTAGACCCGGGCACTGGCTCAGTCACCTCATCCCCAGGAGCAAAAGAGTCTTGCATACCACCCTGGGCTTAGCAACGGTCTTCTCATCTTCCTCCTCTCAGACACTCTCAGCCCGAGCAGTGGATGTAGCCTAACCCAAGCCGAGCTGAGTCGCAAGCTTAGCCAAATCCTGACATAGATCCTGGACTTCCTCCTCTGCCAGTCGGCACGCATGCGCTTTCGGAAACCGATTACAGGCCAGTGCAAGGGGCCTCTTCTGACAGCACTTAAAAAGCCAAAGGTGCAGCACAAGCAAGATCCTCCTCCGTAGCCGGCATAAAAGATATGTTGGCAGCCTAAAGCACGACATTATCAAAGAGGTTCTCGCATTGATGAGAGCCCTTTGTAAGCTCAGATCTTCTCAAAGCATTGCCTCTCTATCTCGGAGAGTTTCACTGCCTTTAAATGTTCTTTCTTGATCTCCGGCCATGTAGGGCAAGCTAGGATCTGGTTGGCGACAAAGATCAAGAAGAGCTTTTCTCTCCATTTCTTATTAGTGTCGGAGATATCTGAGGCCAACCGAAAAACCACCAACAGGCTAGAGGTAAAAATGACCCTCGCCCCTACCACCCTTGGCGCACAATATTTGACCCAGGATGCCTAGGGTTAGCTTGATGTTCACCTGATGACAGATGATGAAATACGCGACCAAAAAAACCACCGAATTGGGCTTCGACTGCATCGGTGATATGCCAAGCTCACAAAATACCCGCTAAAGAAAAGAGTGCAGGGGCATACGTAGGCCAAAATCAAGATAACGCCCATACATCAGCACCAAGTCACCTCTGTGGTGGTAGAGGGCTCGGTAATATGCTGGAACAAACAGCGGGAAAGAGCTAGGGATGCTGTACGTTTTCGTACATTCTACGAGACAAACCCGGAGCATCGACAAGTTGTACTGACCAACCCTCTTCGACTTATAGCAGCGAAATCCAATCCTCATTGTGAGTCGAAGAGGGCTAGGAGCTGGAAACCATCAGAGTAGATGACTGGAACTGATGATCAAAGTAGATGATCGAGGAAGACAATCAGTGTTCGAACATGTAGAGCCAGAGAAAAATCTAGGGCTAGAGATTCAGATAACATATCAGAGAAGAAAAGATGGGAAGTATTTATAAGCGCTCAATAGATGATACGTGGCCAAATCCTAGTAGTGAATTAAAACCCCTAAATATCCACTAATGGTTCTCTTCTTTCGAAGCGTTGTTCTCGTCAACCGAAGCATCTCATCGTGAAGACCAAGCGCACGATCTGCGCTAATGTGAGTGCATCAAATGACAATTGTCCCCCACGATCGATTTGAATCCCCTAGGTGGAAAAGGATAAAAATGGTTCAGTTTATCTCGAACTCTACTTTGGGGAATCCGAGTGAAAGGGGTTAATGTTGTATCGTAAAACTCACAAAGTTTAATGAACCTTAAGAGTTGGCCACATGTCATATTAACGGGCCGAGTCATATAATCTGAAAGTCTGACCCAGGTGTGAGTACCGCAGGTCTCTTTAACATTCCGAGTTCAAGACGAACGGCGTCTTCAAGTCGGGGTCTATTAGAGAAATCCAAATCCGAGACGAAATGTCTTTTGTTCGTACTCCACTAAGAAATGTCTCGAAAGACGAAATGTCCCATCGGTCTCATCAACGCCGTTCGCATTTAATGCATGACTAATCGACGCCTATACTTCGCCGAGCAATAGCCATCGCACTGAATGTATGGCCAAAGTCATTATGACTCCTCGGGTCGAAGTCATAATGACTCATTGGACATCGTCCGCACTTCCACCATTCTGTTGCTATCACATTAGATGTGAAGCTGCAGCACTTTACACTCACTCAGCCTACTGACGACGCGTGTAAAGTGGAGTCAAAACATCGACTCCACCAGTTGGATCGAATTACCATTGTGCCCCCACGAATTCACTATAAATAGTACTTAACCTCACTACACTAAGGTATATTGAATCAAACCTTGAACTAGATTCTACATTCTAACAGCTTTTTTTTATCTATCACTGATTTAAATATCGAAGGGCACGCCAGGAGAAATCTCTTCCCACCCTCTAATGTGTGATACTTGTGCAGGAAATTGCTTCCCTCAAATCAATTTGTCATTGGAGAAGATCAAGGCACCGTAAATGACTCCAAGTATCGCCCACTCATACAGTTTAACTTTATGACATAAAACACTTTTTAAAGTAGACCTGCATGGAAATGAAAAATGCATGTCTTTAAGTAGTGAAAACATGTTATGATCATGGGCTTTGTCCTCGTCATAAAGACACAAGTGCCATATTTGTATTAAAAAGAAGTAGATAGAAAGAAAAAAAATAGCGCATAAATTGAAACTATAAAATACTCACTACTTACGTAATTAGTTGTTAGCTACATTTAATCTATTACTATTTTCAAAAGAACCTTGCGTGTTGGTCACTATTTTTTGGCGTTACATATTTGCTGTGAAAGCAGAAAAGTATTTTTTTTTTAACCAACTTACCTTGGTTTATTTGCATGCTTACTCAAAAGGCAACTCTAGTGAGTCCTCCAGTATGGAATCATCAACGACAATACATGAGTAAAGTAGCTTAACATAAGTAACTAAAGTATTTCTCATTGTCTCAATACAAGTAGCTTTCTAATTTCAAGTTCCAAGCATAAGGTTCAGTTATTAAACTTTTTAAGGATGTAGATCCTAAACTTTTTTATGGTTTTTTTGTTTTTCTTTTGCGTGTGCGTGTGCATGTGTAATAAGCATTTACACCTCCTGGATCTCACATGGCGTTACCCCTCATTTAAGTAAAAAAATTTTCAGTTAAACCCAAAGACAAAGGGCAATTCATCATGATGCTATTCCATTTAAAATCATAGTATTCCCATGTGTCATCTCAACGTAACTTGGGAATAACGTCCTAATAAAAACTGTTCAGAGTACATAAATGACTCATCCTCATAGTATAGGTGTTTCTGCAATTAACCCTTTACTATCCTTTATTATGAACACAAACGTATGAACTAATGGCTTCAAGATCGGCTTGGTGATACCGACTTATCAATGAATTTATGGATAGATTGAAGATTACTAAAAAGAATTACTGAAGCTAAGAAAATATATAAACATGCTCAATTAGAACACAATTCTGTCCTGATAAAGTTCCAAAGCTCGAATGACCTTTTCTAGGAACAACTTTCTGTGCAACCGATACCTGCAAATATGGAAGAGGTTCAAAAAGTGTTAAAGGGCAGAAAATCATACATAATTATTAGATAAATAATGATGATCATCAACACGCTTACTTGATGGCAGCTTCTCGTGTTCTACTTGCGTCGGGATTAGAATCTGCGTACATATACATAATAATTCTATAATCATAAATTGGAAAGGGTTGGAAATTAATAATACATGACAATCTACTCCAACTATCCATACTACCAAGAATGATCACACATTACAGTCTGTAGACATCATGAGATCACGCTATCTTCAAATAAAAAGTCAATAAACTGAAAATAGCTACTCAGTGGAACATAGGAAGTACATGCCCTGAATTTTAAAGGCTAATTGCAGATAGATCCGCATATTATGAGTGTGCAGTCACTTGTACCCTCTAAAACTAATTATTTTGTACTTGGGGAGGGGGGGGGGGGGGGGGGGGGGGGGGGGGGGGGGGGAGGGGGGG
>JBAKGM010000365.1:28086995-28105118 GCA_037177215.1 Asparagus racemosus | reverse complement strand
AAACTAACTCCTTTGCACTTACACAGTCCCCCCCCCCCCCCCCCCCAACCCAACCAAAACTCCAAACAACAATATTTTCCAAGTAATGTTGAAATGTCACATGGGAGTCATGTGACAATAAACTGCCTATTGTCCTCAGTTTAATTGACAAAAGACTCAACTTACCCTCTAAAAGCTAATAAAGTTTGATGTCAAAAGGTATAAATGATAATTAAAAGTTCAGGGATATAAGTGACTATACACCATCATATAACAGGGGATACAACTGCATTAGTTTTAGTCTACAGCTTAGTACTACACTCATCTGAGAATTTCTTGACTAGAATGATACAATACCAACCTCCCCCTCCCAAAACTAACAACATACACATACAAACAAAAACAGACATGGACAGGCATATACTCACACATCAAGATCATCATTGTCCCTTGCTGAAGTGCTTGTATTCATTTTGTCCAATAGAAAATCAAATTTTGAATAGCCACTTATTAAGATGTATACAGTTGAAAAACAAATATTCACACACAAGCAACAGCCTCAGCATAGAAGTAGAAGCGCATGCGCACAAGGCAGTGCATAGAAAAGAGGGAATATCCTATAAAGGCCTCTCTAAAGAGAGTCATGTAAGGAAGCAGGGTGTCGTGACATCTGTAAAGGGTAGCCTAGTGCAGGAGGCTCCCACGATTGTGGGCTCTGGGGAGGGTCAGATGTACGCAGCCTTACCCCCACATGCGAAGAAGCTGTTTCCAGGATTTGAACCCATAACCACCAGGTCACAAGGCAACAACCTCACCGTTGCGCGAAGGCTCACCCTCAATGCAATCGACAACGTCAAAAGTTGTGTTTGACACTTGGAATATTTTTCTACAGAAGACCCACTCAATGCAATCAACCACCATCTATGACTTAAACAGCTAAAACGTGCAAAATGGAGAATTTAGAAGGTATCGATGCTTTCAATCCAGACCATCAAATAGTCACTTCATAAGTTTAGATAGATAGGGGAAGGAACACTGGAAAGATTGGACCCTATTTTTTTCTTAGCATTCTCAGATGTTATTACTGGCAACCAAAGTGTATAGTACAGTACCTAGAATTTTCTGGTCTTGATCGGAAGTAGTAGGAAATTTGGCAAGCATCTGCCGACATTCTTCCTGCAACTCTCTTGCCGCTTTCCTTTCAGTATTTGGTACTGGAGGCATATCTCTATTGGACCATGTTGGTAGGGTGCGTGCTGCTGCTATAACTGCTCCATCCACAAAATTATTGTCCTCTCCACTGGATAAGAGGCCTAAAATAAAGACGAATCCAGATTAAGAATGGAAATATAGGAAGAAAAATTCTAAATAAAGACAAAATAAAATTCACAAAAAAACCCCCCATAAACTCCAGAGAGTTTTGCACAAAACTGCCCTAAACTCTCTAAACTTTTTTCCCTCAAGTATCACAAGTTTTAATTATCACATGCTTCACACATGTTTGTAACAATTTTTTTCCCTATTTACTGTTTTACCTTTACTGAGAGTTTTTGGGTTTATGCTTCATAGATATTGATAAGGGTAGTCCGAACATTTTACCCTTCATGCTAACACTGCTCATGACAATTTCCAACAGTTTGAGGAAGTTTTGCATAACTTGATAGTTCATGGTAGTTCTATTCAATTTAGAATGTTTAGAGGATTTTGGGCCCAAAACCCCTAATGTTGACAGGGGGTTTTATGAAATTTACATGTAAAGATATCATCACAAGTTCAAACTTTAAAAGCAGAAAGTTTCAGCAGCCTTACTGTTGTGATAGTACTCATCTGGGAGGCCAGAGATGTTGAAGGCGGATAAGAACGAATCCAAGTGAATCTGAGCATTGCCTGAGAAGTTTATCACATCCCAAGGATTCTGCAATATTTAAAAAAAATGAAAACAGAGAAGAAAAAGAAAGCAACAACAAAGAAAGACCTTCATTTACCAACTACTGATGATCAATTTAGTACACAATGATGAACTCCTTAAGGAAAATAGCTTGAGTTTAATGCACAATCCTATGGCTAATATTTAAATAAGTGATTAAATAAATGTATCTACTGAATAATGTCAATTTGCGATAGGCGTACTCTGGCTTAGGAGGCCCTATCTCTGCTTTCCTGAACCAGAAAATGTCATTTGGCCAACTATAAATTTCCTGTACAATTTCTGTATCTATTGGAGAGCTGATATCTTTATTCTAATACTTTCCTTCAGATGGATTATAGCATTACAATGATGCATGAATGCATGCATACTGCTATTATTTGCACAGCAGTTCGAATGCTTATATTGACTTTATGACATTTGAGGAACCAACACTACCAATGGTTCTGTTTTCTACCACTAATTAACTAGAACTACGTAAAACAGTAGAATGTCTAGTATTTTTCTTCTGTGAGATTATCAAAAAATTGTAAGGAAGAGAAATTTAGAACAAGGGCGCGGAATGGCTTCATAACCAAATGCCATGGATGCAGAAATTTTCAGAGGTTTCAAGATATACTAAAGTTTTTACTAAGACTAAATGTGATATTTGGTCTGCTTGGAGTAGCACTAGGATTAAAAAGTCAGATTTATCTACTCATGCATAATAGGCTGTTTAGAAATAATGCCAGATTTGCATCACACATATTTCTTCACATGCTTGCTAACTTTACACTCTGGATAGTTTTACTGTCAGAGGAGATGCACAGTTTGATGATGCCAACATACGCCACCATGTTTACAACAGCTAAAATGATCGATAGGTTGCAGGACATGATGCTTCGATGGGCAACCAAAAGCTAGGATTCAATAGTGAGTAGTCCCCCATCTGGCGTAATGATCTCTTCTTCCAAGCTTCACTACCAACTTTGCCCATGTGGCCTTTAGTATGATTTTGGTATTTTTGTGAGGAGTGCAATATTTAGTATCTATATGTTTTGTTAAACTCTTTCCAATGAAACGTGCGACCTAAACGTCCAGCTAAAGCTGTTGTTAGAATCTAACAACGAGAATAGCCCATAGATTCGAAAATTTTAAACCATAGAAGTCGGGAATGTCGGATGCCATAGCGAACCCAAGATTCTTGATGGAACACGACCCAATTTTGCCCACGTGGCCTTTAATACGATTTTGGTATTTTTGTGAAGAGAGTGCAATATTTTGTATCTATATATTTTGTTAAACTCTTTCTAATGAAACGTGCAACCTAAGCTTCTAGATAAAGCCATTGTTAGAATCTAACAACAATCATAGCCCATAAAGTTGAAAAGTTTAAACCATAGAAGGGGAGAATGTAGGACGCTATAGCGAACTGTGATCCGAGATTCATGGTGGAACACAACCCAATTTACCAACTGTCGCGACCCAATTTACCAACTGTCGCGACCCAATTTAGAATTCAAACCAATTAAAATTTTCACAAACAACAACTCTTTTTCAATGGAATAAACAACAAAAATAGTTGCATACTTTGATTGCAACATAATTCTCAAGGTTCTTTTACCATTACTGATATACACTAGCAAATTTCTTAAATTTGACTATTAGAAAACTCTTGATTCCTACATTTAAGAACTGAACCTAATGCGTACCACGTTCCCTAGCGTCCTATATAAGCCTACCTCCTTGTCCCGATTCCTAATGAGTCGTACCACGCTCTCATACATGCCCCGTGAACAGAACGAATCAGGTTCCATACAACTATGGTTTAAATAGCAAAAATCCTGTTGTGAAGACCAATATGGTTGACCACCAAAAACACAAGATAACATACTTCAAAACCATAATTTAAGCCATAATAGTAAATGTTTCGCAACACTTTTTTTCAGAGAATGTGTAAGATCAAAAATCTAAGCTGTCATTGTCGATTTTTAATATCATTTCTCTACCAAAAATTACTTTTGAGTGTAGAAAAATCTAGCTTATTGGCCATTACAAGTTTAACTTAGGATTAGCTTCACATAACCCCTTGAAGTGTGTTTATCTCACTTAACCCCCCTAAATTTTGGGATGTCCCAAAAAACCACCTTGAACTTTAACATTTTCTCACTGGACCCCCCTACTTTGTAGTTTGCAAATTAACAACAATGTTCTTGATAGAAAAAAAAATTCTCAAAATTTGGACTTCCCATTTACAGGCAATGTAGCCCCTCTTCTAAATTTTTTACAGTTTTTCTCTTCAAGGAAATTTAATTTAATGTAAATCACATGCAAGGGGTTTGGTGAGCAATGTTCAAAGCTCAGGGTGGTTTTCTGAGACGTCGCAATGTTCGGGGGTTATGTGAAATAAACAAAGTTTGGGGTGTTATGTGAGAAACCCCTGAAACTTTAGGGGAGGTTATGTGAAATTAAACTAAATTAACCTTTAACTTATGCACATGCTAAAAAAGAATTGCTTAATTATGAAAACTTAATAGCGGGAGACATCCACTTTGGCACACATTGCATACAGTGTAATTGAACTTATACATTACTGCCACAAAGTATAAAAACATGGGGCCACTTTCCAAAAAAAAAAAGAAACCCAAAAATTATTATAGCTCAACAATGTAAAAGGATAATAAAACCAAATAGAAATATGAAATGCATGAGCCAAGTAGAAGACTGCAAGAACCAACAAAGGAACACGTGAAGGATCAATCATCAATATGCTTTAAAGATGTGAATATGATCAGATAAAGGTCTAGAAGTGAAAGAAAATAGGAATACCGTTGATGAAGAAAATCCATATCTTTCCATGAACATGTTATTCATCCTTCCACTCATATAATTGATAGTCATCTGTCATTTTAGAAGAATCAAATGTCATAACAACATACCATTAGCAGGTAATGCTGTAAGCAAGAAAATAACAATTTCATTGTACATCCATGGTGGCAAGAATATGATTGATAATTTATTAGGGAAAAAGACTGAATACTTCCATGTAAACCTATGGTAAACCCAATATATGTGCAATGATAATCTATTATGAAAAAAGACTAAATACTTCCATTGTTTCTTTTATTTTTTCTCTCTATGTGGAGATGAAAATGTACATAAACAGAAGATGAGAGAGTTTCTAAACTCAAAACTAGACTAACGTGAAACTCAATAACCTCATTACTTGATGAATCTATTCTAATTAATCAAGAAGTACAAGAATAACAAATGTTCCGTGTACAATTCTTGGTGTCCTCGGTACCACAGAATTTTCCATTAGGATCTATTCATGGCCAGATCCTTGGTGACTTAAACAAGCAATTATCTGTTTTTTACAACTTAAACCATGAATCTGTCTTGTTCTGCTATTGTTGTCGTAGACCCTTAACTACAATCATCTCACTCCTCTAAGCTGGTACACCATCAAGCCTCTATTGCACAAGCACAAAACAATTCAAGTATGTTCTTTCATTTTATCTCAAGTTGATGCAACCTCCATATCCCTTTCATTTTATCTCACTCCTCTAAGCTGGTACACAGTAAAGTCTCTATTGCACAAGCACAAAACAATGCAAGTATGTTCTTTCATTTTACAAGTTGAATCTATTCTAATTAATCAAGAAATACAAGAATAACAAATGTTCCGTGTACAATTCTTGGTTTCATCGGTACATAGAATTTTCCATTAGGATCTATTCAGGGCCAGATCCTTGGCGACTTTAACAAGCATTATATCTTTTTTACAACTTAAACCATGAATCCATCTTGCATTGTTATTGTTGTTGTAGAACTCTAACTACAACCATCTCACTCCTCTAAGCTGGTACACTGTAAAGTCTCTATTGCACGAGCACAAAACAATTCAAGTATGCTCTTTCATTTATCTCAAGTTGATGCAACCTCCATATTTCCCTTTCACAGTGAGTCACTTTTCAGTTTTCACCCTACCTTTCCTCATGCTGCCACTGGACCATCTATACTCAGCCCAGAACATTTTTTAATACTTTATTAATTTCCAACATAAACATTGCATTATCAACCTTCCCTTCAAACCGAGAGAAACATCAGGTGAATAATTTAAAAATTGCGTCCCTGCCAAGGGAAATATAATCAAACCATGACATTCCATCCTAATAATTAGGATTCAGACAGCAAATCTTCTTCAGTCAGTAATTGCTACTAATGGCAATGTCCAGTTCCAAATGCAGGATGCTTTTATGCAGCACAATGTTATATTAGGTCTCCCCTCCTCTTTTCTTAACAGTATAGCATGAATGCTGGACAACTACGGACCATGGTCATTCAAAAGTGTATGCCTGTATGACTTGACCCAGCAGTTACATTACTTATGTCAGGGCAGTCTGCCATGTGATTTATTATAACAATAAAAGTAATTTTGTAATCATCACCTCACATTCTTGGCAATGTAAGCATCCTTCATAATGAGCTTATTTCTTCTGCTATAGTAAAACTTAATGTCTATCTAAATTTCTGCAATCAAAGGGAACTTGAAATTTGTAGCTGACTTTATATATCACTAGAATGGTATAACCCATCAATAGCTTCATTCCTGGTTTTAATTCCCCATATTTTAATTTATTGTGCAGTTGGTGAGGAGGATAGCAGACGAAGATATTCTTCAATTTACTTATTCATAGTAACACACAGCATTTTGCATATGTTGCATACTTCATGTATAGCAAGAGGAGATGGATGGAAGATGATATTGAAAATCTAATTAAAGATAGTAATATAGTAAAACTTAATGTCATCTAAATTTCTGCAATCAAAAGGAACAATTTGTTGTTGACTTTATCATCCATCACTAGAATGGTATAACCCATCAATAGTTTCATTATTGGGTTTACTTCCATATTTTAATTTTTGTGCAGTTGTAGTGAGGAGGATATCAGAGGAAGATATTCTTCAATATTTTACTTATTAATAGTAACACAGGGCATTTTGCATATGTTACATACTTCATGTACAGCAAGAGGTGATGGATGGAAGATGATTTTCAAAATCTAACTGTAGATAGTAATAACATGAGAAAGTGACATTGCATACATTACACATGCTCATACATTGCATATATATTGTGTATGATCTTGTGAGTACCTACTGCATCATTCTAATACATGTTTTTCTAGTATGCTCAGGTATGACAACTGAAGCACAAGAAAACACTGCAGGAAGCAACAATCATATCCTCAATATACATAGGTACTTATGCTATTCAAAATCTAATTGTAGAGAGTAACAACATGAGAAAGTGACATTACATATGTCACCTATGCTCATATATTGCTTATTGAGAATGTATGATCTTGTGACCATTAGTACCTACTGCATCATTCTAATACATGCTTTTCTAGCAGGCTCAGGTATGACATCACTGAAGCACAAGAAAACACTGCAGGAAGCAACAATCATATCCTTAATATAGGTAACCTAGTTACTTATGCTATGCCTGGCGAACAATTGAGAGCCTCAACTTGCATGAGTCTAACTAACCAGGCATTTACCACGACTTCATCCTTCTCAAGGAAACAGATTAAACAGAGAAACGATAAGAGGTCCTAAAGCTAGAAAAGAAAAGGGATATAAGAGATGGAAAAAAAAATGCCAAGGAATGAAAAAGAACTGAACATTTATTATGAATACAGTTTACTATGAATACAATCAAGTTCATATTATGGAACCCCATTTTTCGTAACTTTTCACGTAACTACGGGATTTCTGTTTATGTTTTATTTCATATGTAATCAAGATTCTAAGAACCCTAAGTTCTCCTGGTCTACCAGATATGCTTAATTGCACATGAAGATGTGTGTATAATTGTATATAAAGGTGCTATTGGCACAAAAGGTATGTCAGGTGGTCAAGATCAATAAACTTAAAATAAGTAATGATTGCATTACCTCCTCTCCTTTCCTTACGCGTTGTCCAGCATTAATCATCACTTCAAGCATTCTGTCCTTAAACCGCCAGTGAAGAAAACAGTTTGGTTGGAAGGAATGGTTCAGCATATCTGGCAAAAGGATATCCAGATTTAGTTTGAAAAGTTGACAATGACAAACTATACAGAAAGCACCATCCATAAAAAGTATGTGATTCAATGAACATCTGCATGACAAGATAAGCGTATCAAAAAAATTTACGGAAATAAAAAAAGTACATCAAAAAGAAAGCAAACAATGAAGTATTAAGCATATTTTAGAAAACTTGAGAATGACTAACTATATAGAAGCATCATCACAAAAGATATGCAATTCTGTGAACGTCAGCATAAAAAAAACTATTCTTATAGAGAAAAGTTATTGAAATAAGAATAGTACGTGAAAAAGAAAGCAAACAATGAAGTATAAGCTTTCAACCAATGCCTGACAATTTACAAAAGACTTGACACAGAATTATTTTTAAAAAAAGCTTTAAGTCTGAAGTCCATATCATTGTTAGCCAGGAATTGACAATGGATAAAAGCTTGTATACAACTTTTCACTCAAATTTTAAATGTAAGTCAATATTTTAAAGAAGCATGACAGTATGTTAAAAATTCTTATCCGCAAAGAAAACCCCACAATGTTATTTACAACACTGCTTGAAGTAATAACAATTTAATTCTGAAGTACATATCCTATACCTTTGAATCTAATTCTGGAAAGAAACATTACCAGCATAAGGAACTAGCATGTTTGAATCTTGCACAAGTGCACCAATCCTCATTTTCATGTTAACAGAACGTGACTGAACAATACTTAATGCCCAAAGAAATCTCTCAGGATCACGTGCAAGGCGCTTTATCTTTAAAGGAGCAGCAGAATACTGTTTATGGCCGAAGAAGCTCATGTGTTAAAATGATGCATCATGATGCATGGAAATTAACCAAAAGTATGATCATCTTACCCAATTCTTTTCCCAAAATTCTATTGCCCGTTGATGCTGCATTTCCATTTTTGAAGCAAGATTTGAATCTTGTAGCTCCAAAAGGTCTTCCTAGACAATAATAATATATTTATTATTGACGTAACTAAGGGTGGCATCATTGTAATCAATCAATTGCACCAAAAATTTTGAAACTCTTAAAAAAATTAAGAGATTTAGGGAAATAACTTAGTTATTTATGTCCAACGAATGAAAGAATGGCAAGTTGATCAATTTGTACCAAGAGAAGTGCATATCCATGCACACATGTATACAACTTTAGAATGGAATGACAGAACAACATATTTATCTATAACGATTTAATATGAGTACAACTTTGATTAGCCAAAGAAGCAAACATTATAACAATGTTTCTGCTTATAAACAGGTTTGTGCGGAAGCTATGGTCAAACTTAAGAATAGCTTATAGTTGTTTGCCCAACTCGAAATATGATATTAAGTAAACTTTAAGGGTTTTTCACCCTTTACTAGGCTTTTTTTTTTCAAATGTATTGTCGTTAGAAGATATGTGATCTTCAGCAAGGAACCAACTTTCCTTTTCTTCTGATCAGAAATTATCATCTACAAGAGGTCTTAAATTTCAAACAGGGTATGAAAGCATCATTTCAGTAAACATGCGTTAAATATGCATTTTCCTAATATAAAGCAGTTAATTCCTGCATTTTCCTAATATAAAGCAGTTAATTCCTGCATCTTGAGAACAGACCTACCAGAGAATATGGATGAAGCAACAAGCACAAAGGATGGGCTGCGGATCCAAGTAGGGGCTTCGATCCGAAAGTCGAGAGCTCCCGAATTTGCTTCCTTTGACACCAATCCGGATCCGACCGGAAAGTACGAGTTTTTAGATATTGTGAACTTCGATGGTTATTAGAAATCCGATCGAGATCTAAAAGGTGGAACAGGTAGATTTTTAAGTCTTCGGTATCTCTCCAAAACCGTGTTGTAAGGCCTTCTCAATGAGGCTTACACATTTATTTAAAGAAAATATAAGATAACTCCTTAAAAAAAGGATAAAATCCAATATCAGAGGATCCTAACATTCATTCTAAGGAAACAAAATAAAATATAAAAGATCCTAACATCAAATCATAAGGAAATTCTACCTAAAACAAAGATTGCATCAAATATTTCCAGAACAAAAAAGATCTTAAGAAATCCTAATTTTAGTAAATCAACAGTCCACGATCGTCCGGCATTAGTATGCATGTATATAAACACATCAAATACTAATTTCAGTAAACATGCATTTTCCTAACATGAAGCAGTTACTTCATGCATCTTGAGAACAGACCAATATTGAAAATAATGAAAACGCATAACGTATCGCTTACCTCTTGTTAAGGGTTATGGAAAAAAAGCGAAAAAACGTAACGCATAACGTAGGTTATATCGTTCATTAATTATTTTGATATTTTATAAATGCAAATAATTCACAATAACTTTAATAATTAGAATAATCAAAATTTCCAAACAAAATATCACAAATATGTAAAACCTTGTTACCTCACTTTACCGGGCCAGTCACTAGCGAAAGTCACTAGCGAAAGCCTTCAACAAGAGATAGAGATGGAGAGACGCGAGAAAGGGAATGAGCGAGGGGATTTCACCGCTGAGAGGTGTAGAATCGCCAAGCCTCTCGTCGCTGAGATTTCCTAGAGGTGCTAGGGTTTCATTGCTTCAATGGAGACGAGGAGTGGATCTCGATGAAGATGGAGACGAGGGGAAGAGATGGAGATGGAGGAGCTAGAGTTTCGTCACTGAGATCTCATCGTCGAAGGTTTTCGTAGTCGAAGGTTTCCATAGTCAAAGGTTTCCGTCGTCACTGAGAGAAGTCGAGAGGCTTTAGGATCGGGGCTTTCACAGTGATAAAGGCTTCGGGGGTATTAGATTTGGATTGTGGAGAGTGATCTACATGTTCAAATCTGGTAATCAATATAACCTAAAAAAACTTTAAGTTATATAACCCTTAACAAAACGATCATAAAACACTTTTTTTTTGCCGTTACGTGCCCTATAAGTTTTCTGCTTGTGTTATGTACCATTTTAGTCGTGTTAGGTAGTGAAACGAGTTATAACAAGTTATAAAACGCGTTTTTTAAAACATTGGAACAGACCTACCAGAGAATCCGAATGAAACTAAAAATGCACAAAGGTATCAATGTATATGAACACATATAAGGGGCAACCCACTACATGAGGTTCCCACCATTGTGGGGTCTGAAGAGGATCTGATGTCCGCAGCTTTACCGCCACATGTGCAGAGGCTGTTTTCGAGACTCGAACGTGTGACCTTAATGAGGCCACAAGGCAGCAACCTTACTGTTGCACCAAGGTTCTCCTTCTATATATATACACACATTAAATGAACATATGTACTCATGCAAGAAAGGGGCATAGAAAGGTATAATAATAATGACATCAGTAAGCAACATAATTAATCATTGTTTAAGTATTTTATTGAAAACTTTAGAAATGCTTTTTGATTATTCTCAAAAAACTTAGTGCTTTCATTGTTGAATAGTATGAGCCTATGAGATTACTCCACCCAAAAAAATTGTACATAATTCAACAGTTTTTGTAATTTGGAGAAATTGAAACTCGCCAACCACAAACCTTCCAAAAATGTAATAATGTGTTAATCAGAAAGAAAATGAAATCTGCAAGTAACCAGTTAAGAAAATCATGCATTATATATTGTAACGACAGAATATGCTTCCAAGTCCTTAGAAATCAAATTCTTCACTAACTCAAACCTTCTGGGCGAGGAGTAGGCTTGTGCATTCATCAATACTGGGCAAAAAATCACCATACAGCTGCCAAAAGTTGCCGTCCACGTCAAATGCAAACAAAAGAAGGCAGGCTAATCTCAAATCCCAATCTGTCTGTAATCAATAAAACTAATTGAATATTACGATCACTTAAAATTATGACATATTCTAACGATCAAATATTCAGAACAATGCTAAAGAGCCAGAATGAGCATGAAGCCTTACAATCGGAGATAGGAAAATAAATGAACGAAGGAGCTCAAAGGAAACCACCCCCCCCACCCACCCCCCCACCCAAAATAATAATAATAATAATAATAATAATAAACACAACATCATAATTTAAAACTTTTGAAATAATATAGCATAAATATGTGGTTGACTGAAAGAGGAAATATACATTTTCAAGAGAATATGAACTTACAAACACGTGATTATTTTACATTGTAATTGGAAAAACTGAAAAAGTATAAGAGCAAGAAAACTCCATATAATTATAAGGCTTACGTGTCTTCACTCACCATTCTTTCCTACTAGTCTACTACTCAAAGTTATATTTATGTCCTATATAGCTCAACAAAAATTAACAAGGTTCCACATCAAGAGTAAAGGATATATATCGCAAAGGTTGGAGGAATTTATTCATAGTTCAGTTGATTGTTTAGTCAGACTTCGATTTTAGAAAACACAATGCCTAACATTCTTATGAAATTCTGGCAGTACTGCTAATGCTAAGATAGTCTGATATACTGGAAAGCAAGATATAGCTCAATATTACATTTCTATGATGAATATGACATATATAATTCTGAACAGAAGAACATTAATATAACTTACCTCAGGGTTTGTTGAGTTGATTATATCAAATATTGGATGACCCACTGGTACTATGTCTGGGAAAAACATCCACGGAAGCTTTTGGCTTATGGTCAACATCAACTCTAGAGGGATTTCCATAATCATCTGCAATATATCCAAGATTTACACCAGTTTCTTAATAAGTTTCAAACAAAGAGATCATTTCTGGTATGCCAAAAAGAAAGTTCTTGTAATTGCAGTATTCTGGGTTTCAGCATTCTATCTGATGACAAAAAAGCATCCCACACATACTCTTTACATGTGGGAAGTAAAGCTTATATTGGTATTATGCAAACACGTGTCTGGGTGGCATATTCATAAAGCAAGAAGCACGGTCATCGCAATGGAATGATGTGCTCTGATAATTGAAACAAATGATCCATTTGAATCAAGACGGTGGTTCACAATGCTCTTTTCTCATGCTAATATTGAATTTCCCTATATGCTGCTATATACATGCATGAGTATATGCATGGATTTGTTCTGTTTTGTGACTGCTATATTAAATCAGTAAAAGATACAAAAGGATTGAATATTCTTGATTGAGAAGTCAGATGCCATTGACTAAGGATGGTAAGGATATCCAGTTAGCATTATACTCAGCTAAACTACTGAATTGCAAATTTAACCATTTAGACATAAAGCACTTCTTTTAACTCTACCGTTAAAGGTGTGCCAATATAGAATTTCCCTGCATGCTGCTACATGCATGCACATATATGTGCATGGATTTGTTCTGTTTTGTGACTGCTAGATCACTAAAATATGCAAAAAGATTCAATATTCTTGATTGAGAAGTTAGATGCCGGTGACCAAGGATGGTAAGGAAATCCAATTAGCATTGTACTCAGCTAAACTACTGAATTGCAAATTTAACCTTTGAGACATAAAGCAACTTTTAAATCTACCGTTAAAGGTGTGCTTATATAGAATTTCCCTACATGCTACTACATACAAGCACGTGTATATACATGGATTTGTTCTGTTTTATGACTGCTAGATTAAATCAGTAAAATGTACAAAAGAATTGAATATTCTTGATTGAGAAGTTAGATGCCATTGACTAAGGATGGTAAGGAAATCCAGTTAGCGTCATAATCAGCTAAACTACTGAATTGCAAATTTAACCATTGAGGCATAAAGCACTTCTTTTAAATCTACCTTTAAAGGTGTGCTAGTTAGGAGCAAAGACAAAATTTGAACCACAAGTTAACTATTTGATGCCAAATTTTTTTAATAGCAGCACATGATTTGTCTAAGTCTGCATTATTACCAAAATATTGATCTTAACAAGGGAGATTGCGAAATTGGGCTTAGGACAACAGACTACTCGGATGAATGTAGTAAAAAGTGTCACGAGTTATTTTATGTAAAAACTAAAAACCATTCAATGCATATTTATGAATCTATAGGAAGGAACTAAAATGAAGGATAACTAGCTGTTCTGAAATGATGCTAATGACTAGGCTTTTCACATCCGGCACACAGAATTAAAGCACGCTCACATTTGTGTATTAAACTAATATTACGGAGCTTTGGCTGCTAAATACTCAAAAATATCAAAAAGCAAGCAATCAGTACAAGCACGCACACACATATCCTCACATGTTACTTCCTCCAACAAAGAAACATGTCATAGTTCAACACAACCCGCAACTGTTTTTTAAGTGAATTGAGGCAAATGCATAAAGTACGTGCTATGACACCATATTTTTAAGCTACAATCTGACCAAAAGCTTTAACTGTTGGCATGCAAACATATATATCAAGCAAATTATCATAATAAAAGATGACAATTAAGTGTAAAACATACAAATTTATAATTCTCAGGTGCCTGTTTAACAACTAAGATGCAAGAACTACACCCACTACACAAAAATTCAATATTTAAATTAAAAGAACTGCACTAAATTTTAAAAAAAAAAAAAAAGAAGACTTGCCCTGGCTCTTCTTAGAGGCTCCACATCTTTTGATGCGTACACTCCAAACCCATTTGGCCCTTCCATGAACTCCACTCCATATGCTCTCACACTCCTCACATAGCCAATCTTGTAGAAATCAGGATCAGCTGGTTCTAACTGCCAGAATAACCCAAAGTTGCATTATGTTAGTACAATGAAGTAAACTAGGTACAGAAAGCTTTTTTTTTTTTTTTTTTTTTGCCTTCTTTTTCCTTTTTTCTTTGTCAGATTTTGAACATTAGAGCAGAGAGAAACTAGCAAACAGCTAAACGAAAATTTTTAACTGCATACTTCTTTTATTTTGAACTACTTCACCTAAATTCAGGTGTAAGAGCACGATAAAAAAAATATTAAAAATGTGTGCTTGAACTGCTTTCTTCTTCAATTGAAGTGAGAAAGTAGAGATTAAGAGGTAATACTAGAATCAAATCTAGGCTGTATAGATCCTAATTTATTGCCACAAGTTTATACGTTAAATTAGGGTAAATTGCAGATAATTCCTGAGTGATATTTTAGGAAGGATGAATTGCAGATAGCCCCCCTCTTCCTTTACAAATCAAGGGGTGAAAAGTGCAACTGAAATGGGGTTATCTGCAATTTACCCATTAAATCACTAAAACAAGTTCATACGGTTACTAACTTCAGATATAAGAACCAAATAAAAACTGGGTTTTCAATAAAGTTACAAACTTTGCACCTCAGAAGAAGAGATTTCCACATGGGAAGGATTGAATAGACTGAATTCGCTGAGAGAAGTGTCTAAAGAAGGAGAAGAAGAAACCCTACTCGGAAAGGTTCGAACTTTAACCCTCTTTTGAATTGTGTAAGAGGGGAAAAGAGAGGGAGACAAAGGGAGAGCAAAGGCCATTGCTTTTTAAGAGCAGAGTTCTCTAGAGAGAGAGAATACGGACGTTATCCTTTAGCAGCAATGGCGTTTTGAACAAGATGGGCTAATAGCAACCAATTTTTGACCCGATACCCGGATCCGATTGCAGCTGGGCAGGGAAGGGTTGAAAAGTTTTAACCGTTAATTGCTAAAATGGAACCAACTTTTTTAAGCTCAAAATTTAGCCCTTAGTTATCAAGAAAATTTTCAAAACTTAGCCGTTAGTTAAATCACTAAAAATAAGTTTAAAATTAAGATACCTATCTTGAGCTCAACGTGTAAATCTGAAATCTTAAATGTTCTTTCTTTCTTTTCTACTGCTCTTTCGCTTTGTTTGGTACGCGAGAATAGAGTCAAGTGAGAATGGAATGAATGTAAGAATGGAATGGAATTGATGTTGCTATGGAATACTCATTCTCATTCTCATATTTGGGAGCGATTAGAAAATTTAGTGGGAATATCTTTAAGAATGGTATATCCAGAATTTATTTTATTATTTTCATTCACATTTAAGTGAGAACAGCAATTCCTTAATAACTCGTTGGGAATAGCAATTCCCACATTAAGTGGGAATTGATAAAAAGTGAGAATGACATTTCTAGCATCCAAAAACACTTCATATTTGGTAAGCATGAATGAAAAATAGGAATTGCATTCAATTCCCACTCATTCCCATGTACCAAATGAGGCGTTTATGTGTATTTAAATTTTTTTTCTTTTCATGATCTATTATGATTTTGTTATTGGGTTAATTTTTCTGCAATGGAGGTTTCTGATGAATTCCTCTCCAATCATCAGGTGAAGGAGTACAAAAGGGAAAGCCAAATAAATTCTGCTGCTGTTCTCATGGAAAGAACCACCAAGTCCTCAGAGACATCGAAAATCTTTACTCCTCTTTCAAGGTTTGGGTTGTCTTTCTTTGAATTCCAATTTAAATATATAGATATGTTTTATTTATGTATCTTACGCTTATGTTTTGAATCTTTTGATATAACAATCAATGTAGTTTGATAAATGAAATTCTGTTTATCTACAATAATTTCAATTCATAATTAAACAAAATAGTAATAAATAAAACGTAAGTGACATTGTACAAAACTCCACAAGCAATAAACACAGCGGTACTTAATGTGTTAACAAAGAGCACGAGGTAGATACTAGTTGCTAAAATGGAACCAACTTTTTTAAGCTTAAAATTTAGCGGTTAGTTATCAATAAAATTTTCAAATTTTAGCCGTTAGATCATGTTTGGCCACTTGATTTGGATTATAATCTATTTTTTCAGTTATAATCTCCTTTTGAATGGTTTAACCATGTTTAACAGATTCTTTTGGAGTAAATCCACCAAAAAATAAAGATGAATGGCAAAGAAGGATCATCTTTTTTACCTCTTCCTTATTTTTCCTTTTTATCTTCTCTCAAGTTTAAGGGTTATTGTTATGGCACTGCAATTATCAAGTCATAATCAGCTCAATTAGCAGACAAGTACCCCGCATTAAGATTCTCAGATCATTACACTGCCTTGAGGTGACACGAACACCTAGCTCAAAAGGCGGTACTAATCGAACTCCTCGCTGAGCCGACCCAGCAGACGACCTGCATGACGAGTTGGTTGACACCTCGTTGAGCCGACACGAAAGGCAGAACGTCTCGACATTCCACCTAGGATCAAAAGATGACAACATTCCTGGAGCCCCCCGCTGGCATCAAGTCGGCATCGCATTGAATACGAGATCAGAGCCATCAATTTTCCGTGCTCGTAAATCTTTAAGGCACGTCGGCCCACGTGCCTCCTCTCACTTCACATTAACACTGAGATGACTTCCCCACCCCTCAGCGGTCGACACCTATAAAGCAAGTGCTGACTCACCCACCAGCTCTCACTCGGCCGAAGTTACCGATTTACCCTTCTATTGCCACTATAAATAGGGGGACTATTCCCTACATCATGATAAGTAATTTCTAAGCGATTTCCTATTCACCTAGTCTAAAAACTCTAAACACTTACAGTTACTTCTTCACTGAAGCTAAAATACTAACTTGATCGTCAGAGGAACCATCGGAGAACCTAACTCCAACCTCTTACGATTTTTTGTATGTGCAGCACACATCAGGGAACAGTCAGTGCATAACATCGAGAGAAGTTAGCAGCCCCTAATCACCCTCAGCATTTCTTGACTAATTAACTGTGTGATCCATAGCATCACCAGTTTGGCACCCACCGTGGGGCCATCTACCTTTTCTGAATAGTGATGTCTGGTCATGATCAGCTCCCTGAATCATCTGCCCTGCCAATCCCCATGTGGCCAACCAGCTGGCTTTGTTACTCAAGCCCAGCTAGAGGAATTCACTCGACGGATTACCCAATCCTTCTAGCAGCAACTCGCTGCATTTTCCAACGAGCTCCTCAGTCAGCTCACTCCCCAGGCAACTCTTGTCCAGCCACCACCAGATCGACGGCAAGACTGTCCCTCTCCGCAGTCGTGCCTGCATGCCCATTTCATTGAGCACCTTCGACAACCTTCGCCTTGCAGGGAAGGAACAGGAGAGAGTTCTAGTCCCGAATGGGGCCGTCGAGAGCACACTGTGAGGAGGACGTCTCGGGCTTCTCAGCCCCATCATGTCGCCTCAGGTCCTTCAGCGACCATTGCGCCATCTGGATACGACCGGTGTTACCAACTAGTCACTGAAGCCCTTTGAGGGGAACCCCCCCCCCCCCCCTCACCAATGATATCATGAAGGCCACCTATGAGAAGTTCAAGATGACGTAGGTGG
>JBAKGM010000365.1:28063890-28080377 GCA_037177215.1 Asparagus racemosus | reverse complement strand
ACAATTATTAGTGGTGTATTTATTTATATAAAATGGATTATAAGGGTATTAAATTGTAATTAAAATGTGATTATCAAAGCTAAAACGGAAGGATTGGGGCTTGGACTAGGAGCTGGAGCTTGCAGAATTGCGGGAGGAGCAATGGGAGTAGGACTAGGCAGATTGGGGCTTGGACTAGGAGCTGGAGCTTGCAGAATTGCGGGAGGAGCGATGGGAGCGGCCTCTTCTTGATCATCCCCTGGCTCATTATCCTCTCCCTCGTCCACCTCCAACACTACTCCCTCCGGCCATATCAATCTCCCTCAAAAAGTTGAGACAGATAGAGACTCGAGGGGGATAATCATTATCGGTGAGAGGTCGAGATCCAGGAGGAAGCAGGGAGGCAAGGTAGTCGAAGTTGGCTTTAAATGCCAACGCCACTTCAACCTTGCCCAAAGCGCTGTGGCGATATTCTGCTATCACCTTCATCTTGAAGGCCTCCAAGTCCAAAGAAGCAACACAAGCTTCCAAAGCTTGGACAGCGGCCTGGGTCACTTCATGGGTCGCACGCTCCTCCTTGAGGTCGAGCTTCGCATGGTTAGCCATCAACTATTTTGACCGAACATGCTCCTTAGCCTGGAGCCTATGGTGCTTCTCCATGTTGACCTCCTCAACCAAGTACTTGATTCGAGCATCCCGCTCCGCAGCTAAATCCTTTTCAAAAATCAGCAGGGAGCTTGTTTGCAAAGGAGAGCCGAAAGTATAGCTCATGCTCGGTTAAGGCCCCCCGTAGCAAATAGCTTTTTAGGGCGAAATGCAAGCCCACCCTCCTCACTTCCCACAGCATCTCCACGTCCCTAGGGAGGACGAATTGTTCCGTGGTCTGAATCTGAGCCATAGTTGACTCTAGAACTGAGCTCTCCTTGTCGAGAGGAAATTCTTTTGAATCTAAACAATAGAATTGGGCCAAATAGAGTATTTGAAATGAAATTTAGATTGCCAGGTCATAAGGGTATTTACGTGCTAATTGTAAAAGTTTTAGAGTATTTAGGTGCAGCCAAAAAAAGTGAGGAAGTGCAAGTTTGAAAAACTTTAGGGTAGTTTTTGCTGCCAAATACAAGTTAGGGTATATAAGTGAAAAGTAAGTGAAACAATAGGGTACGTAAGTGCTATTTTGATTATTATGAGCACATCTAGTCCTTTCCTTTTTATTGGTTTTATTGGGGGGGGATTGCTATAGATGTTGCTTCGTAGATATTGAAACATGTTATGTTATCAATTTTAAATCAATGCAAACAATAAATTGTTGCCAATAATGCATGTTTGATGGTATAGAAAATGAAAAAGCTATATATAGGTATCAAACGATGAGACAACGTAACTGATTATATTGTTGAAACTTTGTAGTATTTTTGTCAGGTTTTTTCTTTTGTGATGAAAATGATCAAGTACTGGTATGAAAGTGATAATGAAGTATGTGTTGAAATCTTTGTGATTACTGCATCGACAAGTTATTATATTATATAAGTTGTTGTTATATTTGTATATTGTGCCCCCATCTTAAAAATTTCTAGATCCGCCCCTATCCACACCTTTTGATGTGACTTTTAGGGTGGGCCTAGTCACATGGCTAACTCGCTCATTTTTCTAAATGAGCCGCCACCTCATACTTATTATTTCCTTTTGTATATTGTCTTACAGTAGTTAAACATATAGTTCTTAGACACTATTCAACGGTGAGACAATCGACCTCGAGTGAAATAAGTTGTCAATGAGGACACCACATCATATTTCAAAACATGGGAAAAATTTTCAATACTACACCATATATGCACTGTTAGCATATAATGGAGCATAATTAATTTTTATCTGGAAAACAACTGAATTTTTAGGACTAACAACTCACGCTGCATTGTTATGTGGATGAGAACATTAGGTTTCAAAGAGGCGAAAATGATTTTAATACCAAGGTATAACAGGTTTGAGAAGCATTATATTTTGCATTTTCATATGAAAAGCTTGGTCTTTGCCTCTCTGATCCATCTGACTAAACCCATCCTATTAAACATGTGAAAGATTTGATGTAGTTGAGCTCTTTACATGATATTGGCTTTTTTGCTTTGGTATCTCTTAATATCGAGGATGTCATCTCGTTCATCAAAAGTGTTGTGTATGACATGTTATGCACATCTTAGAGGTACTTTTTACATTTGTGTATGTTGGCATCTCAGTTGTGTTTTTGGTTAGGCTTGCAAACTTCTTTTTTCTTCGCATGTTTTTGGCATTCAAGCGCCATACTGAAAGTAACCAAACCAGCAAAACTTGTCTTTCTTTTCCGTGTGCACTCAATTGCCGAGCAATAGTCATTCTAGCAATGATGATAATTTTCCATAGCATATTGACTTCACATGTTATGGTTCACCCATCTGAATTGGGCGGTAAAAATCATGATATAATCAATTGGTATCCAAATATTATCAAAACAATGTAGATTACCTACACATTTTCTAGTTAGTATTAAGTTTGGCAATAACATGATGAATAAGCTAACTTGATGTTATATGTTTCTCTTGTTTTAATAAGGAACTTGATTCACATAAATTCCTTTTGTTTTGTGATGTTACATAGCTTGTGGAAGTAGCAAGCTGCTGGTGGTGTCTGTAAAGCTCGCGAATCAAAACTTATGCACCTTCTTTCTATATTCTCATGTAACATGAAATTGGCTGCTTAAGAAACTTGCAGATCAATCGGGGTTCTGTTTTTGCTAGTTTTCTTGTAATTTGTGATGTGATAAATTGTGATTCATCTGCACATTGAGTTTCTTTAGTCTTATGGAAATCCATAAGATCTGTATCTCAAGTTCGATTTGATGTGATCTAAACTAAAGGTAGTGAAATTTGTCTGGTTCTAATGAAAAGCTATATTGTTCCGATTTGTCTCATTTAACGCTACAAGAAATCGGGTCTTTAATGACAAAAAATGAAGGGTTCATTTAACCGTCGTTGATGAATATACACTGATGATGGTTTTACACACCTTCATGGAGTTGTCATAAATGTTACATAAGTGAGATGAAATCAAACAACAGTTTCCTATATCTTTCGTTGTATAGTCACAATACTGTCTTTAATGAGGCTCTTAAAAGAACCAAGGATCCCATAACTGTTGTTGAAGAGCCTCTTAAAATAAAATTATGTTTAATAAAAGTTTGTCATTAATTATTTCAAACTAGAATTCTGGCATGTGCTTTTGCACGTGCTATAAAATATGAGATTTAAACTTTTAATTGTGACACAATGGATAAAATAATGTTGCAAGTATTTTTTTTTTTGATGTTAGAAGTTAAGTAGTGAGGTTTAGGGTGCATATTGAAGAAGTTAGGGTCCTTTAATCTCCTTTAATGGCTGATTGTTGAGTTGGATAGAGCCATGCACATATGCAACACTTTAGAGGACCGGAGTTGGGTCTTTCGATGGTTTCTCCAACGATCAAGTTAGTTGTGATTTCAATGAGAAAAATGACTTAGTTCTCTTAAGTGTGCTGAATTTTACGTATCTTCATGCATTAGGCAACATGTTTATTTATACTAGGTCTAGAAGGTTATTTGCATAACTTTGGCCGAGTCTAGGTAGTCGACTTAGTCAACTTATACTTCACAAGGGTCAGCAGTGAGTGGTCTGAGTCATTCTTCTATTTATTGTGACTACGACAGAGGGGTTGCAGCGCTGGTGTGGTCCGATGATTAATTATGACTCCAGGGGAGGTGTAATGATAGCTTTGAGTACGCATTTAATGTGATAGCAACTGGCTACCGTTGCTAAGTTCAAGAGGGAACACCTTTCATCTCGGTCCATCGAGAGAAGTCGAGTGAAGACACCTCTCAACTTAGCTTGCTGAGCAAGGACACCTCGAATTTCTAAGACAGCTCGAGTGAGGATGTCTTTTGAGTCAGCCTTCTAAATGAGGATGAGTGAAGATTCCTTTTGAGCTGGCCTTTATAAGACTCAGGTCGAGTTGATATCCAGTTGATCGTGACACTCGTCGCTTTCTGGAGCGAGATTTACACTTAGTGGTTTATGGGGCAAGATTTTTTGTGTGTAGGGGAAAGAGTGGAGGTATAAAATGTATTGATCATTGCAAATAAAATTTGCTAAAGGGTTTGTGTAAATACATGTCAACACTCCCCCGAAAGAGCTTAAAACTTAGACACATGCGTGCTTGCTCACTTTGACCAACTGTTCGCGGGGAAAAAAGTTGCTGTTGAGATTTCCATTAGATCGAATTTGTTTACAAACTTTAGGTGCCTGAAACAAAATTCAAATAAAAAAGATCACCTTTTTATAAGGCTTTACAATGAAAAAATCAAATAAAGGTTACAATCTTTAATTCCAATTTGAACAAACGCGGGATCCGTTTATCGGATCCTCGCTTGCGTGGGTATCTTGGCCTATGACGGGGACTTGTTTTGTTCATGGACCACCGTGCAATCCCAATCTAATTAGGGATCCAGATGCTGGATCTGCAGATCTGAGGGGTTTATTCTACGAAGGAAATAAACGCCTAACGGGGATCGATCTCACGAAGGAGGTGATCACCGGAGTGGGTGAGATCTACTAGGAGAAATCACACACTCACCCTGAGCCTAAGACACAGCTTAGACTTGAGGGTAGATCTACAAACCTAACCTGGATCATCATAGATCTGAGCTCGAACAACGTAGATCTGACGTGGACTGTTTGATCTTTGCCGGCAGCAAAAATCCCTCTCAATCTAAGTAGCAAAAGTCCAACCCCTGAACTGAGAACACCCCCTTCCTATTTATAGTAAACAAGGATGGGGGGGTCATCTGGCTCGGCCAAATGGCTGAGCACTTTAGCCAAGACCGAAGCAGCTTCGGCCAAGCGGCCGAAGCACTTCGGCCAAGGCTGAAGCATTTCGGCCAAGGCCGAAGTGCCTCGGCCTTGGCCGAAGCAACTTCGGCCAAGGTCGAAGCGTTTCGACCAGGGTCGAAGTTTTTCGGCCTGGTCTTGCTTTTTTCAGCATTTTTCTTGACTTTTCATCCGTTCCGCCTTGTCTTTCGGTGTTTCCGAACTTGGTTTGATTGTTCTGCTGATTCTGGAATTCGGTTGACGTGGCGTCGTCGCCTGAGTTCAGTTAATTCTGTCACGTCGATGCTCGAGTCTGATCGACACACACCTCATTGAATCTCACTGAACCAGAACTTGATTGCCGGGTTTATTCCACGGTACATCACTCCGTTGACTTGTACGCCTTGCTGACTCACTTTACGTATCCGTCGACTCACTTTATGCGTTTCGCGGCGTGATTACGTCGTCAGCGGTTCTTGATCTCATCGCTCGATGGTTCGGCGGTTGCGAACCCACCATCACGAGTCTGGTTCGGGCACTGATAAGCAATTTTAAATGCCTATAGAAAGTGTCACGCATGTTAAATTCACGCGATTACATGTATCAACCCCCAGAGCATTTTCATCCTTTGGCTACATCTTAGCTGTTTGAGACGTGGGGGATGGACATTGTGAGTTCTATTTTTCCTCCATCGGTTAAAAGTGATCGGTTCATCTTCGCAATCACCGACTACTTCTCCAAGTGAGATGAAGCAATTCTGCTTAAAGAAATGAAGACGAACAATGTCATCAGGTTCATCAAGCATCACCTCATCTATCGACACGACGTGCTGAGACGGATCATACATGACAATGGTCCTCAATTCATCAGTAATGCCTTCATCAGGTTTTGCGAGAAATTTAAGATTCAGGATATCTCGTCGATGACTTATAATCCCACTGCAAATGGATTAGCGGAGGCGTTCAACAAGACGATCATTAAGATCTTGTCAAAACTCACGAAGACCAATAAACGTGATTGGGATGATAAACTTGGAGAAGCACTCTGGGTATATCGCACCGCAGTACGCACGCCTATCGAAGCTACCCCATATTCTCTGGTATACAGATGTGAAGCTGTACTTCCTTTAGAAGTTTAAATCCCATCACTTCGTATCGCCCTCGCAATGGAGATGACGGCAGAAGAGCAACATCAAAGACGCCTTGAAGAGCTCGAGATGTTAGATGAAAAGTGCCTAGAAGCTCAATAACACATTGAATTCTACCAAGCCAGAATGTCGAGGGCTTTAAACAAGAGAGTCCGATAGAGGAGCTTTAAGGAAGGAGATCTGGCTCTCGCCGTTCGACGACCAATAATCCTCGATTCTAAGAAAAAAGGTAAATTTGAACCTAAATGGGAAGGATCTTTCATGATAGATATAGTCTATTCGAACAGTGCGTATCGTTTAATCACCCAAAATGGTGACAGGCAATTAATGCCGATAAATGGGTAGTTCCTAAAAAGTACTATCCTTAGTACATTTGGGATAACCCATTTTGATGGGAAGTTCCTCGTGAAATATTTCACCCATTTTCCTTGAGGATAACCCTAAATTTATTTTTCCACCGTAAAATCCCTCACTGATCAAACTCATTGACAGTGGGTTCATTAAAAAAATCTTTCTAGTCCAATCCACTCGTAAAATCTCCTCTCAATTCCTTCCACAAACAAGTGGTCCACTTAAAATTTTCTTCACACTGGAAATAGAATATAAAATTCTTCCTCTCCAAGTGTAAGATCCCCTTCGAGATAAACAGAAGGGCTCTATCATTTCCTCTTCGGTCACTCCTTCCGAAGGTTAAGGCCGAATATGAAATTTCGTCTCCATAAATGAGAAAATCATTTCTAGATCAGGTAGTGAATCCTATAAAAGTGAAAGTTGCTTGAATCTTTTCGATTCTCAGAGTGGAGATCCCACTCTGAGTTTCACCTCTCAAGATTCTCGAAGTGGAGATTCTGCTTTTAGTTTCTTTCACATTGGAGATATGATATAAAATCCTTCCTTTCCAGCATTGGAAAATAGAATATAAAATTCTTCCTTTTCCACATCAGCACTGGAGATAGAATATAGAATTCTTCCTCTCCAGGAGCAAGAGATAGGATATAAAATCCTTCCTCTCTTATTTCGGGTTTGTCTTTGCGCTGTAGATAGGATATAAAACCCTTCCTTTCTAGCATCGGGAAACAGAATATAAAATTCTTCCTTTCCCACTTTAGTATTAGAGATAGAATATAAAATTCTTCCTCTCCAGGAGCAAGACATAAGATATAAAATCTTTTCTCTTTTATTTCGGGTTTGTCTTTACACTGGAGATAGGATATGAAATCCTTCCTCTCTGGCATTGGGAAACAGAATATAAAATTCTTCCTTTCCCACATTAATATTTTCTAAGCCTTCAATCTAAAATTCATCTTGGAGAATTTTATCCCGAACCTAAGTAGGGATAAGTCAATGCCTAACACGTGTTGTCGGTTTAGTCTTTTACCGATTAAAAAAGACACCAAGATTCATCTTCAGAAATTTTATCCAAAATCCTATGTAGGGATAAGTCTACGCCTAACACGCATTCCGGTTTAGGCTTTTACTGATTGAAGAAGACACCTGAATCTAAGTCGAGGGAATTTTATCCTGAAACCTAAGTAGGGATAAGTCAACGCCTAACACGCGTTGCCGGTTTAGTCTTTTACCGATTGAAGAATACACCCGAATCTAACTTGAGAGAATTTTATCCCGAAGCATAAGTAGGGATAAGTCTACGCCTAATACGTATTGCCGGTTAATCCTTAAGCATAAAAAGAATGACAGCTAATATATTCAAAATTTTGGTAGGTTGTTAATAATAACATCACAATCCACGCCTTATACATCTTGGAAATTTTATCCTGAATCCTAAGAAGGGATAAGTCAATGCCTAACATGCGTTGCCGGTTTACTCTTTTACCGATTGAAGAAGACACCAGAATTCAAGTCTGAGGAATTTCATCCCGAAGCCTAAGTAGGGATAAGCCAGTGTTTAATATATGCAGCCGGGTAGTCAATTTCCGTGATAATTGACCAAGTCTACGTATTTAACATCGTAGCACCATGTCTAAAAGAGTTTCATAGCACAGCGTTACGTGCGAAATGGGTTTAGAAAATCCGCACGCTAGCCTGATTCAAACGGTAATCGGTAAAGGCTCGCCAAAACCATTGATGGTTGGGGTTGGCCAATAACCCTAAAGTCGACGCCTACCACGCGTTGCTAGTTAGTCTCTTGCCCGTGAAAGAAGACAAAGCCTCTGTATTTAACATCATAGCACCAAGTCTAAGAGAGTTTTATTCTTTTAGCGCACCGTCACGTGCAGAATGGGTATAGAAAATGTGCACGCTAGCCCGATTCAAACGGTAATCGGTAAAAGCTCATTAAATCTGTTGATGGCTGAGAGTTCACCAAAAATCCTATGAGTATTATAGTTAATTATTTCAAATAAAATAAGAAATCATAATAAGCAATAAAAAGGAGGATAAAAATTTATTCAATCAAAGAAGAGGTGAGTCCTTCCAACAAAGAAATTACAGCTATGCAAACATCAAGTCTATGATAAAAGATTTGTTGTTCCAGTTGAGACAACTCGTCGTTGTAAGCTTGCTTGAGTTCCTTCTGCAAATCAGCCCTGAAAGACTCCTCTTTAGCACTTAAGGACTTCATAGCTTCCTCCTCGATCTCATCTAGCTTCTACTTCGAAAGTTCAAGCTTCTTGGACACGACGGTGAGAGCCTCCTCTTTGTTGGCCCTTGTCAGCTCCAAGATACTCAAATTCTCTTCCTCTGCCTGAAGCTCTCACCTGAGCTGTGCTATCTTGGCCTCGCTTTCTATAGCACAGGAGTGAAGGTGGCCCAGAGATGATGAAGTGTCGGCAACAACGGCCTCAATCTGATCCACTTGGTCCCGATGCATCTGGACCTCGAGCCCAGTGAAAGCACGAGCGTCGCGCCATGCCTGCAGACGAGCTTCTGCTTGAGCAGCTGTATATGAAGAAGCACCCATTGTCAGCAGCTCCTGTAGTTGTTTCCACCGAGAATGAGTTTCTTTGATGTTTCCATTCCAAAACGTTTCAAAATGAAAATAGGTGAAAGATTACACATGTAACTCTCTCTATTACAAAGAAAATAATCTCACTCTCATACAAAACTTGAACAGAAGTCACTACGTAGCGAGCTCCTACTTGTGTGGGTTCTTTGCTTGTGCTGGGGACACGTCGTCCGTAACCACTGAGCAACGATTGCTAAATTGACGGGATTGAGTTTATGTTTCACCGAGGAAATAAGAACTTAAACAAATATCTTAGCTAAGTAAAATATCTACTCTTCTCAAGATTTATGGCGAAGATTAAACTCGAGGAATCTCTAAGTGAAAAGTTCTTGAATTCTTTCTCTGCTCTTTTTAGATCTCTCTTTCTTAAAATTTTCAACTCTCCAGATAAAACATTCACGATCCCCCTCTCCAATAGGCATAGGGGGGTATTTATAGCCTTTAGGAAGTGTAACAGTTAAAAATAACACAAGTTGTGACCTGCCAGAATCGCATAGTGGGGGAGACACTTTTTATGTCCTGGCCCAAAACTGTCTCGGCCAAAGAGGTCGGGTTCCCCGCTGTTGTAACTACTCTTCCCTCTTTTAAGGCATGTTAATGCCCCATTTATGTACTTAGTGGGGTGTCTTTTAAGGATGTAACAGCCCACTAACGTAGATGAACATTCCCACGTGTTGAAAAGGTCAAATGGGCCCCCAAAAATAGCAATAAAACACGTGGAAATGTTCCAGACACAATAAGTGTCTCAATAATGGCCGAGACATAATAAGTGTCTCAGTCATGGCCGAGACACAACAAATGTCTCGGACATGGTCGAGACACAGTAAGTGTCTTGCACGTGCATGTGTCAGTTTTTTCTCCTGTGGTTAATTTCCTTAGGGTTTAATGACGTTGTTCTTCAATCTTCTCATGATTAAATTGTACTTAGGGTTCATTAGCAATTTTCGATGTCTACAGATTCCCCCTCTGAAGTTTTTAGACTCCACTATATTTTATCGAGGAGTCTGGAATACTTTGGATAAGATAGGCCTTGCTTTTGTCCAACGTTGAACTTCATAGAAGAGACATATATCTTGTTCTGGCTTTTGAACCCTAGCTACGCGACGTCGCTGATCATATTCTAGGATCAATAGCTATTGCGTCTGTATTTGAAGTGGCTAAAATGATTGAGTCAATTTTGAACTGATCATCTCCATCCTAAAGGTTACAACTTGGGTTGTAGTTAAATTTGCAGGAGTATCAGGATAAATATTTATCCGACCACTTTAACTCGTCACAGTAGGAGATGACTGCTCACCATTACCGTTATGAAGGAGGTGGCATATGATTCTTCTTCAATAATGCAGATTTAGAGAAGAGACACCGTCCAACTTACTGAGCATCTGGAATTAAATTATCCGTTGTAGGGATAAGCTAGGTAGAGCTCAGCGAAAGCTTCTGAATGTACCCTGGGGGCATATTGCTTTGAATACACTGTTTGAGAGGTCATATGAAATGTCTCAAATCACTTGTGGAGGCTAACCATCAAATTCTTGAGTTGCTGATAGTCGATAACTTAACGATATTTTCACCTGTAGGCCCCACCACTATTGCTACAGAGCAAAATGGAGAGTCTCTGGTTCTGAGTTTGGAGGTTCAGCCTCCCACTTCTCAGGCCGAATCTACTATTGTCTCGCCTCTCGCTAAAGGCTCTCTCATTCAACCTGGACCACCGGCTACTCAAGCTGAACCTGAATCAACTTCGGTGGTTCTCGAGGCTGAACTGACAAGTACGGGCAAACAATCCAAGTTGAGGGATCTTCTAGCCGCATCGGTATATCTCCCGACCCCGTCTTTTATAAGATCTTCTGAAAACTCACATTTCTTCTTTCACAGCGCCTTGTTCCATATTATACGACCCAATTAAGGTGCTGATGTTGGACGAAGATCTGGAGAAGGCGGTCATCAGCGCAGAGCTTGAAGGCTTCGCCTTTCTTCTCAATAGCGTTATTGAGAAAGTCGTGACCAAGGGTTTCTCTTTCGGTTCTTTCAAGCGACTTCTCGATAACCATGTGGCGGTTGTAAGGGAAGAGGGCTTCTCTGACTTGGCAGACTCTATTGCAGAAGATCTGGTTCATCTGGAGCAAGAGCCGGACAAACTTCTAAGACTACGATCCGGAGGTGCTTCTTCTTATATTACTTCTCGGGTCGAGTCAGAGAAAGACCTGAGCTGACTTGCTTCAATCCATTGAGCTGCAGGATCTTGAGATTGCTTGCTTAAGGAAAGCTCTTGAAGATGCCAAGGAGACGCGGACTCTTCTAAAGATCGACCTGACTGGAGTTGAGAAGTCTTGCTCTAAACTAACTGAACAAATGAAGACTTCTGATGAAAGATCTGCTGAGCTGGAACGTGAGATTATTCAGCTTCTAACTCCTGACGATTCCTCGAGAGTCTTCTTAGAAAGGGAGTTAGAACAAAAATATCAGGAGGAGCTCTCAAGCCTAAAAGAACAGATCCGCTACCGCTAATTACCGTCATCTATTCTATTTTGAACAAAAGAGCGTAATCTTGATAGGTTTTTTGGCAACCCTCAGCCATCAATGGATTTGATAAGCCTTTATCAACTAGCGTTTTAGTTGGACTAGCATAGTCCGTTCTACATGTAACGTTGTGCTAAAAGAATGAGCTCTCTTATACTTTATATTACGATATTGAGTGCGTAGTTTCGATCAATTGTCATGGGAATTGACTACCAGGTGGCGTGTGTTAGACGCTGACTTATTCCTAATTTAAAGACATGAATAACACCTACTACGCATCAATAGGTGTAGATTTAACAAATCATTAGGTTAGTAATGAGACTGGCTATGTATTGAATACATAGACTGTGTTTGCTACGATATTGAATACGTAGACTTGGTCAATTATCACGAGAATTGACTACCCGGCGGCGTGTCTTAGATGCTGATTTATTCCTAATTTAAGGACAGGAATAACACCTACTATGCATAAATAGGTGTAGATTTAACAGATCATTAAGTCAGTAATGAGGCTGGCTATGTATTGAATACATAGACTTTATTTGCTACGATACTGAATAAGTAGACTTGGTCAATTATCACAGGAATTGACTACCCGGAGGCGTGTGTTAGACGTTGACTTATTCCTAATTTAAGGACAGGAATAACACCTACTATGCATAAACATGCGTAGATTTAACAAATCATTAAGTCAGTAATGAGACTGGCCATGTATTGAATACATAGATTTTGTTTGCTACGATACTGAATACGTAGACTTAGTCAATTATTACGAAAATTAACTGCCCGGTAGCGTGTGTTAGACGCTGACTTATTCCTGATTTAAGGACAGGAATAACACCTGCTATGCATAAATAGGCATAGGTTTAACAGATCATTAAGTCAGTAATGAGACTGGCTATGTATTGAATACATAGATTTTATTTGCTACGATCCTGAATACGTAGTCTTAATTAATTGTCACGAGAATTGACTACCCGGCGGCATGTGTTAGACGCTAACGTATTCCTGATTTAAGGACAGGAATAACACCTACTATGCATAAATAGGCATAGATTTAACAAGTCATTAAGTCAATAATGAGATTGGCTATGTATTGAATACATAGACTTTTGTTTGATATGATACTGAATACGTAGACTTGGTCAATTGTCACAGGAATTGACTACCCGGCAGCGTGTGTTAGACGCTGACTTATTCCTAATTTAAGGACAGAAATAACACCTACTATGCATAAATAGGCGTAGGTTTAACAGAGCATTAAGTCAGTAATGAGACTGGCTATGTATTGAATACATAGACTTTGTTTGCTATGATACTAAATACGTAGATTTGGTCAATTATCACGGAAACTGACTACCCGACAATGCGTGTTAGACGCTGACTTATTCTAGATTTAAGGATAGGAATAACACCTACTACGCATAAATAGGCGTAGGTTTAACAGATTATTAAGTCAGTAATGAGACTGGTTATGCATTGAATACATAGACTTTGTTTGCTATGATACTGAATACATAGACTTTAGAAATTGTTGTCTTCTCTTTGGGCAAAGACAAACCCGATATGTTGAAGAAGAAGAAGGTATTTCCTTATCTCCTACTTTAATTGAAAACTCTTTGTTCTCATAAACTGAGAGTCAAAAGATTCTTGACACACGTGCATCAGGGAATCGAAACTCAAAGTGGGATCTCCACTTCGAGAATTAAATTGGAGTCATGCCACGTGGCTTTGACTCAAAAAGGGAGGGGGCCTTTTAACGCATGTGAGCAAAAGGTGGAATTTGGGTGAAATTTGGGGAAACCAAATGTTCAAATTTGTCTCCTCTTGGGGCATAGACGAACCCGATACTCGTTCGCGAATGAATTGAGAAAAGATTTTGATATTGTTAGTGGCCTTAACTGTTGTGGGATTGTCCAAGTGGGAGTGATGATAAAGAAAATTTTATTTTGGTCCTAACTATTCAAAGATTTGACCATGTCGGGGTTTGGAGATCATGACTATTCAAAAGTCTGACCATACAAAATTGATAAAAAATATTTCTCGGCTATCGAGGTATGATAAACCTTGGCCCTTTATCATAAATCAGGTTATCCTGAGCACACTAAGGATAGTATTTCTTCAGGAACTTCCCATTAATTGGCATCATCATCTTATCACTGTTTTGGGTGATTAAGCAATATGCTCCATTTGAGTAGACCGTATCAATTATAAACGGTCCTTCCCATTTGGGCTAGAATTTGCCTTTCTTCTTGGAGTTAAGAATTATTGGTCGTCAGACAACGAGTACCAAGTCTCCCTCCTTGAAGACCCAATGCCAGACTTTTTTGTTGAAGGCTTTGGAAATTTTAGCCTAGTATAACTCAATTTGTTGTTGAGCTTCCAAGCGCTTTCCATCTAACATCTCAAGCTCTTCAAGGTGCTTTTGATGTTGCTCATCATCCGTCATTCCCGTTGCAAGTGCAATACAATGGGATGAGATTTGTATCTCTAATGGCAAGACGGCTTCACATCCGTATACCAAGGAATATGGGGTGAACCCGGTCAGTGTTCGGACAGTGGTGCGATAAGCCTAAAGAGCCTCACCAAGCTTATCGTCCCAATCCCGTTTATTGGTCGTCATGAGTTTCAACAAGATCTTAATTATTCTCTTGTTGAACACCTCAGCTAAACCATTCGCAGTAGGATTATAAGCTGTGCATGAAATGTCTTGGATTCTGAACTTGTCGCAGAATTTGACAAAGGCGTAGCTAACAAATTAGGGGCCCTTGTCGTGAACAATTCCTCTTGGGACACCATATCGATAAATGATATAGTGTTTGATGAATTTGATGACATTACTCGTCTTGACTTCTTTGAGCAGAACTGCTTCAGCCCATTTGGAGAAGTAATCCATGATTGCTAAAATAAAGCGATCACCCTTTGCTGATGGGGGGAAGATAGGTCCTACCACATCCATTCCTCAGGTTTCAAATGGCCAGGAAATTATTGACGGATGTAAGTCTTCTGGCGGCTGATGCATGTAGTTAGCATGTATTTGACATGCGTGACACCGTCTTGCGTATGCAATTGCATCTTTGATCATGGTCAGCCAATAATATCCCAATCTCCTTAGTCGATCTCCTAACTTAGGACCTGGTTGGTGTGCACCACAGGTTCTGTCATGCGCTTCTTTAAGGGCTTCTTCTGCTTCCTTGGTTGAAAGGCATCGAAGTAGCAAAACATCATATGTGCGATGATAGAGTGTTTGAGTCGCAGCACTTTAATAAAATCTCGGTGCCCTTCTTTGGACTGATTCCCTTTCTCTTATGTCTTCTGGTAAAATACCGTATAAGACATAATCTATAATGGGAAAACACTAATCCCGAGGTTCGAGCTTGGTTAAAGTGGCATGCACTTCTTTGACGTCTAAAGCGCATTGTGATATAAAAAGTTGTTGTGTCTTCACGGTAATCAACTGATCAGTTTCCAGGGGTTGCGCCAACAAAATAGCTAATGCTGCTAATGCATCTGCATAGGCATTCTGGAGATGTGGTATATATTCGATGAAAAAACTTTCAAATAATTCTACCATCTCTAGTGCTGCCTCGTAATACAGAATTAGGTCCGGATTCTTAACTTCGTAGTACCCTCGGATCTGATTGATTATGAGTTGAGAATCCCCAAAGGCTTCGAGATATTCAACCCCCAGTTCTTTGGCGAAACCGAGTCCAATAAGCAATGCATTGTATTCGGCTACATTATTAGAACACGGCTCGGTTAACGAATAAGCCTGAGGTATCACATGCTTCCCCAGGGAAACTAAGACAACTCTGACTCTGGAAAAAATCTTAGAACATCCAGGGATACTTGCCACATTGGTAGCTCGAGAAGCTTCATCGACGTACAATTACCATAGTTGCTTATGCGATGTAGTGTTGACCTCGTGGGTTTCATCGGGTAGGTCCTCATAAATTTTAGCTTTATCCTTGCTAGGTTGGATTGCTAAAAGGTCACATATTGCTTGTCCTTTCACCGACTTCTGTTGTTTGAAGTGTATGTCGTATTGTGAGAGAAGCAATGCCCATCTTGCTAATTGCCAATTTAAGAAGGCCGGTTGCATCATAAATACTCGGATTGGATTAACATCCGTAATGACATGTACCGTTTGTCCAACTAGGTAATGTCGCATTTTCTGAACTGCAAATACCAAGGCTAGCATTCTTTCTCAATATCGGGATATCGAGATTCAGCACCCACCATCATCCTACTCAAACGATAGATTGCCTGCTTGTGACTGATATCATCATCTTGTGCTAATAAGGCACTTAATGAATGGTTCGTCGCCTTGACATAAATAAAGAACGGTTGGCATTTTCCCGCAAGATTCGAAATAAAGCGTCTGACGTAAGCCAATCTTCCTTATAACCCCTTAAATTCTTTAAGGTTTCTCGCGGGTTGTAATTCATTAATTGCCTTCACTTTGTTAGGGTCGATATGGATTCCCTTTGATATGACAACGAAACCAAGAAATTTACTGCTGGCCATTCACATGAAAGACTTAGTAGGATTCATCTTCAATTAATGACTTCACATGAGATCAAATACTGTCTTGAGATCTCTGACGTGATCACTTTTATTGCGGCTTTTCACCACTAAGTCGTCGACATAATATTCAACGGTTTTTTGAAGATGCTCTTAGAAGATCTTCGTCATTGCTCGTTGATATGTAGCACCTGCATTCTTCAAACCGAAGGGCATGACAGTGTAGCTGTAACAACCGTGATTTTTTGATACGTATTTTTTCAGTATTAAAATACTAAATAATATTTTAAGTGTTTGGATGTTATATTTAATTATATATATTTTTATGATAGAGTTTATTAATATTTGGTTAATAATATTATTAGATTAATTATTACAAAATTATCATGATACTAGATCTGTATTTTTAAACACGTAATTAGTAGTATTTACACTACGTACATTACACGTGTAATAAACCCTAACCCTAATCCTATTATATATA
>JBAKGM010000365.1:28052703-28063790 GCA_037177215.1 Asparagus racemosus | reverse complement strand
TATATCTATCCTGCAAATGGCTGTGTTGATCGTCAACGAGCAGCCGACAGGTGTCCCACCCTAACTAACTTCTATATGAGCCACACTTCAAGAATGATGATTCGAGCAACTTTAGTGCTAGACCCTTCCTAACAAGGGCTGAGTCAAGAGGCGTCATCAGTCGACTCACCATTCAAGTCAACCCCACCCCTCTTCACTCCATAGAGACAGGTCGACAACTTTCGAGGGCGAACTAAAAAGACGGCACTTATTAGCCTGCTCACAAGACCAACATGAAAGGCATTATTTATCGGCGCTCTCGTGAAGCCGAGTCGAGAGGCAGTTTATCCTCAAGCCCCATGCCGACAGTCAGTCGCCATCATATTAAATGCATGATTATTGTCATCATTTCGCTAGCCTCAAAAGTCTTTATGACTCATCGGACCTCGTCAGTACTATGCGCACCTAGTCACCCTCACGTTAAACGCCTAGGTGACTCATCACCCTTTACAACCTATAATTGTAAGTAGTTGCTGACTGAGCTGCCTGCTTGAAATTGGCCAAAGTTACGTATCTACCCCTTAGATCTGTTATAAAACGAAGCTACTGTCTGTTGCCTAGGGTGAGCTAACTCTGACTAAAAAACACCATTCATTCTCTTTCTTCTCCACTCAAGCTAAATAATAACTTGATTGTTGGAGGAATCATTAGAGATCCCAACTCTGACCTTCTATCGTGGTTTTTATATGCAGGATAGAATTCTCGGCTCAAGAACCAGCCATCTAAAGGAGATAAAGGGACCCTAACGCCCTACAAAACCCTCACTCAATTACTTGTTTGATAACAAACATCAATAGTTGGTGCCCATCGTAGGGCTTCTTTTTTTTCTTTAAGCAAAATGGCTGGTTATAATCACCCAGCCTGATCCTCCAATCCATCCACAGAAGAGCCACACATGGGCTATGATACTCAAGCCCAGTTAGAGGAGTTTGCTCAGAGAATTTCTCAATCTCTCCAGCAGCAGTTCGTTTCCTTCACGAACGAACTCCTCAACTAGATTCCTCCTCAATAGCCCTCTCTGTTGTTCACTCCTCTTTCCCCTCTTGCTAGTCAAGCTGAGCAACGAGCATAGGAAGATTACAATGAGCAAACCTCTCCTCCGCTCTGCCAACTGGCTCATTTTGCCGTTTCACCTCAACAGACATAGCAGTACATAGAGGGGACAGAGGAATGCCCTAGATACCCCTACACTGCTCTGGGTCCTTCTGCCACTAATCTTGTGTTTGGTTATGACCGGACCTTCAACACAGTCGTCGAGACTATTGGATACAACACTCCCCTCAGCGATTGGATCATGAATTCTCCTTGTGCCAAATTTAAGATGCCTCATTTTGAGAAGTACAAAGGCGAGGGAGATCCAACGGAGCATGCACAAAATTTCTATGACCTGATGAACATGCAACAAGTGTCTGAGCCAATGATCTACAGATCCTTCCCTATCACCTTGACAGGAAGTGCCAAGATGTGGTGGAACTCATTAGACAAGAAGTCCATCAACAGTTTTGAGCAGCTTAGCCAAAAATTTGTGCACCACTTTTTGGCCGACTCCAAACAAAAGAAACCCTCTCACATCTTGCTACAGATGAGGCAGGAACTGGGAGAAAGTCTCAAGGATTACTTCAAGAGGTTCCAAGCCAAGAGGCTGGAAGTCGAAGACCCTAGCAACATGGTCGCCAAGGTCGCAATCTCGGTAGGGGTAGAGAACAACAAGTTGGCAGACTAGCTCATCATGAACCGAGTCACCAACTATGAATAGTTGATGACTAGAGCACGAGGGTACATGGACGCAGAAGAAGCCCAAGCCCATAAGAAGGCGGCTAGAGAAGCAGAATCAGCAGCACTAGTAACATCAGTGTCAGTAGTAGGAGCTGATCCCTCTTATAAAGAAGAGATAGCAAAAGATCCCCCCACAATCGACTCTAAGACAAGTAGAGCCGACAAGAGGGACCAGAGGAGAGAGGCGGCCAAGAGGCTAGCCCTCACTTCCCTCAACACTTCTCTCTCACAAGCCATGTACTTAGTCCAGAAGGAAGGGTATTTGAACTCCACTCCTCCCTGCATGAAGTCAGACCCTCGGTATAGAGACCCAAAGTAGTACTGCTGATACTATAGATATCACGGCCATCATGCCAATGACTACTGGGTCCTCCAGAGAGATATTGAGGATTTGATACAAAAAGGATTCCTGAAGAGACTCATCTCTCGGCAAGGTAGAGGAGGACCCATTCTAAGAAAGACTGACAGGAGGTCTCGATCTAGATTGCCTCATCCCCAACATCAGCAAGACAAATAGCCTGCAGAAACTAACGGTCAAGAAGTCATAAACACCATCAGTGGTGGTCCAACAGTAGGAGGAATGTCCAATACTTCTCAGAAGAAATATGCCAGATAAGCGTTGGATATCAACTTATAAGAGAAGAAGCTAAAGACAGATCAACCAATCTCCTTTAGCAACATTTATCTTAAAGGCATCGAGACACCTCATGATGACCCTTTCATTATATCGATTGAGATTAAAGGCTTCTGGGTCAAGAGGATCTTGGTTGATACTAGAAGCACCACTGATATCCTGTTCCTCGAAGCCTTCAATTAGATGGGCATCAACAAGTCTAAACTACAGCCTTGCTGAGGTCCAGTCATCGGAATCACAGGAAATTCACTCCTACCAGAAGGGATGATCACTCTCCCCCTAATGGTCGGTGAGTATCCTCACCAGTCTACTGTCGAACCCTAATTCTTGGTGATTAATATAAAGTTTGCCTATAACTTTATTCTTGGAAGAAGTTCCCTGAATAGCCTACAAGTGGTCCTGTCCACCTACCACCAAATGGTAAAGTTCCCAACCCTTGAAAAAGTTGAGTTCATGAGGAGGAATCAGCGAGAGGCTAGATCAAGCTATTTGCTCTCGATGAAAGGGAAAGTAGTGTTGGAGACCCTGTTGATTGAGAAGATGTGTCGCCAGATGGAAAGAGAGTTGGAGCGGGAGCAGATGACTCCTGTGGAAGAATTGTAACAAGTGCTGATCAATCTTAATGGGTCAAGGAAGGTCAAGATCGGATCGGGCCTTGTTGAGCCTCAATAGGAAGCTATGATTACTTTCCTACGTGAGAATGCAGATGTGTTTGCATGGGGAACCGAAGACATGTCGGGAATTACCCTAGAAGTTGTGAGCCATGAGCTCTCGGTCGACCGACATAGCAAGTCAGTTTGACAAAAAGAAGAGACATCTCAGCCTAGAGAGGTAGAAGGTAGCCGCCGATGAAGTCGACTGACTGCTCAAAGCTAGCTTCATCAGAGAAGTTCAGTACCCTGAATGGCTATCAAATGTGGTGCTAGTCAAGAAGTCCCTTGGCAAGTGGAGGATGTGCTTGGACTTCACCAACCTGAACAAAGCTTGCCCAAAGGATAGCTACCCTATCCCAAAGATCAATCAATTGGTAGACGAGAGCGCGAGCCATTAATTGCTAAGTTTTATGGATGCATTCACTGGATACAATCAGATCCTAGTGGCGGAGCATGATCAAGAGAAGACCTCATTCATTACAGACCAAGGAACCTACTGCTACAAAGTGACGCCCTTTGGTCTTAAGAATGTAGAGGCCACCTACTAGAGGTTGATCAACAAGATCATCAAGCACTAGATTGGCTACAATGTGGAAGCATATGTAAACGACATCCTTGTGAAATCAAAGTAGGTGTCGTCTCACATTTTGGATCTAGAAGAAACTTTCTCTGTCCTTCGACATTACCACATGAAGCTCAACCCGACCAAATGTGCCTTCAGTGTGTAGTCAGGAAAATTCTGTGGGTTTATGATTATCCAATGGGGCATTGAGATCAACCCCGAGAAGATAACCCCTATAGGGTGGCTGTCGGAGCCTCGCACATTAAAGGACGTCTAGAAGCTAAATGGCAAGATAGCTGCATTGGATCTTTTGCTCTCGAAATCTACTGCGAGAAGTCTCCCATTCTTTAAAACTTTGAGAGGAAGTAAGGAGCTAATGGAAGGTATTTGAGCATCAAGTCCCTATTGAGCCGACCTAGAGAAGGAGAAACCTTGTATCTCTACTTAGCCATCTTCTAAGAAGCCACTAACTCTGTCTTAATCCAAGAGGAGGACAATACCTAGAAGCCCATATACTATGTTAGCTGAATTTTAAAGGTGGCTGAACTCTCATCGAGGTGGACTCCTTCACTCTCATAGTTATAGCTAGGAGGCTTGACCCCTACTTTCAAGCACACACAGTCATGGTGCAGACAAACCTGCCCTTGAAGAAAGCACTCGACAGTCCTACCACATTCAAAAGGATGATCAACTGGTCGGTCGAGCTCAGTGAATATGATATACAATTTGAGCCCCGAACAACCATAAAAGCCCAAGCCTTGGCAGCCTTCCTAATAGAGTCATCTGCACCAGGCGACGAGCTGTCTCCACTAGTACCGCTCAACACGCTAGAGTCTTCGACCGGCAAGACGACCCAGGCGCCTCCTTCTCGAAAGCATAGCACTCTTGAGCATGACCTGCTCGATTTTTCCATATGGTGGTTATTGAAGGTGGATGGATCCTCAAGAGAAGGTGGCAGTGGAGCTAGAGTGGTCCTACGTGGCCCAGACAGGTCCACACATCTGTACTCCATCACTTTTGCATTTTTAGCCTCAAACAATGAGGTCGAGTACGAAGCACTCTTAGCAGGACTCCAAGCCACCTTAGCAGTCAAGGCTGAGCTTGTCTACATCCTGGCCAACTCCCAACTTGTCGTCTACCAAGTAGGTGGGGACTATGTAGCTAAAGACCCGAGGATGATCTTGTACCTAAAGGTGGTCAAATAGTTCTTGAGCAACTTCAAAGATCTCACGATCACCAAAGTCCCCTGCACCCTCAATGCTTGGGTGGACACCTTTCCAAGCTCGGGTCATCCAACTCAAGTAATAGTCAATGACCTATGTACACGAACACCCTCGAGAACCCTAGTATCGTGGAAGCTTCAACAGACTCAGTCAGCAGACCGAGACCTTTATGAAACCCTATTGATGGAACCACTCATCCAACACCTAATAGGGAGGACCTCACCAAAGAATGCCACTAAAACAAGGAGTTTACAAAGGAATGCTCGAAGATATCTTATGATCGATAACCAGCTTTATTGAATGTCATACATTAGCTAAAAACTCTCAGTCAGAAGGTGATCCATAAGGATACCATTGGCCTACCATCCTAGCCGAGTCTAGAAGACTCATCTCCAAATGCAAGACCTGCCAATTTTTCTCAAATGTGCAACGAGCTTCAGCCACTGAGCTCACTCCCCTCATAAGCCCAATCCCTTTTGCTCAATGGAGATTAGACTTGTTGGGACCTCGCCCAATAGCTTCAGGGCAACGGAATTTTTTGATTGTTGCAATTGACTACTTTACAAAATGGATAGAAGTCGAACCATTAGCCAAAATTAGTGAGAGCAATACCACCAATTTTGTGTGGAAATCAATCGTGTGTAGATTTGGGGTTCCCATCTCATTCGTCACCAACAATGACACCCAATTTGATAGCAGAGGTTTCCAAAGTTTTTGTGAAGAATGGAAGATACATCTCAAGTTCACCTCAGTGGCACACCCGAAATGTAATGGGCTAGCAGAAGCCGCCAACAAATACATACTTCAAGCATAAAGAAAAAAGTGACAAGGCGGTTGGAAACTGGGTTAAGGAGCTACCTGGAATTCTATAGTCTTATCGGACCACCCATATAAATTCCACTGGAGAAACCCGTTCAAGCTGGCATATTGAGCCTAGGCAACCGTCGAGTAGAAGTCAGCATGCCAACCATCCAACTGCAGCACTTCAATGAATATTTGAATTTGACTGGGCTTCTAGTCAGACTCGACCTCTTTGAGGAGGTCCAAGAAAAATCTCTCAGGTCACAAGTCATAAACCAGCAGCACATTGCCCGACACTGCAATAGCAAGGTTCAGCCTTGAAGATTCAGCATCGGTGATCTTGTCCTTCAGAGATCAATTTTTGACAGGGATGCCAAGCACGACAAATTGCTCGCCAACTAGGAAGGACCATACACGGTCATCGAGGAAGTGCATCCCGGCACTTATCGACTACGAAGCTCTGATGGAATAATCTCGCAGCATCCTTGAAATATGGAGCATCTCAAGAAATTCTTCTAGTAATTTTAACTGTAAGACTTTCATATGATATAAATATTTTTAAATAATTTTTTATGCTATGCTTTTGTAGTACCTATAAGACCTCCCAGGGGACCAAGGCACAACTTAAAAAACCTTGGTACCCATTCTGGATAAAACTACGGCACGTCTTCAACTCGATCGACTTCGGCTCAGAAGATCTTAGTACCCATTCGGGATAAAACCAAGGCACGTCATGGACTCAGCCGACTTTGACGTGAAAGACCTTGGTACTCATTCAGGATAAAACCAAGGCATGTCATCGACTTGAAAGACCTTGGTACCCATTCAGAATAAAACTAAGGTGAGTCATTGACTCAGCTGACTACGACTCGAAAGACCTTGGTACCTATTCGGGATAAAACCAAGGCACGCCATCGACTCGAAAGGCCTTGGTACTCATTTGGGATAAAACCAAGGCATGTTATCAACTTGAAAGACATTGGTACCTATTCAAGATAAAACCAAGGCACATCATCGACTCAGCTACTTCGACTCGAAAGACCTTGGTACCCATTCAGGATAAAACTAAGGCATGTCATTGACTTGAAAGACCTTGGTACCCATTCGGGATAAAAACAAGGCAAATCATTGACTCAGTTGACTTCGACTTGAAAGACATTGGTGTGACTCAAAAGACCTTGATACCCATTGGGGATAAAACCAAGGCACATCATCGACTCGGCTGACTTTGACTCGAAAGACCTTGGTACCCATTCAGGATAAAACCAAGTCATGTCATCAACTCAAAAGACCTTGGTACCCATTCGAGATAAAACCAAGGCATGTCATCGACTTGATCGACTTTAACTCATAAGACCTTGGTATCCTCTCAGAATAAAACCAATGCATGAAGCTGACTCATCTCAGTTACAAGTCTCAAAATGAGGTAAACTGCAGATAAACATAAATTCACAAGCAAGAAAGGCACACAGATCGAGTAGGAAAAAGAACATCTTTTTATTCATATACCAAAACATTTATAGTACAGTATTTACATAATCAAAGATGTCAAAAAAACAAACAAAAAAGAAAAAAGAGAAGATACATGAAGCTCCCACGGGACCCAACTCGGAGTAGGCGTGGAACTTGAGGGAGGCGCAGCACTAGACCCTAGAGCAGAAGTCGAGTGTGGTGGAGCAGTGGTAGTAGGACTCGGTAGAGGAGTCGACTAGGGATCAGACCTGACCTCTTCATCCTTGTTGTCCCCGGGCTAGCTAGCCCAGCTGTCTCGAGCAGAGCCATCACCCGACTCCTCGCCCTCTTCATTTCCATTGTTGACATCCAGAACTAGCCCTCCTTCCCTCTGCTCTATCTCACAGAGAGCGTCGAGGTAATTAGCAACTCGAGGTGGATAGTAGAACCAATTAGGATCAAGCTTGAAGTTGAACCAAAGCTGCATTTTAAAGTAGTTGCGGTACTTCTCCACAACCTCAACTCGGTATGCCTCAAACTCTAGATGATTGAGGTGACCTTGTAGCACCTATATTTTAGCGAGAGACGACTCTCGTTATCTCTCAACCTCTAGTGCTATCCGAGTCGCCTCCTTCCGTAGAGCCTCATTGTAGCCACTTCCTCCTTCAGCTCATCCTGAATGTTCTCAACATTCTGACGAGCCAGTTGTTCTCGGGGAAAAGAGTTGTTGATGTTTTCATTGAATCTGCAATTGAACTCGTTACAAATTTATTTTTTTATAATGATATTCAAGCAATAAATCACCTTTTTATAAGGCATTTACAACGAAAAAATTAAATCGAAAATACAACTTCTATTCCAGTTTCGAACAAACGCGAGACCCATTTATCGGATCCTCGCTTGCGTGGGATTCTTTACCTGTGACGGGGACTCTATTCCGTCCATGGACCACCACGCAATCCTGATCTTTAATCGACGATCTAGATGCCGGGTTTGTGGATCTAAGGGGTTTGTTTCACGAAGGAAACAAACGCTTGACGGGGATCAGCCCACGAAGGGGATGATCGCCAGAGCAGGTGAGATCTACTAGGAGAAATCACATGCTTTCCCTGAGCCTAGGACACAGCTTAGACTTGAGGGCGCCCTGAGCCTAAGACGCAACTTAGACTTGAAGGCGAGTTAGATCACAAACCTGACCTAGATTTGGCGGGTATTGGCTCGAGCGACGTGGATCTGATGAATGCAGCAGCACGATCTTCGCCGGCAGCAAGTTTTTTTAATCCTGCAGAGCTCCCGCACAAGAATTCCAACTTCAGAAAATTTTCCAACTTGCAGAGCTTGGGCCCCAAAAAATCCAACCTTTGAACTCTGAGCACCCCCCCTGTATTTATAGCCAAGAGGGGGGGGGGATCAAATGCTCGCTCGACTGCTTGGCGAAGCACTTCGTCCATGGCCGAAGCGCTTCGGCCACGGCCTGGCCGAAGTTTTTTAGCACGACGTGCCATTTTGCTATTTTTTCTGGTGTTTTGTCGACTCTGATCCGTGTTCCGGTACTTCTGAACTTGTTTTGACTGTTCCGTTGACTCCAGAATTAGATTGGCATTGCATCGCCGCTTGGATTCGTTTAACCGCGCCGCGTCAACGTTCGAGTCTGATCGTCTCACCTCACTGATTCTCGCTGACTTAGAGCTTCATCGTCGGATTCATTCCGTGATATGTCGCTCTGTTGACTTATACACCTCGTCGACTTAGTTTATATATTCGTCGACCGGCTTCATGCGTTTTGTGGTGTGATTGCGTCGTCAGCTGTTCTTGGTCGCGTCGGTCGATGGTTCGTCGGTTGTGAAGCCACCTTCACGAGTCTGGTTCGAGCACTGATAAGCAATTTTCGATGCCTATAGATACCCCCTCCAAAGTGTCTCAGTCTTGATTTGTGGACGAGTCTGGGATACTTTGGACATGATAGGCCCGAACCTTCAGTCGGTGCGAGACCTTTGAACGACTTCGGTGTTCGATCTCTCGGATCCTTTCAGAATTTCTAGTTCTTTGTAGGATTGCTAAGGCGCCACGGTGCTGCATTTATTGCTTGACCGTTGTCGAGATCTTTAACCTGATGTCGGTGAATGGATGTTTTTTCGAGATTAGCCTCAAAACTCGATTCCTCCAATCCTTTCAGATTCTTCAGTTCTTTGTAGGATATCTGAAGGCATGACGGTGCTGCATTCATTGCCTGACCGTTGTTGGAATCTTGCACCTTGGCTGATGAAGCTCAGTTGCGGTTGACTCGTGTTGCTGAGTTACTGTCCAACTGACCATCAAACTACTTACGGGACTCCTTGGTTGACCCAGGAATTCTCCGTCGCGACGTGTTGTTTGGCGTCGAAAACATAGGATTTCCCGCATTTGGTCAGCGAGCGATGTTGACCATCTTCTGATTTTACCCAGATTCAGACCGTTGATCGGCGAATCCTACGGTGGCGACGTTGGTCGTTTCCTCAGTGGGAGGAGATTGGAGCTTTCCCTCTTCGATCATTGAGCTGATCATCACTTTGACGCTGTGGGAGGAAACAAGGACTTATCTCCTCTGTCGGTGAGTCGGCGAATCGGCGACGCGTTGTTCGGCGTTGATCTTATTTCCACACTTTATTTATAATTATCAAGTTATCCCTAAAAATATGGAAATATTTTCCAGGAACTTCTTGACAAAATAGGAAACAGTTTATACTCGTGTACCGTTTTGGAGTATCTAGTGGGAGGAATTTCCTTCGAGATGCGTTGTCCGGCGTCAATAAATATTTTCTTTTCTCCCTCGCGCTTCAATGGTGCCGTTCGAGTTATCCCTAAAAATATTATTTTTATGGAAATATTCTCCGGGAACTTCTTGAACAAATTCTTGGTTAGAGTGGGGTCCGAATCCTACTTGGAGTAGGATTAGACCCGATGCTTCATTGGCGTTCATCGAGTTAACCCTAAGAATAATTTTGTGGAAATATCCTCCGGGAACTTCTCGAACAAATTCTTGGTTGGAGTGGGGTTCAAATCCTAGTTGGAGTAGAATTAGACCCGACACTTCATTGGCGTTCATCGAGTTATCCCTAAAAATATAGAAATATTTTTCGGGAACTTCTCGAACAAATTTAGGAAACAGTTTATACTCGTGTACCGTTTTGGAGTATTGGTGAATTCTTCTGCTGGTGACGCGTCGGCGGGCATCGATATAATTTTCGTGCTTCAGTGGCGCCGTTCGAGTTATCCCTAAGAATAATTTTGTAGAAATATCCTCCAGGAACTTCTTGAATAAATTAGGAAACAGTTTATACTCATATACCTATTTTAGAGTTTTCGGGGCTTCCATAAATTTTGCCGGATGTGTAGTGGCCTTCATGAAGAATTATTTTGATGAATAAATCTTCAAAACCCTTCAAAATATGTGGGAGAGAGGATGGGCCAATTATTGGGCCGATTTGAGTCCTTGTAGATATCCAATTGGCCCTCCAATTAGAATTCCTACTCATAGTCAAATATGAATCCTTATTCAATAGGAGTTGGGTTCACATGAGGCTATAAATAGAGCTCCACCCTTCCCCTTTTCTCTCTCATCAGGCCGCCCCCCCTGCTCTTTTTCCTCTTGTTTTCTCACCTCTCGTCGTCTTCAAACTCAAGGTACAAGCTTTGGGGTTTTTGAAAACAAAAAATACAATTTTTTCTTTGTTTCTCTTCTTCCTTTTTTTGTTTTCTCTCTTTCTTCTTTTTTTTGTCTCTCTTCTTCTTCTCTCTCTTTTTTTCCTTTACTTGCATGAAGTAGGAGAGAGAGAGAGAGGGAGAAAGAGAGAGATAGAGGTAGAGAGAGAGAGATAGAGGGAGAGGGGGGGTTCTCGGCCTCGGCCAAGAACCAGTCTCGGCCTGGCCGAGACTGCTGGTCTCGGCAATGGCCGAGACTAGTTTCG
>JBAKGM010000365.1:27995949-28006018 GCA_037177215.1 Asparagus racemosus | reverse complement strand
AATAACCCCGTGCAAATTGAAGAGGAGGATAGTGAAATTGCAAATGAAGATGAGGATAATGTCATTGACTTCTTTCAAACTCAAATCCAAAGAAAGCAAACACAATCAAGAAACGAATGGAAGGATCATAGAAATTAGATAGCTTGGGAGATGTGGGTTGATTATTGTGAACTTCACCACGGTGGAAACATCACTGAAATTGGCACGTCAACTTAGTTAGGGAATCTTCGTAGTGATCTTTGAGTCAGGTACTTTCTTTTTGTTATTAATTCTTATGGTTAATGTAGTTTATTACTCTCTTGCATGTAAAACTATTTATGTCAGTAAAACTATCTCAGTTGATTACACAGAAATGTTTCAACCCCTTATTTTATGTTATAAATTTGTCTATAACTTTCTTTAGGAATGGCTGAGAATCTAACTTTTGAAGGGATTGAGAAGAGAAATGCATCGACACCATCTCCATCACCTAGAACTCTAACTAACCAAATCTCTGGTGATTTCAATATGGGATTCATGGCCTACTAGTCGCCACTTTTTGGCTATACTTCAATTGCATTCCCCAATTTGCCCTGCTATGAAGGTACTTATTTCCCCATGACACATCCACCAATGTCATTCCCTCATATGTTTAATGGTTCTTCCTCCATGCAACAACAATGCCCTATTCTATTCTCTGGTGCGGTTCATATCTCTCCACACACTAAGAAGAGGACAACTCCTAAACCAGGAGGTAGCAAAAGAATGGTCAATGTTGCATCTAATAAAAATCCTTCACCAAATCCAAAAAGAAAAAGGAAAAAGGTTGCTTCTAAGGGAAAAAATGATCCTACTGTCAAAGTCAAAAGTAGCTCACACATATTCTGGCATAGCAAGCATGACGATGTATTGATTCTTTTTCTTACAAAAACGGCAAAGTCTGGACACAAAGCTGACAAAAACTTTAAGAGGACTGCTTTCAATATGGCAGCTACTAAGATGAATAAACATTTTGATGATAGTTTTACTACTAAGCATTTCATAAACCATATGAAAAGTCTTTATACACAATTTCATGACATGAAATTCTGTCATAATCTAAGTGGGGAATCCAAGTGGGGTTGGATAGGATACAACAAGAAGCGCCATTGTCTTGAACAAAGACTCTTTTGATAAATGGAGTGAGGTATTTCTATATTTTATATTTTATCCTTTTCTTCATTATATTACAATGCCTTATTTCTCTATGTTATGAGTTTAATACATATTGTATTATGCAGAAAAAATTTTGAGTAGTTCCATGCATAAAAAATAATCAACAAGCCACTAGTATATTATGACGACCTTGCAATTATTACTGGTGATGATCAAACTAATGGAGATTACACCAGGAATTACGACACACATTTTGGTGGTAGTACTTCTATTAGATGCTAACAATCTTCTGCCCAATCAACACTCACCTTACATTCATAATCTAGATGAAGATGACTCGCCAACTCAAACTAAGGAAACCTCTATTCCCACAAACTACAAACCTACAACTAACTTGCATTATGAAAAAATGGCAAGGCAGGGAATAGTAAAGTAAAGGTTAGTGAAAGGACTTACACTAATAATGAGTTTATGCAAGAAATGATAAATTAGGTGAATGAAATTAAATCCTCTATCAAGAATGTTAACATGAACTGGACTAAAAATTTGATTAAAGCAGTCTTTGCCCATAAAGGAAGCTATCCTATTGAAATACTTGAAAATTTTTATGGCACACTTGTTGAAACTGGACTTGAAGGGAGGCGGTTTATTAGAAAATCTAAATTTGGGTGAAAGGAGTTGTTGGGGAAGTTTAAGGAGAAGCAAGTATTGAACTAGCAACAGGACAAAAGTTTTATTTTGAAGGAAGATGGTAGGATTTTTGGGTACTAACTGCCATATGCATCCATACTTTTTATTTCTTTTTGTGATTATAGGTATATTTTGGGTACTAATTGCCATATGCATCCTATATGGTGGTATATTGTGATGTATCTAAGCATGATAAATGCTCATAAATTTGGATTTCTACTATGCTATATGCATATGGAATCTATGACTATGTAAGTTAAGTGTGACTTTGCTTGATGCTTTGTACTAGTGTATGTTTGGCACATGCACATATGCATGCTTACTTATCTTTTCTTGCACTTTCTTTACATTTTAATTGAAGATGAACTAATTATCTATATACAGTAATTGGGCTAAAATAGAACTATGATTTTGACTCTCTTATCTAATTTTCATTACTCATTGTTGCAGGATCCTCTAATGGTAGTAGCAAGCACTAAATTTATTATTTATTGGCATGTGATCTTGCTATGATGTTTGGTCAACTTCAAAGGATAACAACCTATAATGAACCCTTTTGTACTGGAATGGCCATCTTTGTAGATTTTTGCTCATTTTCCGAGCACTCACTTTTTATTTTGAAAAATCAATAATTGCCAAAGAGATGAAGGAAAATTAGCTCATATGAGCTTTGATGGGGATTAGTTTTATAAAAGCTCCAAAGAGCCATTGGATTACATCGTTGGAATGTTTATGAACTTTGAAACAACAGTATACTTACCTCTATTTTTGACACTCCTTTATTTTCTCTTTTCTGATGGTAACCTCACCATGGCGAGCCAATTTCAATATTCCCATTGTGCATTTTTTCCATCCAAACCAAAAAAAATGATGAAGGTGATGTTCTCTATTCTTGATTCCTTTTTTTTTGTTAAACAAACACTAGATATGTGAGGAAACCCATATCCAACCTTATTTTTAGGTCAACCAAACAATTTGCTCTAAAAACCAATGGAAAGAGGTATTTATGATGGAAATAGGTTTCTTATAATTATGGGAAATCAACCAAACAGCCCCTTAGCATCCTACTTGAGGAATGTAATTTCTTAATCCATACTTGCTTACTTATCACTACCCTAGGATGATATCATGTAATGCATTGCCTTTAGAAGATGCCCTAGCAAAAGCAAGTTTGTCGATTTATGTTTGCCCTGGGATTGCATCGACGCCCTAACGAATGATAAGCAAAAGCAATTTTGCCGATTTATCATTACCTTGGGATAGCATTGACGCCCTAACGAATAATCATGAGGATTCATATCTTGTAGATATGATTATCTTTTATGCTGATTGTTAGCTATCTAAGTTAGTTCTCCTCCTTTATTGTAACGTGACACGTGTAATGAAGAGATAGACAATAAAGCACACGCGAAGTTATTATTATGTTTCGGAGATAACTAAAATTGAAAAAATTGCTCGAACCCACAAACAATTATCTTCGAACCCACGAAGAACTTTGAATCCATGAAGAAAATTTAATAAGAGGAATTTTTTGATGAGAAAGTTATATATTAACTCTAGGGTTATAAGTACTGTTGGATCTTTTTCCCCTTCTCTTCTAAAAATCATTTCTCAAATCTTAATTAACTTTAAACTATATATGCTAATCATATATTCTTTTAACAATATCTCTCAATACAATCCTTACGTGGTAATTAATCAAAGAGATCTTGGCCGCAAACCTTTCAAAACACAAGCCTAAACTGTTGGAGGGCTCTAGGCCTGGATGTTTGCTTTGACTAGTTGCGCTTGTGTGTTCTTTATTATTTTCATCCATAAAGAGAATTTCATTTTCTAGTTTTGACTTCTAATACAATTTAATTGAATGTTACAATTTCTTTGAGAATTAGAGACTTAATGGTGGAGACCCCGACGGTGAAGGAGATAGAGGAGTTCTTTACGGAGGCAGAGACAGAGGAGAAGAAACGGTTCATGAACAAGTAAGTGAGAATTAATTGCTCATGTTAGCATTACGCATCGCTCTTTGCTAAACTGAGCTTTGCAGGTACAACTACGTTGTTGTTAAGGACGGCCAACGGATGGAAGATATGAGTGGGTTCTCTTGTAGATAGAGGAAGGGGCAAAAATGTAAAAAGGAAAATGAAGATCATTAGGATTACCTTTTTTTTAGTTTTTGCACTTTTGGTCCTGTGACCCTTGTACAGTTTGTTACTTTTGGGTAATCTTTGTAATTAGTTGGCTATAATGAAAATATAATATGTGAGAGCGCTTATTGTGCAAAATTAACTTTGGGAGAATATGTCAGAAGATATTTTGTTCTAGAAAGGCCATTGTTCGCATACGTGTGGTTTATCAGCCATGATTCTCACACGTGCGGCTGAATTTCAAAACACTTAAAAAAGATTTGGGGTACAATTTCAAACTATCAAGATCCATGGGACTAATTTCAAAACACTCAAACAATTAGTGGACTAGTTAAAAATCAAGAGAGGAACTAATTTGAAAATATGAATTGCTGGTCTAGTGTCCAAAAAAGCCAAGGATGAGAGGGTTAGCAGGTTTGATGAGGAAAGATGAGGAGGTGATGGTGATGGTTAGGGGAATTGTTAATGAGTTTATAGTGAGTTTGAGGAGGAAGATGAGGTGATGAGGAAGGGAAGTGATTATTGATTTTTGAAGGAAGGATTGGGATTAGGTAGCTGCCACGGCCGACGAGGGGATGAAGGTGGGCGGAGGGGGCAAAGAGAGGAGTTCAGTGAAAGAAGGGAATGTATGCAAAATTAAGAAAATGAAAGGTGTATACGCAAAACCCCAACTATTGAAAAGATTTCAAAAAGAGGGTGTGGGATTCAGATAACTATATGCATGCGTCGAGGTTAATCTATAACTAGATTATCCATAGCAAAGATAAAGAAATCCTAACATGCATCTAGTGAACATAAACAAGAAGTTAAGAATTTACCAAACGAATCATTTCCTGAAGGATTGTCGTGTCCATCTTGATCAACAGTTGGAGAATGACCACACCGTTAAAACGGTGAGAAGCCCTTGGTTATCACACGACAACTACCGCTTTAACATGAACTTGACCAGAGAAGGAGAAGATGGATATTCTATGAAGTTTATTGTATATTTTTCTCTCTCTTCTCTCTCTCTCTTCTTGAAAAACCCTTTTCCTATTTATAGGGTTTAAGAGAGTTGATAACCTAGTCCAACTAGGTTTCACAAGTCTGGGTAATCCACCCACTAATTTGGGCAGACTACATAAATAAAACCAACATACTCCTACTCGTACAAAGAGTGGGTGCCGTTCTTAGCTTCCTAAGCCAAGTCCTCGAGTCGTTGACTTTATGAGTCAATGTCTCCTTGAAAATCTTCTTTCTTTTTAAATTCATGTCCATGCATCGTTGGTGCAGTGTGGATAGTTGAGAACCTGTAAGCAGGTAGCCTTGCAGACAGATCTGTTAGGATCGAAACAAAGATCTCCCTAAAAGAAAAAACACACAACAAATAGTGTACGTATGCAGTATCTTGTATGCTAGATATGATCAAAAATGTTTGCTCAACTACCTTCGATCCCTCAAAGAAGCATACATGAACACTGCGGTCTATCCTCGATTCATGGTACTCTAAAATCTTGTCTACGACATAAATAAGAGTTGGCCAAGCGAAGCAATCGGGACATGTCAATCAATCTTCCTCTGGCCCTAAATAGTTAGTCCTGCTAATCACTTGCTTTCCTGATATCCTCTGTATGTGCGGTATTGTCTCATCATAGCAGGAAATAACAGCCAAAATAGTAGATACTCATAACAACCTTCCAAGATAGCCCAGCGTCTCTAAGGGTATAATGGTTGCCCTCCATCACTGGTGGTCATTGATAAGGGATCACACAACGAGGGAGCAGGGATCCATCTCTTGATCTTCTAATGTCCGATCCAAACACACGTCATACGACAATGTGCTACAGAATTATTTCTCTCTCTATAAGCATTCATCATTAAATAAGTACCATACATGCCCAAGTTCTATCACCCTGTGATGAACTTATCTAGCCATATCACCCACGATGTGCCTAAGATCTTCTGAATGCCCACACCTTGTGCGCCAAGTCAGACCCCTAGTCTGGCTATTAGTAAATAGGTAAATTAGATGTGGGGTTTCCACTTTGGTTGCTTCGGCGTCTAAATACACGACAGCCCTATCATGACCTAGTCATGGTAACCAATAGACTACTCCCACTGTCTCCACACCAAGTGATATGACAGTGTTGTCATTGCTCCCAGATAAATGACACCCGACACTCGGTCTCAACATCTACAACTACCACAGTATCGAGGGAGATCTCTTATGTGATAAGAACTCCTACCTAGTGACGTAACTTTCAAATGGTGCACCTAGTGCCCTTTGTGTATCCTGTGTACACCATATACAAACTATACTCCATGCTAAAATAATCAAACAATAATAAGACATAAGAAATCTCATATATGCATATAGATGAGAAAAAGACAATCAAACAAATATAATGTCTTATAAATCCATCATCCGTAATATCTTAAGTGTTTGAGGTCTTGACAAAAAAATACAACATCGCCATTAAAGACGTAGCCTTTACGGCTCAAGTATATTACACTAGCTGCTTCTCAGCTATTCCCTTCATCAGAAGATCCCCAATCATCTGACTTGTAAGGATACACTTAACACGACCTCCTTCTCCTACTTCTTAATGAAGTGGTACCTGATCTGAATTTTTATTTAATTTTCTAAACTAATTTGGCTCTTTCTAATAACCAATTGTCGACATGCTATGATAATAGAGAATCACATTATATGTTACATATCGCACTATAGCCAGATTCTCCAAAAATATGCATAACTAGACAGCTTCCTTTGCTATTGTGTACATTGCTATACATTCTGCTCCAAGTGGAAAAAGATTGCACAAAATTGTTTCTTACTATACCAAGAAATGACCCAGTCATTCACTAAGAAGTTATGACCAAACATTGATGCTCACCTCTCGAGATCGCCGACCTTGTCGGTATCTGAATCTCCATAGGTGAGTATTCATTCTATCATAGCACAATCTAACTAGTGCAATCTCAGTCAAATATCTAAGGATTGGGCCAATGCCTACTTATCAATCTATTGCAAAGGATGTGGCGGATCTTGTATGCATACATGACTACTACCTAGACTCCTATATGGGATATTTAGCACTTGCCTCTTCTCTGCTTTAGTGTTGGGACATTGTGTTAGAGCATAACATATAGCAATTAGAGTCCACATAATTTCCACATTGTGCCTAGCTAGCAATATGTCATCAACATATGATGACAAGATCACAAACTCTTTTTAGCTCAGTGTAGATAGACACAGTTGTCCTGATCAATCATCATAAAACTATAACCTTGTATGATCTATTATAATAAAAAATACTATTCACCAGAATAGTGTTTCAACCATAGGTAGAGCTGTTTAACTTGGGGACCTGTGCTTAAGTCCCTTGGCTTTGAAACATATACGTCAATCCCCATATATCTCCTATTGTAGTTCTCCTAGAGAAAAGTTGTCCCTAAATCCATTAGACCAATCCAAGATCAATATGCTCTAGAAGAGTCAATTTTATACGAACAGAGTCATTTCTCCTAGAGAAAAGTTGTCTCTAAATCCATTAGACCAATCCAAGATCAATATGCTCTAGAAGAGTCAATATTATACGAACAGAGTCATTTCTCACCACTAGAGAAAAACTTTTGTTGCCTCCCATTCTTCTTTTGTAGACCCAGTAATAGAGTCCTCAAATGGTTTCGGGCTCTGGAATAACATAAATCCTGGCCTATTTCTTCCATGTGTAGGAAATCCTCCCTGTAGAGCTCAACAGCCTACTACTCTCCTAGTCACAGTCTCATAGTAGTGCTCACGTGTAAACATATCCCACAGAGCAATTAGAATATGTAGGCATTGAAAATCGCATATCAGTATCCGAACGAGACTCGTGACGGTGGGTTGATAACCGACGACCTATCTAACGATGCGACCAAGAACCGCTGACGACGTAACTGCATCGCAAAACACATAAAGCGAGTCGACGAATGCATGAAGTGAGTCGACAAGGCGTACAAGTCAACAAAGCAATGTATCATGGAATAAATCCAATGACAAAGCTTCAGATCAGTGAGATTCGACAAGGTGAGTGGACTTGACTCAGACATCGACGAGACGGAATTAACTGGACTTAACCCATCGACAGGATTGGATCGATCGAGTTTCGATTCAATGAGAAAATCGATCGGATACAGACTCGAGTACAACGGCAACAACACCGGAAGAAAACTATGCCGGAAAACACCAGAAAACACTAATCAAAGACCAAAACAATGTTTCAGCCAAGGCTGGGACACCCTTTAGAGTCTCGGCTGGCCAAGACACCAAATGGTGTCTCGACCAAGTTGGCCGAGACACCTTGGTGCTCAGCCACAGAATCCCCCTCTCACCTATAAATAGAGGGGGGGGGGTTCTTCATTTGAAAGGGTTAGAATTTTTAGAGCTTTGAGGCTAGATCCGTGAAGGCATTCGCACAGATCTGAGTGTCTGCAAAATCAAATAGACCAGATCTAGATCCCGTGCAAGCTACGAATGTCTTCCGACTCAGATCGACACAGCAAGGAGAAGAGTCCAGGTCAGATCTACAATCTCACACTCTGGATTAAGCTTCGTCTTAATCCCAAGGTCAGTGCATGACATCACTTCGTCGATTTCACCCACTCCAGCGATCATCTCCTTCGTGAGTTGATCCCCGTCGGTATTTTATTTCCTTTGTGAAATAAATACCTCAGATCCGTAGATCTAGCATCTAGATCAGATTACGCGGTGGTCCACGGACACAAAAAGTCACCGGCACAGGCAAAGACATCCACGCAAGCGAGGATCTGATAAACGGATCCTACGTTTGTTCGTTAAGGGTCAAAAATTGTAATCTTTTTGATTTTTTCATTGTAAGCCCTATGAAAAGGCGATTTTTATTTGAATTCTTGTTGTAGGCGACTGAAGTTTGTAACGAGTTTAAAGTAATTGAAATAAAAACAACTTTCCTCGCGAACAAGCTGGTGACCACAATAGGAGCCACCAGCCTCAAATCTGAGGTTGTAGTGTCGCAGCCGCAGATCCCAATCCTGTGGAAGAAGAGGTCGAGTTCGAATTCGACCAACAGAAGTTTGAGGAGTATCTCTCCTCCTCCTCCTCCAGATTCGCTTCTCCCCATCATTCTAAGAAAATTTACGCTGCAAGGAGAATCTATTAGGCCTCAGATGCAGAGTCCCAGGACGATAAATCTAACCCTGCTGTCGCCGGTAGCTGTAAAATTTCCTTGGCCCCCGCAGCCCAAGTTCCCCCGTCGCCCGAGATGACCGCTGATGGCGTGCTCTCGCTCTCCAAGCGAGCACGACAGAGGCAACAACTAAGCATGGCATGCAGGTTCACCAAGGCTATGCAATCCACAGATGGAATCCGCTACGAGGCGGATCTAAGATCTAGACTGACGCAGAGGCTCTAGCCTCAAGTGATTGATGGCCCCTCCAAGCCGTCGACAAATGAATTGGTCCAGGTCAGACGGAACTGTTCCATGCTTTAGGAGCGCATCCAAAAGTGCCGTGCACTCCTCGTGCAGGCATGGGCTTTGGTGCAACAAGCGTGTCAACTAAAGAAGGAAGAGGCGGTCAAGAAGCCACCAACAAGCTGCCAGGTTTGGAGGCCCAAGTCTGTTGGCTCTCCAACCCTGACGAACGCAGCATCCAAGCTTAAGTCCACCAGTATTCTAACTCCTACCCCAGCGCCCAAGCCAAAAGCTACAAGTTCGACTCCAACGGCGACGACAAAATCTCCTCCTCTGACCTCACCACCATTTTCTCCTCCCTCAACCACCCCCTCTCCACCTCTAAACTCCCTTGCATGATGGCTGAGACTGACTCCGACACGACGTATTCATAGACGGCGATGATTGCTCACCACTTGATGAAATGACTCACAAAACTTTTGTTTCATGGAAGACTATGATTGTTGTTAATGAGCAAAGACGTGAATGAACAAAGGCGGCTGAGCTATTTCAATGTTAATGGGCTCTTTGATCACTTATCTCTTAAGGGGTTGACTCACTCGTAATTGGATTGTAACACCCGTGATTTTTCGATATGTATTTCTGTATATTCGATACGTATTTTATCTTAAAATACTTTTATACGTA
>JBAKGM010000365.1:27943811-27961634 GCA_037177215.1 Asparagus racemosus | reverse complement strand
AAAACTCCCAAACGAAGTAAACTTGAAATTTTACATTCACTTCCATCCATTTACCTCCATCCAAACAGGGTGTTAGAAGGTTTTTGGATTTCAGACCAGTTAAGAATGAGTTGGATAAACTTAATTGAGGGGTATAAGTAGAAGTTTCTCTCAAGATGCTAGAACTGGCGGAAAATTCCTTTCAAATCCAACGTCGTTTACTTTGAGGGGCCAATTTGCAAGATTTCTTAGCATTGGACGGACGTTAGATCAATTTCAAAGCTGTGAGGGACTAATATGGAATTTATTGAAGGCGTGAGAAACTAAATACAGATGTCACCAAACCATTGCAGGATGAGGAACCATCCCTACCACGGTCATCCGTATCCCTTCACTGTCCTTTGTTGTCATTTACTAAAAGACGAGAGAGTAAAGTAAACCCCAACTCAACGATCGCTGCGATCTCGTCACCGCCCCGTACTCTCCTCCGCCTCCAATCCACTCGAAGTCCAAAGGAGATGACAACATGAGGACCAAGAAATGGCGAGGGCGAGCTTGGCGGGAGAAGAATCGGGGAGGAGAATATCAAGAGGAGGAGGAGGAGGATTCTTCTCCTACAAGAAGATCACCATTGCTGTTTGCTCTCTGAATCTCATCATTGCTATATTTGTCTTTAGATCTCTCTACATCTCTGCTGTCAATCGACCTGCCCCGTTTCCAGGTTCCTTTATTTGATCTTTACTAGGTTTAGGGTTTGGTTTGTTGAGCGTTAATTTGTTGTTTTTGATAGTTTGATGTTTCGTGTGGCAGCTGTTAAGTATACTAAAGATCAGATTAGGAGAATCGAGGAGGCGAATCAGGTTCGGGAGGCGGCCGAGCCTCTGGAGCTGGCGAATTTGGTGAGTGGATCTAAATTGATCACTTTTTTAATGGTTTGGGTTAATTGCACTTTAATCACCACAAAATTTGGTGGATTTCTGATTTTGATATCATGAAGTTTAAATTTGCCCAAAATACCCGAAAGTTTCACCATTTCTAACTTTTAGATTAGGGTAATAGCCTAAGGTTTGCTAAAGTTGCACGAAAATACCCCAACTTTCATGCCCGATCAAATAAATACCCTAAGCTTCTCAAAAGTATCACATTGATACCCTCCGTTATGTTACCATTAGAATATGCTGGGAATATTCCCTTTTAGCTACCGCGTGTTAGTATGGTGTTGTCCTCTACCCCTAAAGTTTATCAAATTACATCTTATTCCATCTTCCTCTCGCAACCATATTTTCTTCCCTAATTTGATCTAACTCATATTTTCCATTATTTCTCTTCAATCTCTTTGCAATCAACCATGAAAGCAAGCATTACAAAACATCACTAAGCTGACATTGTCATTAGTAAGTTGCTAGGTGAGAAAGAGGAGGTCGGATATGAAGTAGAGAATTCAGAAAAAAAACCACTGCCCCCAATGCACTGTGTAAAGAATTAATAAAAAAAAAATCTCTGAGCACCAAAATCCACTCACTTCTACGTAAGCAGCATCACAAAGCACAAAACCGTGCTTACATTATTCAATTTATAACCCATAAAATCATCATGTAAAAAACCCAATTTTTGACCAAGGAAATCAAAAATTACACCCACTAGTTCAAAAACAAGCTCCAAATAACTCTTATTCACATGATAATCATAAATTAACAAGGAATTATGAAAATACACCTAATTTTTGGGCACAAAAGAGGGGGGGGGGGGAGGGGCTAAATTAGGTTGGTGCCAAACCCAGATCCATGCCACCTTGCCAAAAAAACAACTTCTTCAAGTTCCTAATTGTCAATTTGAGTTCAAAATGACTCAAGATCCAAATTTACCCTTGGAAGCTTGCAATTTGGGGGATGTTGGTGAAATTACAAGAAAGGGGGATTTTTAATCTTTGATGGGAGCTTACAGTGGGTTGCTGAATTTATTGGGGGACATTAATGTCATTTAACAGCTAAACTAACACCATCATTTTTTAAGGGCTGTTACTTTTGAGAAGCTTAGGGTATTTATTTGAACAGTCATCAAAGTTAGGGTATTTTCGTGCAACTTTAGCAAACCTTAGGGTACTTAAGTGTAATTTGCCCTTTAGATTACCTTTCATAAATTTGTTTTATCTATTGCTTAAGTGGGGTTTCATAATTTTGTTTTGTCTATTGTTTAAGAGGGGTTATTTTGTTGCAGTTTTATGTCAAAATTGTGTCATTGGTGTTTGGAAAAAGTGAAGAAACGGATTAATGCTTTTAATTTAATGGATTTAGGTTGAATAGGGTTTAATGGATTTAGGTTGAATAACGGCAGGAGAAAGGAAGGATTAGGGGGGAATTTTTTTCAGTCTAGGCATAAAAGTCCAAATATTATATGGGATAATCATGTCATGCGCCTTAAAAAGAATTCTAAAGTGTGATATAACGAAAGGTATTAATTACTAAAGTTAAAATGAAACTTTTGGATTTTTTTTTTTGGGTAAAGTTAAACTTCAGGGTATCAAGAGTAAAATTCGTTGAAACTTAGGGTATCAAAGTGCAATCAACCCTTGTGTTTGTTTAACAATTTTTTTCTATATTTGTTTATTTTTTTGGGTATTTTGGTTCATTTAAAGGTGGAGAGGTTAAAGGAGGAGTTGACGAGGGAGAAGAGGAGATGGGAACTGTCAGATTCTGTTAAGCAAGAGATGGGCAGTGAGATTTTGGGGAGGCTGAGAGGGCTAAATGAGGCAGAACATCGAGGTTGGTGGTTGCTATTTTGTTGTATAGTGCTCTGTTTTACTTGTTTCTACTTTTGGGTTTTTTGTCTGCATATGTTTCTGCATATGTTTCCTATAATAGCTGTTTGATTAGTGATGTTGGAGCTTGCATTGACATTTGTTTGATGAAAAATGAAAATTTTGCTTTGAAATTCTTTCTTGCTTCTATGTTAAAAGCTTAGTAATTGTTGGTTCCTTTATCATGTTGTTGCATCCTTGTTGTTACTTAATCATTATGTTGGTTCTTTTATCATGTTGCTACATGCTTGTTAATACTTAATCATTATGTTTGTCTGTTTGCTTTTCTGTATAAATTCCTACTAATAGAATGCAAGTGTTCTTTGAACCATCCTAATTCATTTACTAACAAGCAAGATATGAAAATCACTCCCGTAAATCACATGAATCATGGCAATAATATGTAGTCCATGATTTAAGCTATAATTCAAATTATTTGTAATAAATAGACAACTATATAAAACTTCACATCCAATGATACATACCAGAACTTACAGAATATAATGATACACCTTTCCTATAACCAAAAACATGAAGACGTTTTTTACATATTAAAATGCATCTCTTCACAAACAAATATGTGTTTAATTCTCCATTTCTGATTTCATTTTAGTTCTCTTATGGGTGTATTTTTCCACCTATGAAGCTCAGGGATCACGTATACACCATTCCCAAATTTTGTATCTAAAACCATCATGTTCAGAGACCATGAAAATAATTTTGGAGGTGGCTGCAGTTGCATAATGTCATGCCAGGTGGAAGGGATGTGGTGTACAGGATATTTTGAGCAACATGCAGTCTTGTTCGTTTGGGCCAATCTGGGTGTAAAGATGTTTCGTCCACTTATTCTTTAACTTGGAGATTTGACACTGTTCTTGTCTATTCTCAACCATACTTTTAAAAGGTGGCTTAGTGGTCCATCCAGTGTTTTAGAAGCTAGCTTTTGGCTTGCTTTGGTGCACTTGAAGTGTCGCCTAGATATTTTAGGCGATTTTGATGTGAAGTTTACACTTTAGCGCTTTGTGCACAAAGTGTATGTTTCAGCAGAATAATTTCATAACCATGCCTTTTTTTTTTTACTCCACATATCCCTTCAAGTTGTACGAGGACAGTGGCTGATTCATCTCCTAGCTGTTATTCAACTTCACTTCATCTGTTTACTTTTATTGTTTATATTAAACAAGGGTTTAAATATTGGATACTCATGTTCATATCGGGTGGAGGTTTTTCATATCGGATTATATCCAGCAATATGCTAGAATTATGAGGTTAGTATTGGGCCTTATGTCAGACACACTATATATATTTCATTTAAATGTAGGTATTGATAACTTAAGGGTAGTTATAATAAGAGTCCTAGACATTACTTTGATAAAAATTTAACATGCATGTGAAGGTACTTATGGATAATCTCCATTTACGCAATGCAGTTACAATAAGAAATTTGAAAAATGTTACTCTAAAACTTTAATAATTCAGCTTTCATCATGGAGCTAAAACTACTAAATTTTCTGATATGGAGCTGGACCTTGTTTGTAGTATCCAATCAGTGTCGTATAACTACAGTCACACATGATTTTTTTTGGTGGGGGGTTGGGGGGGGGGATGATAAATCAAGCGAAAAGCTAAAAGAAGAAAGGGAAAAGAAATTTCTTTCCTTTTCTTTTTCAGTAATAAGTAAGGATACTGTTTAAAATAAAAGAAAGTAAATCTTACTTCACATTTGCTTAAGATCAGGCATCAATTGACAAATAAATATATTAAAAAAAGCAAAGGATGACTTTTGGGTTTTCAAATCAATTCATGACCTGGAATATTTTTCTGTACTTCTGTGAATGAATAATGGATGTTGGTAGCTCTTTTAGAACAGAGACGAAATAAGCATGGAATACTTGGGGCTTAAAAGACTTATATTTTGGCTTGGAAAATGGATATATGATAAATGAGTTAAAATCATTTGCTGAAACCTTTTTTCTCACTTAAAGACAATGGAACGTGGCTGATATTTGTCCCATGTATATCAGCCATATCTGAGTCAAAGATTATGCCTATTTATTCTTTTCATCGTCTTAGCTGCAAATAGCAGACCTCTCAAAATGAGATCTAGACAAGATGTAGTGGCTGATGGTGAAAATAGTATGCAAATACATCTCGTACACCCTATATTTTGATCAGTAGCAACATAAATCATAACAAAACGAGTAAATTACAGCAAATTCCTTATGGCTTGCAAAAGTGGCCGAAAATCCTCCAGAGTTTTTTAAAGTAACACTTTCGCCCCTCCATTGAGATTTTTCATTCACCAAGAGTCAGTGACCCACACGATTATCATTTGCCTCTTTAATGAAAACAATACCCTTCTCTTTTTCTTACCAAGAGACAAGCAAATTTCTTCATTGAAAGGAAGAAATAGCTGGTGGTTTTGTTGTTCCTGTAAGCCTCAATTCCATCCCACAGCTAAAGCTTGGTCTAAATTCCACTAATTTTCCTTTCATGAGCTCACAATTTGCTCAAAGATGAAGTCTTCGACTGCCTTAAGTAAGTTAAAAAACTAAGCCTTCTTTCAGTGGGTCTTGAGTCTCAAATTTTTTACTTTCTTTCCCATTGCTCACTTCTGCAGCTCTGCTCACAAGTTCTTTATCGCAAGAATCCAACACAAATGGAATTTTATCTCTTTCATTTATTTCACATGTTCTCCTCTCCCTTTTGCTCATGGCTAGGTCTCTTGTGATGCTGAAATGAATAACGTCATCAGCTTGACCTAGTCTACTCTCAGCCTTTCTAGTACAATCCCTGACCAAAAAAAATAAAAAAAAACATTGGCAAGCTGATGAAACGCTGAGAATTTTGGATCTGAGCTACTATAACATTGTTACTCTCTCTTTTTTATTTCTGGGTTTAGTAGAGCTCTGGTTAGACTCAACCATATAAGAAAAGATTAATGGGTCACTCAAAACACTTGAAATTCCATACTTTTGGTGGCAGTGGCTTTGAGGGTAAATCACACATGGAATTGTTGCGTGGAAGAAGAAAGGACTGACATTAAGAAATGAATAGAGTTATTATTATTTTTTCCATTAAAGTCTTGATTTACTAACAATAGATTTGAAATTTAAGCAAGGGAGAGAAAGTGTTACTTTAAAAACTCAGGGGTATTTTCTGTCACCTTAGCAAACCTTAGCGGGAGTTTTTGTGAGTTGCCCAAACAAAAAGATGCTATAACTGGCAAAACGTCTCCTATACTCCTGTTCTATTTTCCGTTTAAATTAGATATATTACATGGGTATTTAAAATTTCAGGGTCATCTATATGAATCCTAATCTTCTCTTTCTGTTAAGGGCCACTTCATTAAGTTGACAACTATCATATCCTTCATTACTTCCAACCAAGTTCTCTTAACCCAACTCTAGTCCTCTTCGTTCAATTAATTATAATCTTATCACTTCTCCTGATTGATAATTTAATGACCTCCATTATACATGGGGCTGAACCATCTTAGTCAACTCCCCTTCATTTATATCAGTAGGCGTAAGCTCTAAATTCTTACAAATGCACTTATTTGTTTTGCCATCTCTTAGTGTATATCTCCATGTCAATCGTAACATTCTCATTTTTGCTAGATTCATTTTTGCACATGTTATTTCTTAATTATCCAACATTCCTATCCATACAGCATTGTTGGGCATATATCTGACATAATTTTTCATTCAATTTAATAGGTAGCATAAGATCACATAGGACTGCTTTTGTGGACACCATTGACAGTGATCGGTTTGTTTAATGCTCAAGTATTGTATTGTTTCATTTTATAAGTAGTGTGCATTTCCGTTGTTGTCTTGTTACTTTTTATTTTGGTTAAGCTTAGGCTAAATTAGGGGTTAATTCATATGGTTTTGCGGACATCAAACGGATGCATTAGATGAAAAGATGAGGGAATAAATCACTTTCTCCTTTGTTGTCTTTTAAAAAAAGGTTGTGTTTTCCTTTTTGAAGGAAACTAATATTGAATTTATAGGTCATCTGCACTTATTCATGGTGCTTATCATTTTCTCTTGTATTTGATGTCTTCTCATAGATTTCTTGATGAACTGGTTTGTCCTCTCATTTTCTTCTCTTCTTAAACATTTGGATTTCCCAATTCTTCTGTTTCCCTTAATATTTTTGTCATTAATGTTGTCTATGTTGTGGGAAATTTTATTTGATAGCAATTAAAAAGTTTAATTTTTCTACTGGGATTTCTAGCCTGTTATCAAGTACTTCATCGCATATTATTATTATTATTATTTTGCCAATATAATTGAAGTTTTTTTTCCCTGCATAAGTACTCATATTTTTATGGACATATTACTCTCTATCAGTTCTGGGCTTATCATCTAATATTAGTTCATTCAAAAATCCTAGTCTGTCATAAAAGCCTATATGTGATGTTGCTTTTTGGTACAGCAATAATATCTCTGTTATACCCATAGCTTTTGTTCTACTTACAGAATTCAGTTAAAGCAGTTTAGGGATATAGAACAAGGTTGCATCACTTGTTTTGCAAGAAGAATGGAGCGTGTACACTGGTTATATGTTTATTCAGTTAAAAAAGATAGGAAATGTGTAGGTTAACTCATCAAATGAGGTTTTTAGTTTCTGGAAAGATCCACAATATAAGCTTCAGACAACTGATACTTCCTCTCCTTTTGATTGTTGAACTTTTGCTTTCTACTTTGCCATGAAACTGGTGACACTGCCACTAATCAAGAGACAGAACAGAAGTATATTTGTACTTATTCTGACACTGAATTCAATAATAGCTACTAAAATAGGATATAACAAAGCATTTTATCTTTTCTGAAAGTTTGAGGTAAATTCTTAGAACTCAGAAGGGATTGTAAATTGTGACCTTTTAATACCATAAAACATATTATTTCAAGATCATCCTTTCTATTTTTAGTGTGAAATGTTCACTATACACTCCATAATGTTTACATGTACACTTTCTTGGAACAGGAGCAGTGGAGCAGTGGCGCATCCAAAAACTTGAAGAAATTAAAGGCAGTAATACACTTGAAAATTTGACATCAGCTGCAAACAACCCTGTTCAACAAGCTGGTAGGTTGTTTTCATATGTATATTTTACTCTTGTATATTAGCAATCCCTGAATTTTGGAACACAATTTTCAATTGTTGATCACTAATTTGCTTGTCTCCAGAAATGCTAAAAAGAGCGTTAGAGTTTGATTGGCTCAAGCTATTGGAAGAAATTGGATTTTGGATGCCAGCTAATGTCAATAACACAGAAATTGATGACAAACCTGAGAACACAAAGGAACTTGGTATATTTCTACCAATCAATGTTTTCTTCTGTAAATTTCAATTCACAAGCATTAACCATGAGAAATTGCTAGCTTTCTTTTAGGCAGATATAGTCTACATGTGGTTTAATGGTTTACCATTTGAAAAGTTCTTGTTGCACTGTTATCATAATCTACTGTTCCAAGTTGCATAATTTATTGCTGACAATTTTTGGAGTGCAATTTAATTGATACTTCTTTTTGGGTTTTCTTCTCTTTCACAGAAGAGGAAGAGATAATTCCAGGTCGACCTATGCCTCCCGAATGTCATGCTGAGCTTCATACTGATTATGATGGAGCTGCTGTTAGATGGGGGCTCACCCACCATAAAGAAAGTGCTGCTGATTGTTGCCAAGCTTGCTTAGATCAGGCAAAAAATGCAAAGCCAGGGGAAAAGAAATGCAACATTTGGGTATACTGCCCATCGGAGTACGGGTGCTATTCACCAGATATTTATGAGCACAAACATCAGGAGTGCTGGCTGAAACAGGTATTACATTTACTAGTTTCAAGATGAATATTTGCTCGAAGCCTCATACTTGGTAGAATCCTGTGGGGGTATGTTGAAGAATCAACATGCAGGAGAAGACTTCTGTGTAAGGAGAGCTAAAAGATAACAAGCTGAAACTTAATTGGAGTAATCTGATCCTGTTTAAGTATAGGCCAATTCCTTGCTATTTAAGTTGTCATAGTTCGTAATAGGCTCTGTACCTTTCTAAACAATTGGTCAAGGTGCAGAGGTGGGAAATCTAAAGTAACTAACTGCAAATAGAAAGGTCAGTCAGGTGAAGGGGATAGTCAAACTGCGGTTTCAAATGCAAATGTGGCTTGTACATTACTTCAGATATAAAATCACTATTAGTCTGATATAAATGGGACTCACCTTTTATGTAATATTAATAACTATGATTTTAATTCTGTAAGCATATTTGATTCTGAAATTTTATCCAACATTAGAGATAGCATTTGTAGGAATTATGAAATTCAATTCAATTATGAAAAGGTTTATGATAAAGAATCAATAACTACGTAGAATTGGCACAAGGTAATACAATTTAACAAATGATTTTCCTATTATACTAAACAGCCAAAAGATTTAAAACAATCGTAACAAATAGAGTTAACTCATAGGTCCCATATCTCAAGAGCTGATTATACCAAGTTGAAATGTGTAGTCTGTGGCTCTATAATTACATAACAAAGCAAAACATATTAATCTGAAGTCCAAACCTCTCAATTAGAGCCAATCAATCTTTTGTTTCATAAAAGAAAACAGAGTTTATCATCAGAAGCCTGACTGTGTAACATATTATATTTTAGCCATACATGATAATTTTTAGTTACATTACTAGAAGAATAAATACGACTCTAAGTTAGCATATGCGTTATAACAGGACAAAAATTTATAAGTCGGAGAACATGTAAAATGCACTATACATGACAAAAATGCAGACTATAATTTAGTATAATGCACTATAACAGGACAAAAATTTATAAGTCGGAGAACATGGAAAATGTACAAATTGGCCACTACTTTACAAGCTACCCTTTGTTTCCTTCATAAAGTCCACGGAAACCAACCAAATACGAAAATTCCAACATGCCTGGAACATGTTAGATGTTAGCCATATATCAGAATTTATAGTTACATTACTGGAAGGGTAAATACCAGTGTAAAGCCGACTACGATTTAGTGTAATGCACTATAACAAGATAACATTTATAAGTTGGAAACATGGAAATGTACAAATTAGCCAATACTTTAGAAGCTACCCTTTGTTTCCTTCATAAAGTCCATTGAAACCAACCAAATATGGAAATCCCAACATGCCTGGGACATGTTCAGAAGATTAATATTTAATGTGTAAAATCAAGGAAAAATCAAGGGAGTGACGTGGATCCTATGGTAATTGGGATGATGTACTAATACCAATTAAAGAATTTATTTTCGACAAATCATAGATTGATACTAAGAACTAACCTTGTTAGAATTAGTAACGTAATCCAAATTGAATATTTATCGCAAGCTATATCTCTAGTTGCACTTATTAGATTCTCATCATTAAGTGTAATAAATAATTATGCTAAATAACTTTTTAGAATGCCGAAAAATTATTATTTAGTAATAATGAATACCTTAATCATGAACAATTCTTGAGAAAACAAAAGGCATACTTTCATACATTAAAGTAGTGGGTTTTTTGTTAGTTTGCTCCTTAAATCTTTGAAAATAGGCTAAAATGCCAACTTGGTCCTTGTACTAGGGGTTCATGCTCAAGTTGGTCCCTTCCACTTTTTTTTTAATTCTCCACTTAGTTCATATACTCCTTGTTAGATGAAAACTTTGTTCTTTTTTAACTCTCCATTAAAAGTTCCGTGAAATAAAAGTTGAAAGGCCAATATTATCCTAACCCTAAAAGTTAAGAGTTATATAATTTTATTTCTGGTTCTTCAAAAAAAAAAAAAAAGGATCAGATAAAATTACTTGATATTATGAAAACACTTAAAAATTACCCAACTAAATGAAAAGAAATAAAAAACCTGATTAAAGAAAAAGACTTGAAAACTGATCAAATAAAAAGACCTCAAATATCCGATCACAAAAATACGCTTCTTGTTAAACCAACGAGAGAAACAAAGCCTCTTTCCCTCCAAAATGAGAAAAAAAGAGGAACCCAATGATGAAATTTAAAGCAGAGGAAACAACCAGACAATCAAAGGCAAACTTTTACATCTCAATACTAAGATAAATAAGATTTAAACAAGTGTTGCTTCTCTTTCGGCTAAATCGCAATGGAAGTGGCAATGATGTTTTTCATTGGGCTCAATTGTGGGAATATATTAGGTCTTTACCTCGGCTTTGATATTTTCCACTTGATAGGAAATTAGAGGGCAGCGTGGAGTCATCTTTCCTTCTTCCTTTCAATGTCGCCGATGCTTTTGACGGTGTTCAGGCTTCCTCTTACTATATCGCCAACACCCCCAGAGCTGCTTCCACTAGTCGGAGTGAGCATCAACGGGGTGGAGAGGATCCAGAGCGTTGCCGTCTTTAGTAGTTTTCAACTGTAGTATCTTTCTCCTTTTTCTCCCTCGGTCTCTTCTCAAAGGAGAGAGATGGACAAAATGGGGGATAGTCGGGGACCTGATGCCATTTTGTCCTTGTCTAGCTATTTTGAGGTTTAATGCGTGCTTCAGAATATGTATAAGGACCTATCGTTTGAGAGTAATATAGTCATAAACGAAAATTTAACAACCAATTTTTAACAGGTGTTAAAAAAGGGCTAATATTTCATCTAACAATGTGTATGGGGACTAAGTTGAGGAAAAAAAAGTGCAGGAACCAATTTGATTTTGAAGCCCTAGTACGGGGACCAAATTGGCCTTTTAACCATAAAAATATTAGTCCAATTGACTGACCATAGTTGCCTTATTACTTAACCCATTGTAGTAATTAATGTTTCTAGCCTCAGGCAAGCAACACCACATAAACTGCCTCTCTCAATATATATTCATTCCCATGAGCACAAATGGTGATGCAAATGGGGAGAACTCTAAACCGTCGTCGTTGTCCTTGTTTGTCAAAGGATCCTTCCACTGCACAAAAACTGTGACAATATGGTAATGGTTGAGGGTTATAAACTTATAGTTTTACACGTCTGCAGGTTTGAGCGCCCTTGTATCGTTAAAACAGAAACTCAGGTAGTGGTATCTTTTTTAAGTCTGCTTTAAATTTGTGGTCATCGCGAATTGAAAATTAGTTTCCATGATATCATGACAAAGGTAGCTGCCTCTGCACCGAAACTCTTTTTAAGTTACGGTGAGGGTTGAGGAATATAGTTTTATACTCAAGCAGTTGAGGTCTATAGTTTTTATTTATATTTCATAACCAGCGAACACTTTCTTGATATACTTGAGCCTGCTTTTAAGATTTAGGCTTCTCATGTTGCGGAAGAGGATCTTTATTAATGCTTAGCAAGGCCTGTGAGGATCCAACTCCTCTCCGACTTCTGATCCTTATCTGTTTGTCCTCTTTTCTCATCTCTCTCAGTTTGTTCCTTTTCCTTTGGAGTTATTTATGTTATGCATTCCAACCTACCACTTAGGATTTGATCTTGTAAATGAGGAATATCATGACCTCTTTTTGGAACTTTTTTCTCCTACATTTTCCCCTTTAGCAACTCCCTGTTATTAATAACTTCGTTAACTCGAGCTGTTGGTGGTCAGGCTTTGATGTGGAAACATTATCACTAGCTGAATTCTTGCTAACTTCTTTCTCACTATCCCTATCTTACCCAGGCTTCACTCGTTTCTAAATTACACAAAAATCTTCCAAACTAGTTATGCCCATGGTAACATTTTCTATAATAGAGTGCTTCCTTTATCCTGTACTAATTCTACATAATGAACAATGTGAATCTCAGTTTTGTACTCTTCATCAACCATTTGTTTCTGACAAACCATTTGTTTCTGACAACCAACATCATTTGTAGAGCGTGTGTCTGGAATTGGGGTGTATGATGGTGTATTGGATTTATCTGAAAAGGGGTGGGGGGAGGGATTTATCTAGGTGGGCCATTGATGGATGAATATGGGAATGATGAACTATTGAGGGTGTTTGTAAGTGAGGAATCGAGAGATAGCTGTTCAGTTGTCAAGGGTTTCGAAGTGAAGAATTCAGAGAGAGACGTTGAGGGCTTGGGAGAGAAGTAACTTGGGGTTTGGATTTGGTTTCAGTTTGACATGTTGAAGAACAGTTTGTGTGTAGTTTTGAGACTTGCGTATGAGTTTGGATGATTGAGTTTCGATTCAGTTTGGCATTTTAATATTGGGTTTGGGTTTTGGGTTACTGGATTTGGGTTTAGTTTACTTTGGTGGGAGGTGTTCGATGAAAGGATGTGTGTTGGTTGAGTTAGAAGGATGTAAATCAAAGTTCATCTCAAAATGATATCCATAAAGTTATGTTCTCTATATTTCAACTGTAACTGATGTGGAGGGCTAATTTGGTGTGACTTGCATGATTTGGAGGATAAATAGAAATTCAGAAGATTTGAGGGTCTTATATTGAAATACTAAACATTTGAGGGACTGAAATTAAAAAAAAATAAAATAAAAGAGGGGTCTTACTGAAATGATTTGATAAAGAATTCACCCAGTCTTAGATTTCTATATTATTTAAATAAATAAAAAAAAACTGTTTTCCTTTTTGGTCAAAATAAAGCACCTCTGTCTGATTGGAAATGAGGAACTTGATGCTGTCCTAGCCTCTTAGGAAGCCTCAAGTATTAAAGAACAAGTTTGTATTGTTCTAGATATAGAATCTGTTGGTCCGCATTGAAAATTTTGCAGCCGCTATGTCAATCCCTCTTACAATCACTATGTTAAGAAAACAGCTGACCCATTGAAACATTTGGATAGAAATGCATCCAAAGATCTATGATTTCATTAAAATTATGTTGCAAATATTGGAAATTGTAGTTACTAGCAAATCTAATTAGGAAGAGCTAGGAATGACTGAATGAGATTATTCATGCAAATTCTTTGTCCAATTTTGTTTGCAAACGCCTGCACCAACAGAAGTCACAAAATTACTGTAAGTTACTGATGAAGTTTCCTCATTTTTCTAAGGAATTTGATCAGTTTGTTATGTAATTTGCAGGCAGATAAGCCACGACTGAACTTCAAAGAAAAGTACTCTGAGTGGTACAGAAATGCGCACCCTACAGCGCCTATAATTGTCCCTTGGATGTCTGGTGTTATCAGCGCATGACCAATTGGCCTCAACAATTTTGAAATATAACGATGTTGCCAAGTTTCCGTGCGACATTTTATAGCAAGCCACGATTATAAACTTTTGCTTCTTTTGACGGGTGAGAAAACTGATACTTTTTTGATCTTGTACAATTTAGAAAGAGTTATAAAAGCCTTTACGGTGACTACATTTATACTCCCTATCAAGGGGAAGACTGTACTCTTGTGTATGACATCATACGTAATTGTTAGATGATAAGTTGTGCGCTCTGAGGTTGCATGAAACTTGGACGATGACGCAGGTTATCTAATTATGTGAATGGACTGACAAATTATTCAAGGTTAGAGTTTATAATTGTATGGTTGAGTGAATAAGTTTGTCATTGAATCTCTTCTCTGGGCTTGTATAAAATGGGATTTGAAATGTGCAGTTGAAATGAATATTTCTTGGCAAACATGTTTTTTGCGCGCAAGAGATTGATTTATATGACTCAATGTAACTTTATCGAGGGAGTGACTTACAAACTAGACTCAATGTAACTTTATCGAGGGACTGACTTACAAACTACTAACGGGCCGTTTGGATTGCTCATGAGAAGTTTCGTATTTATGACAACATTTGAAAAGTGGTTGTCCACCTCACCTATTTCCATTTGTGCTTCTATGTTGTTTAGTTTAGTTTCCTTGCGAATCCTGCAAAGATGACAATACTTTGTTTGGATGGAGTAGTGTAAATTCATATAGTGATAGTTATGCACTTATGCGGACTCCAATCAAAATCTTCCTTTTACCTCAGATCATTCAAATTTGCAAACTTAACCCCCAAATCTCACTCATTACACTTATTTCCATTTGTGCTTTTACGTTGTTTCGTTTAGTTTCCTTGCGAATCCTACAATGATAATATTTTGTTTGGATGGAATAGTGTAAATTTAGAAAGTGATAATTATGTGGACCCCAATCAAAATCTTCCTTTTACCCAAAATCATTAAAATTTGCAAACTTAGCCCCCCAAATCTCATTCATTGGTTCCAAATACCCCTTAAACGTTAAGTTAAGACATACCAAGAACATTCCCTTTTCTACTAAAGTTTAAGTTGAAATTTTAATTGACTAAAATACCCTCCAATTGATTTATTACGGTTAGTGATGTTAATTAAACTAAAGTTAATTAATTTTATTTATTGTATATCATAAGCTTGATCACCCCCTTAATGGATTTCAATTATTATATTATTCTATAAGAAAAACTGTTACAATAATGTGTAATGGTCTAACTTGGCTTTATTCAACTTTTGCTAACAGTTGTATAAACCAATTCTACTTATATAATCCATGTAATTATATACATGGATTGAGAAACATTTAAGTGCAATAAGCGGTAACTGTAGTAAAGACGTAAAATTAAATTAAAACTCAACAAAGAGAGGTGCATGTAACGCTGACAAAAGAGAAAAGAAATGATTTGAGACTTAGAGGGCTGAACAAGGAAACGAGGGAAAAGTCAAGGGGTTAGCTGAAGTTTTTGAATTTTTTATCATTTTCTCTCTGACAACCTGTCAGCTTTCCACCAAAAACTGGTGTTTTTGAGGGATGTTTGGTTCCTTTCCGTCATTTTCCTCCAAAATCGGGGTTTTTGTTCTGGAAATTTTCCGGAAATAAAATCCATGTTTCACCTTCACTTTCCTTTATTTTCCACAAACTTTTTGCAAACAAACACATGAATGTGAAGAAAAATGTAAAAAATACCTTCACTTTCCCTCATTTTCTGTGTTTTTTAGACGAAACAAACAGCCCCTTAGGGGATTTGCTTTTGGAAGACAGCTCAACCAAATGAATGCTACCTCAACACTTTAACCTATTACTGAGGTCTAAGGCTCATCCATACAGGGTAAACGTAGAAAATTGACAATGAACTCGACGTTTGTGCCACTTTTCAGGCTTTGCTCCTAAAAATTAGGCAACCAAATAGCTCCTAAGTGAAGCATTTTTACGCAAGAGATAGATTTATATAACTCAATGTAACTTTTTCGAGGGATAGGCTTACAAACAGGGGCGGATCCAAGTGGTGCCCGGGGTGGGCAGCTGCACCCCTGGAGATCTTATTTTTGTAGATCATGTTGAGAGCTTTCTGAAAACATATTATAATAGTGATTTCGATAACCGAGTCAAAAGTTATTGGCCGTACAAGTTTCAACCTCTGTGCATATTTCCAGCCTGCTGCTAATTATTTTAACATTGTCATGTTAAAATATTCATATCACAAGGTACAAATCTCCGAATTGAGTTTCGTTTATTTCTACAAATAGATATTTGTAGTCCGCCCCCTAAGAAAATTTTTCTGGATCCGCCACTGCTTACAAATAGGCCTGTCCAAACGGGTCGGCCCGGCTCAGCCCGGGCCTAGATTTCCGGGCTGGGACGAGCACGGGGGGTACTCGGACCTGGACCCGGTGGGTCCGGGCTAGCCCGGAATTTTCTTTATTGTTTTTTCTTTTCTTAAAAATTAGTTTTTTGGGGAAAACATATTTTAAGAGTAATTAAAAATAAAATATGCGAAATTTTGATAAAAATAATCATATTATTAATTATTTATAATTATAAAATTTACAAATTTAAATATCATGCAAATGAAATCATTGAAATGATAAAAAAATAACATCTTATTATTAATCACTAATAATTACAAATTTTTTTAAGAATTTGTCGCATCACAATAGATGAATACATCCCAACTAGGTTGGCACCAACTCATCTACATCACTATCATTTGTAACTTTTTTCAAAATAAAAATTTACAGCTAAGAAATAAACATTACAAACTAATTAGTAATTTCTACTCTCTAATCTTTATCTCCTAATGTCAACTCCTCAAGCCTATCTTCAATACTAGCCATCTGATCAATTCCTCGAGTTCTCTTCTCAGATCTCCACCAATCTTGTAAGCACATTACCACCTAGACGGTAGACAGATCTAAAGATGTTTTGTGGTCGTCAATCAAACGTCCTGATATGCTGAAAGTAGATTCCGAAGCTAATAGAAACTTGCACTGTTAGTAAGTTACGAGCCATGATGGAAAGTATAGGATATGAAACTGTTCCATATACTCTCCACCATTGTAAAATATCGAAATCACTATTTTGATTATTAACTAAAGGTGCAGTTAAATATTGTTCAATTTTAGAAATTTGGATTGATGATGACCCAGATCTAGATCCACTACTAGTTAGCCTCGCTATCATTTGTCGCCTATGAAAACTCTTACTTTTGCCCTAGCTTGAACTCGTAGAAGCAGAACTTGTAGGTTGATGTGTACCTACATCATATCTGCCTGCATACTCCTCATATAATTTTTAAAAATAATATTTAATAGTATTATGATGAGTAGGAGCTGTAACAGGACCATCACCAGTTTCTATTATCATGTTCTCATATAGATCATATAATAAATTTTGAAGGCCAACATCCTTCAAACATGGATTAATAAGAACTCCCAAATGAAAAATAATAGGAATCGGTCTAAAATACTTATTAAATTTACTTTCCATTTGAAAAATCATATTTCCAAAATATTCATCCACATGATAATTATTAGGAAAAGTTTGAATATTTAAAACTTGTAAATCAGCTTGAATAATAGTTGGATAATAACAACCAGATAATAACATAGTAGCATCATAAAAAATTTGTAGTATTTCTTTTACACTATATATAATTGTCTATTCATCATCAGGTATTCCATATATACTACCAGAGGTAGAACTAGAAGTATAAAAAGTAATAAAATTATTTATAATTTCTTTATACCCTATTGCTACATTTAACATTGCATAGGTAGAATTCCAACTGTAATTATCATCTTTTAGAATTAACTTGGGTTTCAAATTTTTTCTTTTACACAATTGTTTCCATCTTTTAAGTCTTTGTTCAGAAGCATTATGAGCATAAGCTATAGTCCT
>JBAKGM010000365.1:27928590-27940286 GCA_037177215.1 Asparagus racemosus | reverse complement strand
TCCCCCTTCCCCCCCCCCCCCCCCCCCCCCCCCCCCCCCCGATAGTTATTCAGTTTGTCCTCAAAAAATTAAGAAATTGTTGAAACCTCACACCGACTTGAAATACCGAAATTTTAAAAAGTTGATTGTCTAATGAAAATTATGAAATGTAAATATGCATAGACCAAGAAATATATTTAAATAAATTACATTAAATAGTTTTTCTTTTCTTTTCTTTCTCTTTTTCGCTATAGACTACTCAATTCTTTAGACTTATTTGATTCAATTTATTGAAGCCTCTAAATTAGCTTAGCGATAAATTTAATTTAATCTATACAAATTTGAACAGGCTATTTGTAGACATGTATATACAATTGACGAATACACAAATACAAGTTTATCATGTGTTTTTGAGATTGTATATCCATCACATAAGTTGCCCCTCTTTCGTGTACTGTATTTGTAAGTATAGTCAAACAAACTTATTCAGAAGAGAGTAATCTTTTAAAGTATTATTCATTTATGAGCTTACAAGGTTAGTTCTGTCATATATCATATCTGACTCCGACCTTGGTTCCTACGTTGGTAGCTATTTTTCTGGAAATTGATTGGTTTCTTCATTATTGGGAAGCTAGAATTCAGAAGTAAGTGGTATCAAAACCTCATTTTACTACTCAACTGCCAATTTTGTTGGTTCTGTTTTTTTTCCCTGGCTGTGCCAATGTCTGGCTGATTTAGTTATGCTAGCTTGCATTGTTAAATCTGTTTTAATCTCTTGAGGAGGCATTTTAATAGAAAATTCCATTCGACCAACTGAAGAATGGCATCAAGGCCTAGTCGAATTGTATAAGGCAGGATTAGATTGTGAGAATATCCAACTTCAAATTATGGTTATGACCTTTATTAATGAAAGAGAGAAATAGAAAGCCTCTAAACATTGATCATTTTGTAACATATTTGTCATTCCGATCACCATAAGCACTTTTCTTGCCTTCCTTTTTTTTTTCTTTTCCTTTTTTGGTTTAAATAAGTACTCAGATAACAAAGAGGCTTATATATAGCAGAATATGCAATTACCTAATATTAAACTTATCTAGCAATTCTGATGTGAATTGTATACCCACAAATCTTTGATGCATTACTTTCTATCCAGGTAAAGGGCGGTTGTGAAAGTTTCCACCATGCTTGTTTCTGCGAGCAGTTCCTCTAGAAAGACACATTATGATGTTCTTTCAATTAAGGAAGATGCAAACTATGATGAAATCCGGGCGAGCTACAAGGCTGCCATCCTAAATTCTCATCCCGATAAGCTTCAAACAAAACCAGAGGCATTCGAGCGTCATGATAAATTCCTTGATGTACAAAAGGCATGGGAGGTTCTTTCTGATTCCAAGTCTAGAGCAAATTATGACAAGGAACTCCGAGCTTCCAGGTGCGAAGTGGACGTCGCTTCTGATGAAATTAGACTAGAGGAAATGTCTGTAGACGATTTTGATGATTCAAAGGAGTTCTTCTATGAATGTAGATGCGGTGATTATTTTTCAGTCAGTGCTATTGATCTTGCGAAGATGGGGGTTTTATTAGAAGAAAGTGGAGTACACGGGTTACATTGTCCTACTGACTTAGTGCCGGTATCGGTTCTTCTTCCTTGTGGGTCATGTTCACTTAAAATTCGGTTGATAGTAGATGCCAAATGTTGATTTTGTTACTTGTTTGATGACCTGTGCTGACAAGAGATTGGATTAATATTCCTTGCATCTGGCTGCAGCTGTTGCTAATCGGGTGTTTTGTAGTAGTGAATATGGTGTAGACAAACTCTGGTAAATAATTCCCTGTTTAAGAAATCTCGTGTTTTATATTGCGGTCATATCTCTGGCCGAATTTTCAGAAATGTGGAGGAAACATCTGCAGCTCTCGTATCTCCGCTCTCATAACCCGAAGTTGTCTTTGAATTTGTAGGATTTATCTTCTACTATTCAAAAACAACTTCGGACTATTGATGAGTGGAGACAAGAGAACCTCCAATAATTCCTGTACCTTTCTGATAATCTGGCTAGAAAGATTCCCACAGTATAGAACCCGAGACGTATATTCATTACTTGAGATAGTAGGGAACGGCATTAAGCTGAAGTTTGCCTACACCATCTTTCAAAGAGACAAATTCACTATATTGAACTGTAATAAACTTTTGAGGTGTTGTCGTAATATTTATATAAAGAAATAACTATAAATTGTGATTTCATATTTGAAACTTCATCTATCATTATCCTAAATTGTGCTTGAATAAAATTATTCAATTTGTAGTGCGAGAGAGTGGCCGGAGAGCTAGAGTTGCCCATCATCTAGAACTGGAGAACGCCTGTCAATCCATGCGATTTTATTGAGGAAAAGAAAGGGAAGTGATCAAGTTAGAATTAAGCAGTACTAGTAAACAGATAAATGAAGGAATTAGTGATAATTTACCTCCATACAACAAAAGTTATAAATTATGATACATTTTTGTTATCTACACGATATATTTTTGCGTCGCACAAATAGAGAGTGACACATATCAAAAGTGTGGTTAGAACATGTGTGAAGAATGTTTTTCTACACATGTGAGAATGTATCGCAAAACTCACGACACATATATGTCAAGAGTGGTGGCATATATATGTGTCTCAAAACTCATGACACATTTATGTGTCAAGAGTGGTGACACGTGGTTGTGTCTAGACTATAAAAATATAAAGAGTATCATCATTCAACACTATCACTTCCTAGAAGATCACCCATCCTTGATTATTCTCACCAAAGCACACTTAACTATAGAGTTTTTTTAGTTTATACACTGTCATAAATGTTTAATCATCATCATAATTAAAATAAAAGATTTATTATTTAAGTCTAGCCTTGATGGTGGCAAACACCCCCTTTTCCCTTTCCCCTTTGAGGACAACGACGAAGACCTTCAGCCGCGATGACGGAGACCTCCATTCCCTTTCCCCTTCGATAACGATAAACTGAGGTATAAGTTTTTAATTATAGTAATTATAAAGTTGTTTAAAGCTTATTTTTAGTTTCTACTTATATTTTGATTGATTAATTAGCCCTAATTTTGCGAAATTCAATTTGCAATTTACACTTGGAAATCAGTCTATGTGCTAGATTTTTACTGTTTTGTATTCATGCTTGGTTTTGGTTGATGTTGTGAACTTAAATTAGGAAATATTTATCTAGGACATTGACAGTTCGAGGAATATCTATCATCCGCGTCCAGATTGTCCTCCCCCCAAAGATCTAGGAAGGTTCCCGCCACAAGGATGATCCGCTAGTTAAGGAATATTTGGGCCCATTGAAGAGGTCCCGGACAACTCACAGTATTGGGGGTCGCAGCCACCTCCACCACGATAAGAAAATTCCTATAGCTGCTCGCACCAGGCTGCGAATTGAAGTTCAAGAGTCCGTCGAAACTTCACACCCGCAAGGGCGAACGTTGAGACGAGTCACTTTTGGAAGCTCTGATAACGTGGTTCATCCTCAAAAGGAAACATTTTCGTCTGACAACGATGATATTATACCTGAGAAGTCGTGCCAACACACGATGGGTTGCTCCAACATTCATGCCGACGAGTTGTACTATCGTGCTGGGGGTACGAATAAATCTCGAAAAAGAAATTCTCTAGAGTTGAACACACATTGCCTGTGTTCCAAGCTAATCAGGGCGGTGTTGTCAGAATGCAACTGCACCAAGACAGCTCTGGAGAAGGTGTCGGTCTTTGATAGGCTTGGCACCGAAATGCCAAAGCCCAGGTCAAGGCACTTCCGCAGAAGAAGATTGGTGTCCCAAGGTGATGAATTGCCAAGAGTCATCATCAACATGACTAGCAAAGGGACGTCGACACGTGCCATTCCCGGGGTATCTCAACGAATGACTCAGTTGCAACTGGGACTATCAGACAACCTAATATGGAAAAGTGTAGAGGGGGTTACCCTTAGAAGATGAACTGTCAGATGTTGGCTCTGCAATTGCTTCTGATAGCACCGTTTTCAGCAAGGGACAACCCCGTGAGGCACTCATGATCAGTGCAGAACCAGTGGCTAAGATGCTTGAAGAGGTTATAGCCAAGCAAAAGGAGAATTTTAAGTTCGAGATGGAGATGGCCATGCAACAAATGAGAGAGATGCATGATCAGCAAATCCAAGCACTAATGAATCACCAGGGTGAATCAAGTCGTCTCAATGATGTCAACCAAATCGATAGCGACACGGATAGGGATAAAGACCGTAATGCTAATAATCCCCCGAATAAATGGAATGCGGGAGGTAGCCTCGAGAACGCTAGGGGTAACACTGCCATCCCTCCTCAAAATCACCCGAACGAAGATGTAAGTGAGAATGACAAGATAAAAGACCTTGAGAGTAAGATCAACACTCTGATTTCCGCCTAAAAGGTAAAGAAGACTGGTATACCATGTCCGTACCCAATGGAGTGAGAATCAATCCTGTATCCGGCGAAGTTCAATCTAATAAACTTTATGCCATTCGATGGGAAGGGCTGACCCATTCAGCATTTGATCTACTTCAAGTCCTACCTGGGGGTTATTTCGGGTAACGAGCCCTTGATGGTTCGGTCATTCGTTGGCACTCTTCGAGGAGTTGCCTTCAATTGGTATCGTCGTCTCAAGCCAGGGAGTATTAACAGCTGGGACAACATGAAGACCATGTTTGTTGTCAATTTCTTTGATGACGATACCGAGATATTCATCAGGATGTTGTTGGATGAAAAATAGAAGGACGGAGAGACGGTAGATAGTTTCGTCAAGCGGTTTCGAAATAAGAAAATGAATTGTCAGGACCCGATAACTGAGGAGTTCATTCTCCAGACCTGCCACAACAACCTCTCGTTAGATGTGCTCGAAGCAGTGGGAATGGCGCCGTCCAAGACATGGGGAGACTTGAAGGTGCGCGGGGAGCAAGCTGAGCGATTCCTTAAGAGGAAAAAGGCAGAAAGAGGCCAATGAACGGTAGTTACTCACAGAAAAAATTTTGTCCCACGCGGCAAAGGGAAGGAGCAGGTGAAAGCAGTGGGTGGAAACCAAACATTCCAGTTGCAGCCGCAGCAACAACCGCAATAGCGAGTGCCGCAATAATCGCAACCCTAATGGCAACAACGACCTCAAAAACAGAAGTCGTCAGAACCAAGGTTCCCCAAAGCCTGTTCTTTCAAGGAAGACGAGGTTCTCGGTATTTTCAAATACCTCCTAGAGAAAAATAAGATCCAGCTTCCACCAATCGTGAATCAGGAGGAGGCGAATAAGGTCACAGATCCGAGGTACTGTGCATTTCACAGAGTAGTTCACCGTCTAACAAAGTCGTGCTATCATCTCAAGGACAAGATCTAGGCTTTGATTGATGTAGGGGTCATTACCCCAAAGCTGCCCAAGGAGAAGAAAGTGGGGGCGAACATGATATCCATCAGCTTCGGATCAGTGCCTTTAACTTGGTTTCAACCAAGCCCTCGTTAAAGTAGGGATGAAGACGGTGAATGATGATCCTCATGGGCAACGTGAAAAGGGCTTGTGCCACATACCACCCCAAATGGTAAAATTCTTTGGGTCCGTCCTGACTTGCTCGAAGATGATCAATGGGCGGCCTCTTCATCCAAGAAAAAAAAATCAAAAGGCAAGGGGAAACTACGTCATGCCAATTCAGCAATCTTAGAGGAGAATGATGAACATATAATGACATTCCAGCTTTCCGAAGAGGAATATGAAGTCTTCGCCACTAGGAGTGGACACGAGTACAAATACAAGTATCCCGAAGCTTCTAATCCAAATGCTAAGATGCTGACGGAGCTAGGAGTGGTGGTGACTGCTCCTACGCGCGCTAAAAAATCACAGCAGCAGGCAATCGCCAAGGAGGACATTGCCAAACTGAAGGAGAAGCAACCCTAACATCAAGAGGTTCAAGTCCCGAAGCAGTCTCGATTCAATCGTCTGATTGGAAGGGACAAACTGGGAAGTTCGAGCTCCCCGTACCACTTTGATGTCATGGCCCAATTGGCTAACATCCCAGCGAGGATAATCCTCTATAAGCTGCTACAGTTGTCAAAAGAGACCAGAGAGGCTCTTCAAGAAGCTTTGGCTGACTCCGAGGTGTTCCTCACTCAGATCGAGCCAAATCCCGAAGAACCAGAGTCTTCAGCCTAGCAATGCAACCTCGCAACTAAGCACTTCCCCTGCATTATGTTTACCAAAAAAGATATGTAGACGAAAAATTCAAAGCACGACAGGCCGCTATATTTTACCTCGTACGTTGGCTCTAGCGAAGTTAACCGAATCCAAGTTGATCCGGGTTCTGCTGTGAGTGTCATGCCCCTCTGCCTGATGTATAGACTCAGGATTCTTGTCAGTAAACTAGCATCTACAGGCACGGTGATTTATGGATTTAATACCAGTGGGTCTCGGCCGCTAGGTAAAATCCGGATAAATTGCCAGATGGAATATTTGAAGTCTGAAGTCACATACTATGTGATTGATGCGAAGACTTCCTATAACTTATTATTGGGTCAGCTATGGATCCATAATAACGTTATAGTCCCCTCCATCCTTCATCAGTGTCTAAAATATGTTGACATGAATAATGAAGTCAAGACGGTGGTCGTGGATAAGCAACCGTCTAAGGGGTTAGAGAACTGCTTTACTGACTCCCTCCTTTATAGTAACGAGTCCGATGCTGACTCATCGGCCCAAGGCACTGACGGCGGCGAGGAAGCTGATACCGAAGCCGGGCTTGATTACGATGGTGGTTTTGTCATAAATGACATTGTACTCTTTGTAGTCAATCTTGACGATGGAGAATCGTCAGATGATAGTTGTAATTTGAAACTTGCCGACAATAAAATAAATAATAATTTAGAGTACTCACTGTCTCTTACTGATGTATTGAAAGGATTATACAATGACCCCGAGTTGCACATATCGATTCGGTCGTCTTGTGTAACACGGAAGCATATCCCAGACTCTTCCAGGACAACATTCATCATTCTGGGTAAAACAGGTGATGAAAAGGATTTGGTTTATGGTAAAGGAGATACAATTCTAGCACCAGACCACCTTTTGAGGGAGGATGTTAACGACGATAAGCTGGGCTCTCATCTGTTCAGATATAGTCCAGAAGTGCAGAACCTCATGAAAAGATGGGGGGTATGACTTTGCGCGAGGAGAGGGTCTTTATTTTGGACGAGGTCCTCAAGTCCCACCCAAATCTGCACAATTCCCAAAGGGGAAACTCGATAATTACTATAGATTCAGGAGAGGATTGGGGTATGTGTCTCCTTCAGAAGACGAATGCTGTTGGTTGATCGATAACCAATTATTCGGTTCGGAAGATGGATGTTCATCTGACTCCATTGCTTGGGATTCTAACGTCAGTATCAGTGAAATGTTCAAGAGTTTGATGTTGAATATGACTACAACCAACCCCACCACGATGGAGTACGAGAGCAGATGCCAATGTGGAAAGACCCGTAGATCCATCACCTCAACATGCAATACGGCGACCGATTCGAGAAAAGAGAACCCCCCTACCGAGGATGGAGTGGTCCAGATCAATATGGGTGACAAAGCACACCTAAGACCATATTCATTAGCAACAGTCTTTCTCCAGAGGAGAAAGAAGAGTTGATTACTCTTATCAGGGAATATATCGACGTTTTCACTTGGAACTATGAAGACATGCCAGGACTCGACCCAAATGTGGCGACGCACTATCTCAACATCAAGATGGATGCCAAACCCATCAAGCAACAGCAGAGACAGTTTCGTCCGCAGATTATGGAAGCAATTGTAGCGGAAGTGAAAAAGCTTATAGACTCGGGTTTCATCAAAGAAGAACAACATCCAGATTGGGTGGCGAATATTGTCCCGGTCCTAAAGAAGAATGGGATGATCAGAATCTGCATCAATTGTAGAAATCTGAACGCCGCATGTCCAAAAGACGACTTTCCTCTTCCAATCACTGACGTTATCATTAACAATACATGTGGATTGGAGAGAATGTCCTTCATGGACGGTTTTTCAGGTTATAATCAAATCAAGATGAACTCGGATGATGAAAAACACACGACATTCAGAACTCTCCTCAGTGTCTTCTGCTACATGGTCATGCCATTCGGTCTGAAGAACACAGGTGCCACGTACCAGCGAGCGACGACTGAGATTTTTCAGGAACATCTTCGAAAAACGGTTGAGTGCTACATCGATGAATTAGTCGTGAAGAGCCGCAACAAAAATGACCACATCAAAGACTTGAGGATAATGTTCAATCTCATGCGAAGTCATCAGTTAAAGATGAACCCTACCAAATCCTTCCTCGGAATGTCCAGCGGTAAATTCCTCAGATTCGTTGTCACCACTACGGGTATTCATATTGACCTAGATAAAGTGAAGGCGATACATGAATTACAACTCCCGAAGAATCTAAGAGAACTTAGAGGATTACAGGGGCGATTAGCTTATATCTGACGATTCATACCGAACCTCTTCGAAAATTACCAGTCGTTCTCCAAGCTAACTAAGAAAGGTGTGTCATTTGTCTAGGACGACGCCTGTCAAAAGGCATTCGAGGATATCAAAGCATATCTAGTGAATCCTCGTGTTCTCATTGCACTGCAGTCGGGTAAACCGTTCTTGATTTGCACCAAGGCGACGAACCATTCGCTAAGCACTTTACTCACACAAGATGATGACAGCGGTCAGGAATAGGCGGTGTATTACCTGAGTCAGACTTTAGTGGGTGCTGAATCCCACTATCCGATGATTGAGAAACAGTGCTTTGCATTAGTTTTCGCAGTTCAAAAGATGCGGTACTACTTAGTTGGATAGATGATTTATGTTATCTCCAACGTAAATCCAGTCCGGATATTCATGATGCAACCAGCCTCCATGAATTGGCATTTGGCAAAATGGGCTTTGCTATTGTCTCAATATGACTTATACTTCAAGTAACAGAAGTCGATCAAGGGACAGGTAATTTACGATCTCTTAGCAACTAACCCATCAACAGATACAGCTCAATTATATGATGACTTGCCAGATGAAACCCACGAAGTCAACACTACATCGCATCAGCAAATATGGCAATTGTACTTTGATGGAGCTTCTTGAGCAACCAATGTGGCAAATGTTGGCGGGGAGAGTTGCATCGACCTTCATTGATTTTGAACTCATTACAGCTTTATGCTCATACAGATGAATTCAAAATAAAACTCGTCTTTCTATAAGACTGGGTTACAATGAAAATCGAAATAAATAAAAATTACAATTTTCCCCAAAACAAACGCAAAAGCCCATTTATCGCGCTCCTACTTGCGTGGGTTCTTTGCCGGTGCTGGGTTTTATCTGTGGACCGCCACGTGATCGGATCCTAGTCAGATCTGAGATCTACACGATCAAAGGGGATTATCTCGCCAAGGAAATAATAGCCTGAAGCAAGTGAAATTGACCAAGAGAAGTCACAGCTCTTCTCGGGATCAAAACTAAGTTTGATCTGGAGGAATTACGTGTAGATCTGATCTAGATCTCTCGAACTTCCTCGCTTCATGCGTTGACGGGCTCGTTGAGATCTTAGATCTAGAATTCCCGGATCTAAGTGTAGACCGCTCCGGAATTCGACAAAGTCTCTCCTTCTTGCCCAAAAACCTAGATCCGTGCAAATGAGCACCCCTCCTCATATTTATAGATAAAAGAGGGGGTGTCAGATCTGTGGCCGAGCCGCCCACGTGGCTTCATTCCCGCATTTTTCCGAGCCCGATTCATTCAGTCGTGCCGAATCCTGAGTCCGGTTGGTTGTTTCGTCAGTTCTGGAGTCCGATTGGTTCAGTTCCGTCGACATTCGAGTCCGGTTGGTTCCATCTCGTCAATATTCGCTAATCTCATTGGATTTATTCCACAATTCGTCGCTTCACTGACTTGTACGCCTTGCCAACTCACTTCATGCGTTTGTCGACTCACTTTATGCGTTTACGGCGTGATTACGTCGTTAGTGGTTCGCCGTTGCTCTGTCAGATAGGTCATCGATCGTCAATCCCTCGTCACGAGTCACGTTCGGGAACTTATAGGCAATTTTCAACACCTACAGCAGGCACCCCAGAATGTTCAAAGATTTCTTCTAGAGTTGGAGTTGTCTTAGTTTCCCCAAGGAAGCATGTGATGCCTCGGGCTTACTTGCTAACCAAGCCGTGCTCCAATAATGTGGCTGAATACAACATGTTACTTATTGGACTCAGTTTCGCCAAAGAGCTGGGAGTCGAATATCTCGAAGTCTTTGGGAATTCTCAACTCATAGTCAGACAGATCCGTGAGAACTACAAAGTCAGGAATCCAGACTTGATTCCGTATCACCAGACGGCCGTTGAGATGGTAAACTCATTTGAAGAATTTTTCATCTAGTATATTCCGCGCCTCCAGAACACATACACGGATGCATTAGCAACGTTAGCAGTATTGTTAGCGCAACCTCCTAAGACTAAACAGTTAGTCATTGTGAGAACTCACCAACTATTTGTACCGATATATGATGAGGAGGACGACAAAGGAGTGGTCATTAGAGAGGTGTACACAACCCAAACTGAGCTAAAACTCCGGTATTGGCGTTTTCCTATAATTGACTATGTCCTATATGGTATTTTGCCAGAAGACGTAAGAGAGAGGGAATCGATCCGACGAAGAGCACCAAGGTTCTTTTATGATGCAGAGAACCGGACGTTATATCATCGCGGGTACGACGGTTTGCTGCTCCGATGCCTTTTGAACAAAGAAGCAGAAGAAGTTCTTAAGGAAGCACACGGAGGAGAGTGTGGCGCACAGCAACCTGCTCCCAAGCTTTATGATCGTATCAGAAGAATGGGCTACTTCTAGCCAACGATGATTAATAATGCAATCGAGTACGCTCGAAAGTGCCACGCATATCAAATACACGCGAATTATATGCATCAACCCCTAGAGCATTTGCGTCCTTCAGCTATATCTTGGCCGTTCGAGATGTGGGGGATGGACATTGTGTGTCCTATTTTTCCTCCGTCAATTAAAGATGATCGGTTTATTCTCGCGATTACCGACTATTTCTCCAAATGAGCTGAAGCAATTCCACTTAAAGAAGTGAAAACAAACAATGTCATCAAGTTCATCAAGCATCATGTCATCTATCGACACGGCATGCCGAGACGGATCATACATGACAATGGTCCTCAATTCGCCAGCAATGCTTTCATCAAGTTTTGCGAGAAGTTTAAGATTCAAGACATCTCGTCGACGGCTTATAATCCCATTGCAAATGGATTAGCGGATGCATTCAACAAGACAATCATTAAGATCTTGTCGAAACTCGTGAAGACCAATAAATGTGATTACGATGATAAACTCGGAGAAGCACTCTGGGCATATCGCACCACAATACGCACGCCTACCGGATCTACCCCATATTCTCTACTATACGGATGTGGAGCTGCACTTCCATTAGAAATTTAAATCCCATCACTTCGTATCGCCCTCACAACTGAGACGACGACGGAAGAATAATATCGGAGATGTCTTGAAGAGCTCGAGATGTTAGATGAAAAACGCTTGGAAGCTCAACAACACATCGAGTTTTACCAAACCAGAATGTCGAGGGCTTTTAACAAGAGAGTCTGACAGAGAAGCTTTAAGGAAGGAGATCTGGTCCTCGCTGCTCGA
>JBAKGM010000365.1:27884347-27898644 GCA_037177215.1 Asparagus racemosus | reverse complement strand
AGCCGCATCCAAGTGAAAGGGGCCTTATGTTGGTATCCCAAAAAGATTTTTGTTTAATCTCTATATGAAAATCAATGGGTGCCACCTCACATGCGAATTTATGACCAAAAGATGGTCTCAACCGACCTTCTCTAAGTATTTGGCACTCGGCGCTGCAGTACCTCGGCTGATTGCTATAGTGCAGGCTGACCCCGAGAGGCATTACCCGTCGTCCACCGCTACAGTAGACCGACACCCACTACAGTCCTCGACCGACTGCTACAGTATCATCTGCTATAGTACTGCTGACTTCCTAAGCATTCTGCTACAATAGACCGACCCCCTGCTACAGTCTCGACCGACTGCTACAGTGTGATTTGCTACAGTATCGACCGACTGCTACAGTATCGTCTACTACGATACAGTCCGACTGCTATAGTACCGACTGGCTTCCTAAAGTCATTCTGCTACAATAAACGACCCCGTTATAGTCTCGACTGACTGCTACGGTGTTGTCTGCTACAATGCCATCTACTACAGTGCCGGCCGCTTCCTGAGCCGCCTGCTACAGCAGACTGATCTTCCTGCTACAGTACCTCGGCCGACTGCTACAGTGTCGTCTGCTACAGTGCCTACTGGCTTCCTAAGTCGTTTGCTACAGTAGACCGCCCCCCCCGCTATAGTACCGGCCAACTTCCTAAGTCGTCCTGCTACAGCATACCGACTCGTCTGTTAGAGTACCCTCGGACGATTGCTACAGTAATGGTGCTATAGTACCTCAGAGAGGGTACAATGCTTCCTGCTGTAATGGTTGGCCTTGAGCCCTACGCCAATAACAAGTAAACATCACAATTAATTGTGCTGTGCTGGCCACATGGCTTTGTAACCACTCCCCGTGCCTCACATCAAATCAATGGTGACTCGCTCCACACATACGCTAACATGTGTAAAACCAATGCTAAAGTGACCAAATTGCCCCTTTCTCATTATTAAAAAGAGAGAAACTATTCTCATAGTAAAGGTACACTATTTTTTCTCCCCCTGCACTCTGTAATTAAGAACTCTTACTGTTCAGCTTCTCCTCCATTAAAGCTCACTTACTGACTGTATCGTCGGAGGTATAACGGGGGAAACAAGCCCCGTCCTCTCACGAGCTTCTACCTGTGCAGGGGGGAAGAAAGGCCTAACTCAGAGCTAGATATTTGGGGGAGAGAGCGGATTGCCGTCATCATCATCATCCAAAATGTCAAACTAGTTTTGACCAAGATTAGTGACTGTGTGATCGATCATCAACAGTTTGGTGCCCACCGTGCGGCCTCTCTCTCCTTCGAGCAATCATACCTGGATCTGAGCATATGACCAGTGATCTTTTCTAGCTTGGAAACCTACCATTTGGGCTACACAACTCAAGCCTAGCTCTAAGACTCTACTGAAAAGATCACCCAATTAGTTCAAGTATAGTAAACAGCAATTTGGGAGCCACAAACGATCTCGGGTGGCCCAAAAATTGTGGATGTCATGACACAATTATTTGTGTTACAGTAGCCGACTTGGCGCTATAGTGGTTGACCTTCTCAACCTCTTTCTAGGGCATTCTCACTCGGTGCTACAGTGACCGAGTCGATTGCTACAGTAACCAAGTCATCAGCTACAGTGCTGACTCTTCTGCTACAGTAACAACCTAGGCGCTACAGTGGCCGACCGCCTCAACAGGAAGTTTTTACACTAAATTTGTATTGTAAATCCTATTTCTGAACTTCTATATGAATAGAATCTTACTTCTAACGATTATTCTAACTCAAATTGTGTAAGTAGGGTCCCAGCTATCAATTCATCACGCCAGATCAGATCAGCCTTCTCACTAAAAGCGAGTTGCAACAACCCAACTTCACTTGCTGAGTGGGGGTAGTTTCTCTGTTAGAGACGAGTTCGGAAGATCCTTCCCACTGGGCTAAGTCGAGGTACATCCTTCTCACCTAATACAAGCCGAGACATCCCACTCACTTAGCTCGAGTGGAGGTAACCTCCTTACTGGGTGTAGTTCAGGCGACCCTTCCTGCTAGGTCGAATCAAAGGACCCTTCTCGCCACGACGAGTCGAGGAACCCTTCTCACCTAGTTGAGACAGGCGACCCAACTTACTCAGTCAAGCGAACATACCCCTCTCACTAAGTCGAGTTAGGGCATTCCCTCTTGTTTAGGATGAGTCAAGGGGCCCTTCTCACCTAATCGCGACAAGTGATCCAACTCGCTCAAGCAAACAACCACACCCCACTTGCTAAGTCAAGTCGGATTGTCCAACTACGCTAAACCAAGTCAAGGAGCGCAAGCCTCAAAATAGAGAACAGCATTGCCGAATAAGACCTAGGTGCCACGTGGCTTTTCATTCAGTGCTATAATGCTGACTTCTAGAGCCGACCTTTCTCTCCCAGGTCGAAGTCGATCTCTCCTCCCTGGTCGAGTCGGTCTCTCCTCCCAGGTCGAGTCGGCCCCTCCTTCCTGGTCGAGCCGGTCTTTCCTCCCACGTCGAGTCGGTCCCTCCTCCCTGGTCGAGTCGTTCTCTCCTCCTAGGTCGAGTCGATATCTCCTCCCTGGTCGAGTCGGTCTCTCCTCCCAGATCGAGTCGGCCCCTCCTCCCTGGTCGAGCCGGTCTTTCCTCCCAGGTCGAGTCGGCCCCTCCTCCCTGGTCAAGTCATTCTCTCCTCCTAGTTCGAGTTGATCTCTCCTCCCTGGTCGATTCGGTCTCTCCTCCCAGGTCGAGTCGGCCCCACCTTCCTGATCGAGCCGGTCTTTCCTCCTAGGTCGAGTTGGCCTCTCCTCCTTGGTCGAGTCGGCCCCCCTCCCTGGTCGAGTCAATCGAACCAATCCTTACAAGTCGACAAGCGGTGGTTAGATTTCGCTCGGACCCAGCTTAAGCCGCATCCAAGTGAAAGGGGCCTTATGTTGGTACCCTAAAAAGATTTTTTGTTTAATCTCTATATGAAAATCAATGGGTGCTACCTCACATGCGAATTTAAAACCGAAAGACGGTCTCAACCGACCTTCTCTAAGTATTTAGCACTCGGCGCTACAGTACCTCGGAGGCCCGCTACAGTGTCGTCTGCTATAGTACCGACCGACTCCCTGAAGTCGTTTGCTACAGTAGACTCCGCTACAACACCCCCGATCGACTGCTACAGTGTCGTCTGCTACAGTACTGACCGATTGCTACAGTAGCGTCTGCTATAGCACCGGCCGACTGCTACAGTGTCGTCTGCTGCAGTGCCAGCCGACTCCCTAAATCGTTCTGCTACAGTAGACCGACCCCCCCGCTACAGCCCAGCCGACTGCTACAGTGTCATCTGCTACAGTATCATCTGCTACAGTGCTGGCTGCTGCAGTGTCGTCTACTATAGGCACCCAACAGCCTAAGTCGCCCTGCTATAGCAAACCGACTCGCCTGCTAGAGTACCCTCGAACGATTGCTACAGTAATGGTGCTACAGTGCCTCGGAGATGCTACAGTACTTCCTGCTGTAATGGTTGCCCTTGATCCCTGCGCCAACAACAAGTCAACATTACAATTAATTGCGCTGTGCTGGCCACATGACTTTGTAACCACTCCCCATGCCTCACATCAAATTAACGGTGACTCACTCCACACATAAGTTGACATGTGTAAAACCAATGCTAAAGTGACCAAACTGCTCCTCTCTCATTCCTACAAAGAGAGAAACTATTCTCATAGTAAAGGTACGCTATTCTTCTCCCCCTGCACTTTGCAACTAAAAACTCCTACTGTTCATCTTCTCCTCCACTCAAGCTCACTTACTGACTTGATCGTCAGAGATATAACGGAGGAAACAAGCCCCGTCCTCTCACGAGCTTCTACTGTGCAGGGGCGAGATCGGCCCAACTCAAAGCCAGATATTCGGGGGAAAGAGCGGATCCCCGTCATCATCATCATCCGAAACGTCAAATCAGTTTTCACCGAGATTAGTTGACTGTGTGATCGACCATCAACAGTAGGCTATAAGTCGAACCACGCATATCCGTATATTATTTGTATTCTTGATGTTTTTCATATTTATGTATGATTAATATTAGTTTATCCTAAAGATTTGTTATAACAATACTTTTTGTTGAGATTTACGCTTTAATTATCTGATGACTTGCTAGTAACATGTACTGCCATTTAATAAAATAATGCATAGCTATTATTTTAATTGCTTTCATTCCATCGGAAGAACGAGTATGCAAAAGACGATTTGGTTAGTCCTTACCAAATGCTCGTGATGTGTGTCTCAAAATAATTTTTCCACTTGAATCAGTATAGAAGTACAATAATTTTTCCACTTGAATCAGTATAGAAGTACTTCTGAAATTTAGGCGTGCGTTTGTTAATTTTTCAAAACTGGGCTAGATTTTTGAAAGAGTTTTTATTTGGTAAACAACAGAGCTAAATCTGACCCTATTTTTATAGGTCACAATATGACATTAAATCAGTTTCCTTTGGACCAGGAGAGTTTAGTCCAAAAGAAAACTAGTTTAGCACAAAACTGAGTCAGGGTTGATCCTGACTTAATTTTATATAGTTTACCAAACACACCCTAATAAATTAGAAAATAACTTTAGTACTAACGTAATGAATCGTTCTATTCTCTATTCAAAGTGTCATTATGTCAAGTACGAGGAGAAAGTATCTCATAGGCTATCCATGGATGAATGGCAGATCTATAGGATCTCAACCCTTAGATCCCCTTAAATCTGGACACAAATCTCAAAATACAAAAGATCTCAGAGTTGAGATCTCATGAATCTGCCATTCATCCATGTACCTGGTCTATAACATACTTTCTGCAAGTACGAGAGAGAGAGAGAGAGAGTCACGGAAATTGTTTTTTATTTTGCAATGCCCTTCGCATGCTCCATAGTTTAGATCAGTTCGGGGCTGTTTGGCTCCTCCCGGTAAAAGAAGATGAAAGTTACTGTAGCGCAGAATCAGAGATGATTCTTGATTCTGATGTTACAGTAACTTTCCTCTAAAATCTTCTCTTTTGGAGAGGCTTTGCTGCAAAGCTGCTACCTAGAATTTTTTTACCACGTCAGCATCCACTTACACAACCAAACAACGTAAAAAAGGGAAAAGTTACTATAGCTACAGCTACAGTGACTTTCAACCAAAAACATCCAACCAAACAGCCCCTTCGTCACTGGCTTCCGATAAATAGTAAACACCCTCACGGCCTCACCAGCAGCTGCCAAATGCGTTGAACCGACCCCCACACCAGTCCAAATTATAATATTATATAATCTTGTATCTCTCTCTCTCTCTCTCTCTTCCCAGATCCACACAAACAAAAATCTCCACTCCCCTCATCCTCCTCCTGCTCCTCCACCGCCGCAGCCTCAAAATGAGTGACAACTCCGAAATCCTCACCGACTTCCCCCCGTTCCTCCGTGTCTACAAGTCCGGCCGCGTTCACCGCCTCGTCGGCACCGACACCGTCCCAGCCGGCCTCGACCCCTCCACCGGCGTCACCTCCAAAGACGTCACCATCAACCCCGACGTCACCGCCCGCCTCTACCTCCCCAAAACCACCACAACCACCCAGAAGCTCCCGATCCTCGTCTACATCCACGGCGGCGGCTTCATGATCGAGTCCCCCTTCTCCCCCACCTACCATTCCCACCTCAACTCCCTCGTCTCCCAAGCCAACGTCGTCGCCCTCTCCGTCCATTACCGCCTCGCCCCCGAGCACCGCCTCCCCGCCGCCTACGACGACTCCTCGGCCGCTCTCCAATGGGCCGTCTCCCCCGATGCGGACCCGTGGTTGACCCAATTCGGAGACACAGGCCGCGTGTTCGTCGCAGGCGACAGCGCAGGCGGCAACATAGCCCACCATGTGGCCATGCGAGCCGATAAAATCAAAGGGGTTATTTTGATCCATCCGTACTTTTGGGGGACCGAGCCGATCGGATCCGAGGTCGCGAGGGACCCGAAGGAGAGGAAGTTTTATGAGGATGTTTGGAAGCAGGTGAATTCAGAAGGGGCGCACGCGGACGACCCCATGATTAACGTGATGGCGGAGAACGCGCCGAGCTTGAAAGGGTTGCCGTGCGAGAGGGTGATGGTGTGCGTGGCCGGGAAGGACGCGTTGGCGGAGAGGGGGAGGGCGTATTACGAGGCGCTGAAGGGGAGCGGGTGGGAGGGGGAGGTGGAACTGGTGGATATCGAGGACGTGGATCACTGCTTTCACTTGCAGAAGCCGGAGGTGGATGAGGCGAAGGGGTTAATGGACAAGATGGTTGCTTTCTTTGCAAAATAAACCTAGTTTTAATAGCTGCTTTTTCAAATAAGCATGTGAGGTCCTGAGGAAACCGCCGAGTGTTTGGGTTATGTATGGCTTGAATATCGGAGTGTGAGAATTCTCTTTTATTAAATCTTACAATTGAAATATGTTGTGTTAATTGAGAAACCTGGCTTTCAAATTGAGAAGGAATCGTTTGCAGGTTGATGAGAAATGAGTTGTTTTTAGGATATGATTATAAAATTGCTGGCAGGTTCAGAAGATCGCAGCATATGCTGAGCATCCACTAGAGGTGGGAGTGGGCTGGTTGGCCCGTGGGCCGTACCCCGATGTCCGCCACAACCTGTCGCAGCCCGTAGTGGGCTGCGTCCGACGCGGCCTGGTTCCATCCTGGCAATGGACCCCCTACGTCCAGGCATGGACCCGGGACCATAAAGATGGCGCCAAACGCACCTGCCAAGCTTAGGCCCAGTCATAATTGGCAGGAAGTGGAGGGGTTGAATATGGCCGATTAAAAATAGCCAACAATTTTGGTGCTTCATTAGAGTATCGGTGGCATATTTTATTTGTTTCCTTGAAAATCTCTCTCACACCCAAAATTTAAGCGGAGAGGTGCTTCACACCCAAAAGTGTAATTTTACTAGAACTTCTATTTTGTTAAAAGGTTAATTTAGAAAGTAAAAATAAAAAGGGGAACAGATTTTAGGTAAGTGACAAAGTTATGTTTCTTAATTCTTTCAAAACTTTTTTTATAAATTTTTTTTATTGTATGAAAACTCCGGTTATTTAACCTATAAAATCTCTTATTTTTTATTGACTTTAAACAAGTTAATTTATTTAAAGTCCTTTTTTTTTCCTTTCAAACTCTTCTTTTATTTATATTTTGTGTCTGGAATTTTTTATATTTTCCACGGGAATATTTCTAAATATTATTCAAATTTTTGTAATTTTTTATGGAATTAGTATTTTCTATCTTTGTACAGTGTTTTCTCCATATCAAAATTAGTCTTACTTATTTATCTACTATTTTCTTATCTAAAGCAGAAGCCTCAAAACTACTCCCATAAACAGTAAATCTTAGGTGGACCAAGGAGCTTCCACCCAGTTTTCCACCTCATTATATATTCGTTTCTTTTTTATTTCAAAATTGCCCACGTACAAGAGTTTTAACTGATTCCCTTTATCTTGTAAAACAACCAGCAAATAACTGATTCCCTTTATCCCCTAAAAAACAACCAAGAAATTGAAAAGGATACGGTATTGCAGATGTCCCCAAAGAAAATTTTTTAAAAAAAGCTAAACAAGCACCCTTATTCTTGAGAAGATTATGGTAGGTTTTCTTACTAAATCTTCAAAGTTTTCATTGATTTATTTTCTTGCCGTTTAATGCGAATCTAACCCTTTACTGAATTTAATCACACAGATTATGATAGATTTTCTTACTAATTCTTCAAATTTTTCATTGATTTATTTTCTTGCCATTTGATGTGAATCTAAACTTTAATGAGTTTAATCATATATTTCCTTTCAACTAATTTATTTATGGTTGATTTAATATAGGTAACTGATCTTTATACCTTTGCTGGACTTTCAATCAACTCTCGAGACATCTTATGACCTTTGCAATTTGCTTGATCATTCTTTACTCTATTATTGCTTGTTACAAGCATTTTATATTTATTATTGTATATTTTATGAAGATGCATTCGTAACCTAATAATTTATCCATAATTGATCTTTCTTTGCTCCTTTATTGACTGTTGTAAGTAATTTCATAACTAGAGGCCAAAACAAAACTTTTTTCAGAAGGATTTAATGGAGGACCATAGAGAAAAAAAATCATTAAAAAATATTAAAAAAATTGATAATGAACAATAGTGTTGATGTCAAAGTTCTCAACAGCGAGATTAGCTGGTAATTCCGAGTTTTAGCGACGGTGGCTTGGGGGTGATCTTGAGGATGGGGGTCTCCTCATCTCTCTCTAACAGCCGATCCCTTGTTGAGATAAGAAAGCTGCAAAAAGAAGTACGTTAGAGAACTGGAGTTGGGTTCTCTGGTGATTCCTCCGACGATAAATGTTTAATCTTGAGTGAAGAAGATACCAATGAACTAAATGAATTCTCAGTCTAATTGCGCAGAAATTGCATGCCTGAGGCCCTCCAAGGGAGCACTAGCCCCTCCCCCGACCTAGTAGGTGATGAGCCCATGTACATATCCGGCCGGGGAGGGTAGAAGCGTAATTGTGGCTGAGTCCAGGCTGATAGCTAGATCGGTAGAGTTGACAGGTATTGACTTTGCGCTCGATGAGTCATCTATGATTGGATGTGATGGTGGTTGAAGAGGTACGGCAAGTGATGAGACATGAGGATTCATGGCACTTGTGATGATGACAATGGATAACTTTCGGCGTGGGTCTCGAGAACGAACTGCCTCTCGAGAACGAACTGCCTCTCGAGTCTGCTTTGTGAGAGGGATGACAAATACCACATTTATTATTGGCCTTGCAAGTTGTCAACTCGTCCTTGAGCTAATAAGGGGGGTCAACTTGAATGACGAGGTCGAGTGAGAGCTGGTCTCGACTCGGCCTTCCCCTAAAAAGGGATAAGTGCTTCTAGTGATCAAGTCACCCTGGCTGGGGAGCGAGCTGATCTGATGATTAATATTGACCTGTGAAACGTGTCGACTTTGAGAGGAGGATTATCACTTGGTGTAATCATTGCCCTAACAAGTAACAGGCGGTGCTTCGCACGGGCTTGAATACTAGTTTTTTATATTATGGAACTTCAAATATTGTCCCCTGGAATGAAATTTTAATGTGCATATTATTTTTTTGTCTTTATTCTTTTCCTTTTTAATTAATTTTGAAAAGATAAAAACTTGCATAAAGTAAGATACTTATCTCTAAATGAACTAAATCAGTAAAATCTATATACACATATAATTATAGACTTTATCTCTATCATATGCCATGAACGAGATCATGATTGAATAGATTGAACATTTATCCTAAGGCGTGAATGAGAGATCATTAGAAAATAGAAGTAGATAAGTGGGTGAAGTAGTTATGGGAGGAGAGATAATAGAGAAGGAACTGAATACGAAAGGAAAATGTATCCTTTTTATTTTTGCAGCCCAACTTTAATTTTCTACCAATTTAAAAATTGTGAAAACTCTTACTTTCGAAGCGCCAAAGCAACGCACACGCTAACACATAAAATATTTTTTGTTGGATAAATGTTCATACGGTAATTTTGTACAAAGTCATAATTGTTGGGATTTTATTTTTATTCTTTGTAATTTTAAGAGTTTTGTTTTTCATGAAAACCACCTTTAAAGTTGGCGTAATATATAGAAACAACCTTTGCCTTTTCTTTTCTAAAACAGAAACCACCTTTAAACATGGTTTATGTTGCAATCAATCACTTTCTCACAATTCTTGCTCAAATTTTACACGCATTGCCCATTTTGCCCTCATATAATACACCTGGATATCACATGTTTTGCACTTTCACCCACCATTAACTAGGGTTTAATTAGGGTTCTCCCTATCAAAATAAAAGTTAAAAAAAATATAACTAGAATTTAAGAAGGATTCTCCCCACTAAAATAAAAGTAGAAAAATAAAAAAAAGGAAGCGAAGCAGAGTCGACCTCAGCCTCTCTCTCACTGAAATTAAAGAAACCTTAAATCACTCGATCTCCTACTTTTATCATTGGAATTGAATATCTCAGGGCATCCTTTCATGCTTTTGGTCATCGTCTAAGAGTAAAAGCAGATTCGAACTTAGACCTTGCTATCGGCATTGTCGGTGGTCCACTCTTGACGTCATGGTTAGATGAATTGAAAATTCAGTTTAAAATTCAATTTTTATATGAAATTGAGTGCTTTGTAGCACATTTAGGGTTTTTTTATTTGCATTTAGGGTTTGTTTAATTGAAAATTGATTTAGATTTTATAAGTAGTGATGAAAAGGACTAGGGTAAATTAGGGCTCTTACAGATTTTATGTGGAGGATCATTTATTTGATGCGTTGTACTAAGACTTCTAGTTCTTCACTAAATTTCATTTAGAATGTTCAAAGTTGCCAATTGCTAAGTTATTTGTCATATGAATTGTGAAATGTTAGTTGCTAAGTTGCAGAAAAGAATACATAATATGTCTATAGAAACTCATCTCAAAATCTTTACATTCACACTCTCCATTCTGTTACTTAATAATGCATCCATACTAAAACTTGAACGATCATTTTAATAGATGTTAAGGCGAATGACTCGAAAACTGATTGCATATTAAATTCACAATAGAACACAGAATGCAAGTTGCTCTCTATCTAAAATCTGATATAGATAAATAAAAATTCAGGAAATCAACAAGTATCTAGCTTAATTGGGTTTTTTTTCAGAACAGCTTGATTGGAAAATTTGAGATAGATAAATGGAGTAGGGGGTAGATAATATGTATAGGCTGTCTTGCTTAAAGCAGTTATTTCCCTTTGTTATCTGAAGATGGGAAGAACATTCACCACATAGTTCTTTGGTGTGTGTTTTAGTTGGCATGTAAAGTAATGGGACCTGTAAATATGATACATGTAGTATCTGTAAGGTTATTTCTCAAGTCAGTGCTGTGTAGTTTATATGCTTTTGGGGCTAGAAATGGAGTTGGTCTTTTAATTTGGTTTGAAGCTACCTTGGATATTGTTCCTTTGTATGATTAGTTAGTTTTATTTGTCCTCTTTTCTTTCATTATACATCTAAAAATGAATACATGTGTAATGTAGTTTAATATTATTTGATAGTTTATTTTCTTATTATTTAGTTCATTGTTAAGTTTATTGATGAAGCATATGTGGATGTGTCATTGCAGGATGTATGATTTTTTTCATAGTGGAGAATCACCGTGGTGGTAGGTCCACATGGGATGAGGGGAATTCTGAAGTATGTTGGTGGTAAAGTTCAAGTTAAAGATTATCATATTATAGATTTATTCTTTTTATGGGAGTTGAAAGATGTTGTTATAAATGACTTAAAGCATAACAATTTACTAGAGTTGTAGTATAAGATTCCTGGTACTAATTTAGCACATGGTGCTAAGCATATTGTGAAGGATAATAACATAAATGATATGGTTTGCAGTCTTGGGTCAACCAAGAGAATATTTGTTTATGTTATGCGTGGAGTCGATGAGTATCATGGTGAGTTAGATGTTAAAGTTGATGAGGCAGCTCATGATGCTACAACTAGTTGATAGATCCATTCAAATGCCCAACATGATAAAGATAATGCTAAAACAATTGACCTTAGTGGTTCATTTGCCATCTCAACATGAAAATGTGATAGCACCCAAAAATGGTGACCAACGTGAAAATGTAGCACCAATCAGTGAAGAGCATAATGTACCACCACAAAGCAGTGAAGAGGAAAATGTGCAACCCCTAATAAGCAATGTTCAAAGTGAGGAGGATCTGATTGATGTAGAAGTGGAGGATGAGAATGATAAAAGTGATGCTTCAAGTTGTTAACTTAGTGAATCTAATTATGATTATGATCAAGAGGAGGATGATATAAATGATTTACCACCAGATAAGATTAGTGAAGCACAACCACCCAATAGTGAGGGAGTCAATGAGTTTGTTAGTGACTTACCTGAAGTTGAATAGGATATTGGTTGCAAAACTGAAGAAATAGATAGCTTGTATAGTTCTGACGAAGAGGGATGACCTCATTTAGAGTTCAATCGAGAGGGTGATTTTGATAGACCAATTGAGATTAAAATTGGTCTTAGATTTACAGAGGATGTCACACTACGGAAGGCGCTAAAGTTGTATGCACTACAAAAGGGTTTGATTACTATTACTTGCACATTGATAAGAAGAGAGTGTCAATATATTGCAAATATAGATGTATGTGTCAGAATAATTTTAAACATGGTGTGAATTTCAAACATAAATGGGGTTGTGTGGTAGTTTGCAGGTTTAAAGTTCGTGCAATGACTAATGAAGCCATTTTTCAGATAAAATCTAGAGATCTTAAGCATGACAATTGTGGTGGACATAAAAATGTAAACTCCAAAGTTTTATCTCCTTGGTTGGTTGAGAAATATCATATATTATTAGAGATGATCCCAATTTTATCATAGCTAGGTGTCTTTCTCAGTCTCCAAAGTTTTATCCGATGGCAGGCAACGAAGCCCATATTTCTCAAACTGAGTTTGATGAGTTGAAGACCGATGTCAATCAGATTAAGACTACAGTAGATCAACTTGCATCGATAATGGAGCGTTTGATCCGTTCATGGTCGCCAACGACATGATTTGAATCCACATGACGAATTCAACAGTGACGGTGATAGCTATGAAGCCCCACGCCGTGGTGATGATTGTAGGGACCACCGACAATGGGACAATTATGATGCTAGACGGTTCAAGATGAAGATGGATCTGCCATATTTTAACGGGCAAGTTCATATCAAAGAATTTCTTGATTGGGTTGCAGAGGTGGAGAGGTTTTTCCAGTATATGGAGAAACCAGATGAGCGGAAGGTTAAATTGGTAGCCTACCGACTTAAGGATGGAGCATCTGCTTGGTAGAAATCAGTATGCATGAATCGATCCCGTCAAGGAAAGCTGAAAGTCGATAAGTGGGAGAAGATGAAGAAGTTATTAAAAGCTCATTTCCTTCCTACCTATTATTATATGTTCAATCGATATCCAAGTGCATATTCTAACTATGATCATGTAGAGATTAAACAAGCACAATCTGCCCCTAAGCAAGATCTTGGAGTTATGAAGAGGACTCAAGAAGCAACAAAGAGAGAAGAACCATCTTAGAAGTATAATATCTTTTGCATGAGATGCACTGTGATGCAGAAAGTTTGTAATGTTATCATTGATAGTCACAATAGCAAGGATCTTATCTCTCGGCGTATGGTGAATAAGTTAGATTTGAAGACAGAGAAAGACCCCCCTCCTTACAAGATCGACTGGATTCACAAGGGCAATAATGTGCATAACGATGAGATGTGTCGGGTATCTTTTTCTATCAGCTGTAACTATGTCGATGAGGTGTTATGTGATGTGGTCAAGATGGATACTTGTCATATGCTTTTAGGTAGGCCATGGCAGTTAGATGTTGGTGCCACCCACAGGAACAGAGACCCTTGTATCTTCAAGAAGGATGGACGTCGAATTGCACTCATGCCTCTTCTAGAAAAAGAGATATCCAACATAGAGACTACTGAAAAGAAGAGACCATTGGTGGCAAATAATGAGGCTTTAGCAGAAAATTTGAAACAATCTGAAGAGGTTTATGATTTGGTAATAATTGAAAAAGACGAACCTACCCGAATCGAGATTCCTCTTGATGAGCAAGCCCCTATTGCGAGCAAGATTCTTGATGTTGATGGTGATATGTCAGTGAAGATAGATATTATGCATGGAGTTTCTAAAACTATTGTGAGTGATATTATATTTGTTAATGTTGTTGCAATAAATGAGAAGGGCAATAAATGAGAAGGGTACAATTGAGAGCAAGGTGATTGATGATATGTGTGAACTATTTAGTGGAGAGCCCAAAAGAAAGGAGATGGAGTGCAAGAAAAATTCTTTTGAAATAAAGAGTGTCAATGATTTTGATAATATTGAGATGAAACTACATGCACAAGAATATAAAAAGCAACAAAAAAATAATTTAGAGGAGTTTTTCAAGTCATCTTTAGATCCATATGCCATAAGTCACACTAAGATAATGTGGGAAAGATTCATTCAAAAGTTTGATTCTGAAGAAGCCGTAGCTGAGAAGGTAAAAAACATATGGAGAAATTCAATGCTAAGTATAAGGTAGACGCTGCTCGATGTAGGAGAAGGAAAATATTTATTAAGGAAACTACTATTCAAACAAATATAGGCTCAGGGTCGAGCTTCTTTCAACGAGGAGAAACTGATGTAGGACACTTAACGGACAATTTCATGGAGGATTGGGACAATCACAAACTAAATGCCCAAACATACATGTTATTGATTTTCGGAAAGAAATG
>JBAKGM010000365.1:27859944-27884247 GCA_037177215.1 Asparagus racemosus | reverse complement strand
CACAAGGACAATAATGTGCAGAACGATGAGATGTGCCAGGTATCTTTTTGTATCAGCCGCAACTATGTCGATGAGGTGTTATGTGATGTGGTCGAGATGGATACTTGTCATATACTTTTAGGTAGGCCATGGCAGTTAGATGTTGGTGCCATCCACAGGAACAGAGATAATGCTTGTATCTTCAAGAAGGATGGACGTTGAATTGCACTCATGCCTCTTTTAGAAAAAGAGACATCCAACATAGAGACTACTGAAAATAAGAGACCATTGGTGGCAAATAACGAGGCTTTAGCGGAAAATTTGAAACAATCTGAAGAGGTTTATGATTTGGTTATAATTGAAAAAGATGAACCTGCCCGAATCGAGATTCCTCTTGATGAGCAAGCCCCTATTGCGAGCAAGATTCTTGATGTTGATAGTGATATGTCAGTGAAGATAGATATTATGCATGGAGTTTCTGAAACTATTGTGAGTGATATTATATTTGTTAATGTTGTTGCAATAAATGAGAAGGGTACAATTGAGAGCGAGGTGATTGATGATATGTGTGAACTGCTTAGTGGAGAGCCTAAAAGAAAGGAGATGTAGTGCAAGAAAAATTCTTTTGAAATAAAGAGTGTCAATGATTTTGACAATATTGAGATGAAACTACATGCACAAGAATATAAAAAGCAACAAAAAAAATAATTTAGAGGAGTTTTTCAAGTCATCTTTCGATCCATATGCCGTAAGTCACACTAAGATAATGTGGGAAAGATTCATTTAAAAGTTTGATTCTGAAGAAGCCCTAGCTGAGAAGGTAAAAGAACATATGGAGAAAGTCAATGCTAAGTATAAGGCAGACGTTGCTCGATGTAGGAGAAGAAAAGTATTTATTAAGGAAACTACTATTCAAACAAATATAGAATCAGGGCCGAGCTTCTTTCAACGAGGAGAGACTGATGTAGGACGCTTAACGGACAATTTCATGAAGGATTGGGACAATCACAAACTAAATGCACATACATACATGTTATTGATTTTCGGAAAGAAATGATCATATCTTCCAATCCATAGGACGGATTCTAACATATTATATATGTAAATCACCTATCTTGACAAGACGAAGCCAACCGAATTATCAGATTTCTAAAATCTTATCAGTATCACTAGTTGTTAGTAAAAATCTGAAAATAATTAATATTTAGTTTATCTTTAGTAATAAAGTTATAGTCAATTTAGATTAGGAAGTAAATTCAATGTTAGAGTCAAATTAGATTAGGAAATAAATTTAATTTTGATTCATAATTTATTTCCTCTATTATAGGGAGTCTTTTTAGGATAGGATTTGATAAATTTAATTTTGATTCATAATTTGTTTCCTCTATTATAGGAGTCTTTTTAGGATAGTATTTAATACTTTCTATATCTTTGTAATTCTAGTCTTATTAGGAATTTAGTTTATTTTTCTATTTAAGAAGAGTTTTGTAAGCCCTGGAGGCATATAACTTTTTATCAATAAAATTCCTCTTATTAAATTTCTTCGTGGATTCAGAGATCATTCTTTGTGGATTCAAAGAACACCCCTTGGTGGATTCCGAGGTTTTACTTCCGCGCTGTGTCAAGATTTATCTTCTTGCTTTATTATTTTATGCTTTGTAGTATAGATTTTTTTTATTTTTTTTCTTTTCCTGCTTTGTACTTTAGATTTATTTCTTACTCTTTTATTTCATGCTTAGTAGTACAGATTTTTTTATTTCTTTCTTTTCTTGCTTCGTAGTTTAGATTTATTTTCTTTTTATGCTTTATAGTTTAGATTTTAATTTATTACTTTTAATTTCTAGTATGAGTAGCTAATCTCTTTAAGATTTCTAAGGATTAGATGAAACTAGTCCAATTTCCTTTTGGTTTTTGAATTGCTCTCTTTTATACTTAAAACGATCATATTTAGGATAATTAACTAGAGAACTAATTGATAGAAAAAGAATTTGATAGGCTATGCTTATGTTAAATAGTTTGATAGTTTTGTTTTTTTTCAATTCTTGGGTTACTATCTAGTTGTTTATTTCTTTTTATGAGTAGTAATATTGCTTGAATATGTTTTGATAGGTTATGATTGGTTTTAGTAACTTGATAGTCTATACTTAATAATTCTAAGTAATATGAGAATAAAAAGAGAGTAATTCTTAAATTCAAATTGAAATTAACTAGTGAATTTATTCCTACATTTCTAGTCTTCTCACTTGATTTCCTCCATCTCTTTGTTTGCTTCTTTATTTGGTTTATTATCCTTTTGATTTTCTTTATTGATTTCTTCTTTTTCTCTCATTCTCCCCTCCTGTTTTAGGCTTTTTATTTCTGACAAACCTTCAGCCCAACCAATTTTTGTAGTCTCATTCTTTTCCTATACATTTCAATAATCTAAGTAAGAATTTCTTTCTAATGCACTCCTTCCCCGTGGATCGATATTTTTATACCATAACTTGATTGTTGTGCAAATGCAATATTATATTTTTAATCACATCATTACATCAATGCTAATTCATACATGCTTCATTACATTAATGCTACAATTTGGATCTTCCCCTAGAAGAACAACAAACAACACATCTGAACAACTATTTCAAAGAAAAGTCAAATTACAATATGGTAATCCCTTTCTCATATTTGTTTTTTTATTTTCTCCTTCATTTTCATATTTTCTTCTTTAAATACTTTGTTCTCAAATGCCAAATGATTCCTTTCTTCTTCAATTTGCCTAATCTTCTTCCTCATCTCATGAAGCTCAACATTCAATTTCTTCTTCTCACTAATATGCGTGCTCAACATTTCCTTTGCTCTACCAACTAACTCCGCATCATACCCTTTAGCAAAAATCATATTGTTTTTGGAGCAATTCAAAGGATTAAAAAATGACAACTAAAAAATATTCTACCTGGAGCAGCGTTCTTTCCTCAATGTTAGCATAGAAGCCCTCGAATTACATTTGCACTTCACTTCAATGGGTATGCCATGAGTAGAGGACGAGGAAGAAATTAAAAACTCATAGACATCTTGAGAAATTGAAAAAGAATGAAAGCAAGAAAGCAAAAACACCTAAAATTTTAAAAGGGCAAATTTTCAAAATAGACCTTCTAAGTATTTTATTTTTAAAAAACGACCTATTTGAGATTTATTTGCTATTTTCGATCTAGTTTCAGCCTCGTCGCTAAAACTGGGTCGAAAATGGAAAATAAAGTTTGAAAACTTCATGAGATTTAAAATCCCGCGCAGTTTAGTGCCCGATTAATCATGCTAAAAAGTGATTAAGTTGGGTGATTAGGCACTAAACTTCACGGAATTTTAAATCCCGTGAAGTTTTATTCACCATTTTCGACCTGATTTCAGCCAATTGGTTGAAACCAGGTCAAAAATGGTGAATAAATTGCAAATGGGTCGATTTTTACAAATAAATTTCTAAAATTGTCTATTTTGAAAATTTGTCCATTTTTAAAACAACAATCTAAATTTTCCTACAGATTTCATCTTCTACCTTAAACTCTAGGGTTCAATTGAAATAGAAAAAGAGAAGAAGAAAGGGACCGGTTATAATCCCCTTTAATGAGTTAACCCTAGTTGTTGGTGAGTTAAATGCCAACTCACGTGCAAAGCATGCGTTTTAAGTGAGGGCAAAATGGGTAAAATAAGTAAACTTTGATCAGGAAAACATAGAATATGGTTGATTCCAACATAAACCATGTTTAAGTGTGGGATCTGTAAAAATAAAAAATTAAGATGGCTTCTATCTACTAGGCTAACTTTAAAGAGAATAGATCCTCTACATTCTAAGTTGTAGAGTGTGCCTACAATTGTATAAGTGGATAAATAAAATTGGTTAATACAATGAGCCTCACACTAAGAGGTTTTTATATAATTTATTAAATTAATATAAGGCCTATAGAGTGAGAAAAGACTATTGATGAGCTGTATGCATCCTGTACAATATAGGATGTAGGGGATCCCATGACAATTTTAAAGGTGGTTTTTAGGAAAAAAAGCTTTAATTTTTATAGTGGTTTGATCAAATCGAAGTTCAATCGTAATTAAAAGCTCGACTACTCTCGAGTGTTTGCGTCCTCCTTAAATGAGATCAAACCCTAAGGCCCCCTTTGGCAAAGGGTTGGTGAAAGGTTGAAAGGAGTTTAACCCTTCACTAATCCGCCAAACATTAATTTATGGTACTTAAAGGATTTATTAACCCTTGATAAGCAGTTAACATTACTTAGCCCGTTGTTAGGCACAGTAAGACTTGAGCCGCGTCAAGTGAGACGGCACATCGTGTAATTTAAAATTTCAGTGGTAAGAGCTATAAATTGAGTTGGTTGAATTTAATATTTAGTACTTCATTCACATCCGGTTCACCACGTTCATCACATGGCAACGTAGAATATATAATTCATTATTTGAGTCGTGACCATTTCAAGATTTGGAAAAATTCCAACCCCTTAATTTTTTAATAATATTCTTTAATTAACACTTTGTCGTCACTATTTTAATACTTTAATTGTCAATTCTCACAGGCTGCTCTCTTCTTTTAGGACATGTTCATATGTTGTCCTATTTTTCAATTGGAGATGACTATTAAGTTTACTTAAAATTGCATTACAAATCTCCGGGCTACCTATTGAGAGTATAGACCAAAAACATTCTTCTGTGAATTATGAATGTGCGCAATCACAAATTTATGGTCTAATTGCATTTTACACCTGGGATCAGTAACATATTTTTTGAACAATCAGTAGTCATTTTGTGTGCTCTTGATAAGGTTAAAGTTGGTTTTCTTTAAAAAAAATATATTGGTATTAACCGCCTTAACCCCTCTTAAATTGTCAAACCCAACAAAGCTAACCTTTCATCTTAATCATCAAATCCAAATACAATTCAATTACTTTTAACTCCTCACGATGGGTTAAGTAATTTAATCCGTATACTTATACCCTCCTTTCGTAAATCCTTGCTAAACTACACCTAAGAAATTAGAACTGATTAACTTTGCTTGGTTTCCTCATGAAAGGTCAGCGAACAATCGTACAGATCAAGGCTACCGCGTCCATGTGACTCACGCGATTTCTTCCTATAGATCTTATCTTCTCAAAACCGATCTAAACCACTCGTCCCCGCCCTCATCATGAAATATCTGAGCTCATTCATAGCAATTTATACATTCATTCCTCGACAGTTTACTCACAGATATTCTGCTTTTTCCTTCTCTCACTGATTTCCAAATGGCCGCAGAAATGGATCCGGACACCGAAATCCTCATAGACTGCTCCCCAATGTTCCGCCAATACAAAAGCGGCCGTGTCGAGCGCCTCCTCGGCACCAATACCGTCCCCGCCGGTCTGGACCCCACCTCCGGCGTCACCACCAAAGACGTCACCATCGACTCCAACATCTCCGCGCGCCTGTACCTCCCGCCAGAGCTCACCAGCTCCACCAAACTCCCTGTCGTCATCTACATTCACGGCGGCGGCTTCTGCATCGGCTCGGCCTTCAACCCCAACCCCTTCCTCACCTCCCTCGTCGCTGAATCCCAATCCCTCGCTGTATCCGTCGACTACCGCCTCGCCCCCGAACACCCTCTCCCTGCCGCCTACGACGACTGCTGGGCCGCCATCAACTGGGCCCTTTCTGGGTCTGAGCCCTGGCTTGCCCAGCACGCGGACTTCTCCCGCGTGTTCGTAGTCGGCGACAGCGCAGGCGCGAGCATCGTCCACCGCGTTGCGATGCTCTGCGGTTCAGAAGGGAAAGCCAAGTTTGCGGGCATTGTCTTGTGCCATCCTTATTTCTGGGGGTCAAAGCCGATCGGGTCGGAGACGAGTGATCCGACAGTGAGAGGCCGGATCGAGGGGTGGTGGAGGGCGGTGAATAGGGAGGGAGTTGGGGTCGACGATCCGTGGTTTAATCCGATGGCGGAGAACGCACCGAGCTTGAAAGGGTTGGGGTGTGAGAGGTTGATGGTGGCGGTGGCGGAGAAGGACGTGTTGGTGGAGAGGGGGAGGGCGTATTACGAGGCGGTGAAGAGGAGCGGGTGGAGAGGGGAGGCGGAGTTGGTGGAGGCGGAGGGGGAGGATCATGTGTTTTTTTATATGAAGCCGGAGTGCGTCAAGGCTCTAGAGCTCAGGGAGAGAATGGTTGCTTTCATCAAGCGTAAGTAGTCTTCGAATTCGATTGTTTCCCGAGATATATTTTCTATTTGAGACTGTACTGATTTATTCTATTTCATGAGTCTATATATATATATATACATTCATGAAAACTCGGGTAGCAATCATGCCCAGAAAATGCTTTGTTGCAGGTCAGAAGGTATATTTGATAATAAAATAGAATAAGAGTGATAAATAATTATACATCTACAACATAGCAAGTTCTCTATTGAATTTGGACATAAGGAGGAAGTTCCGGATATTTTCTTAACAAAACTGAATTTATGGAGAATTATAACAATTCCTTGTCATATATGTTCTAAAAATATTCTATATTCTTTTTCTTTTTATTCAATACTCTGCTATCTTTCGCATTGTCAACAATCTCTTAATTTTTTTGGTGAATGAATTTTTTATTAACCAATGAAATGTTAATTACAACTCAACCAAAGGCAAACTTTGGGACTCACTACACCTCTGTTTTCTACAAACTCTCAACCCAAAACTAAAATGGAGTGGGGACCCCAACGAGAAAGTATCAAATAGTCCTTGGTTAATAGCATTAGATGTGCACCGATCTAATAGTTGACATTCATTTTGTTACAGCGGGCCTTCGCGGACACGTATATAGAAGATGTCTATACAAAGCAAATAATAATACAACACTTAATAAATACGGTAGAGACAAAGAGAACATCATTCAAGGATTTAATATGGCTCGATCAATATGACCTACATTTACGGGTGAGGACATTAGAGAAATTCACTAATCAACAAGAGAAAATTAAAAAGAAGATCACTCTCTAATCTCACTTAATCCACTAGAGAATCACACAGAAAAAGTCACATAATTTTAACTCTCTTTCTCTATTTTTTCTCTCTTTTCTTCTCTAACTCTCTCTTATTTTTGTCTTATATGCTCTACATTCTCAAAACCTCTCCACATTTTATAATTAGCAAACGTTTGTGTGAAAGAAACAATAGGTTAGGTAGAATAGTTGGGCTATGTTGTGAATAGTTGGGCTAGATTGTAAATAGCTCGGCTACATGTTGAAAAAAAACTTTAAACTTTGACTTCTCATATTCAAGCCAAACTTTCAGAAATCTCTACATTGACTTGAATATGATAATTCTTCTCTTCACTTTTATTGTCTTGCCAAAAGCCTTTTATGGGATTAACCTCCACTTTGTTGAATTCCAAGCAATTCAAGACAGTGATCGAACTTACGCGAAGATATAGGCTTCATCATCATATTCGCTGGATTATCTATAGTACCAATTTTCTCAATCTTGATGACTTTAATTTCTTTGATAAAATAATACCTGACATCTATATATTTAGTTTTTTTATGATACATTTAATGCTTCATCAAATGTATTGCACTCTATCACAAAACACTATAGTAGCACCTCGGTGTAATCTAAGATCTTCAACCAAAGCTCTCAACTAAATAGCTTCTTTCACTGTTTTTATCACTATCATATACTCTGTCTCTGTAGTAGGCAAAATAACCGTTGACTATAGAGTTGCCTCCCAACTAATGACACTACATAACCTGTCAGGGATAGTCTTTTATCCAAATCACCAGCATAAACTGAATCAGAACAACCAAGTATTCCGCAATTTAAATTTGTGTTCTTGTCAAAAAATAAATGAATGTTAGCAGACCCTCTCAAATATCTAAGTATCAATTTCACAACGTACTAATGAATTTTTTAGGCTTATCCATACACTGACTCACAATATTGACTGCATGTGAAATATCTAAATGGGTGCAAGACCAAAGCACACATAATACTTCCTACTGCACTGGCATAAGAAACACAAGACATGTACTGCTCACTTTTTTTAGTTTGAGGTGATAAATTTACTGAAAGACGGAAATGAGTAGCAAGTGGAGTCTTCACAAGCTTAGCATCAAGCATGTCAAATCTCTCCAACACCTTCTCGATGCATTTCTTCTAAGATAGAAACAATCTTCCTTCTCACATGTTCCTGTGAATCTCCATCACTAAAATATTTTTTTGCTACTCCCAAATCTTTCATCTCAAACTCATGCTTGAGCTGCGATTTCAACTTATTAAATTCTAACATGTCTTTCGTTACAATCAACATGTTGTCAATATACAAAAGTAAATATACAAAGAATCATCATTAAGCTTTTTATGATAAACACAACTATCATATTTACTTTTAGAGTAACCATGCTCAAGCATGAAAGTATCAAATCTCAAATATCAGTGCCTTGGAGACTGCTTCAACCCATAAAGAGATTTCTTCAATATGCACACATGGCCTTCTTTACCTTCAACAACTAACCCCTCTGGCTGATTCATAAAGATCTGCTCCTCACACCATATAGAAAGGATGTTTTCACATCAAATTGCGCAAGCTCCAAATCAAAGTGAGCAGCCATGACAAACAATACATGCATTCAGGTGTGCTTTACAATTGGAGAGAACACTTCATTGAAATCCACACCTTCGATTTGACTAGAGTCTTTAGCTATCAGTCGTGTATTGTATCTAATAGAATCTGTATCTAGAGTTCCTTCTTTCTTTATGAATACCCATTTACGGCTAACGATTTTCTGTCCCCTTGGCGGCCTCACTAATTCCTATGTATGATTCTTGTGAAGAGAATCCATCTCTTTAGTCATCGCAATAGCCCAATCTGCAGCCTCACTGTCACTAGTAGTCTCCTTGTAGGTAGAAGGCTCTAGAATCTCAATCAATTCTTCTATGCTCAAAGTGTAAGGAACTATGTCTGCATAATGTTGAAAAGGTTAGATCTGTCTTTTTGTTCTCCCGAAGGCAGTATTGTACTACTAATCTTGCAGTGTATCAGCATATGAAATTGAACCCTCTGCAGTATCAACTGGTTTAACATGAGCGCCCTCAAGCACTCCCTTTGAAGCAGATATATTCACCTGTTTGCTAGACTCCTTTAAATACCTGTAGTATCAGCGACAAACTCGTTTCTTAGGTAAAGCATAGATTTCTCATCAAAAGTAATATCCCCACTAATAATTAACTTAGGTGACTTAGCATCAAAACACCATAATTTATATCTCTTCACCATAGTAGTATATCCTAGATTGATAGCTTTCTTTACTCTAGGTTTCAGCTTACCATCATTAACATAAAAATAAGCAGAAATACACTGAAATGAGAGTAATTAGTAAGGGCACGAGAGCATATCTCTTCTGGAGTCTTAAAATCAATTGTTATAGAAGAGGATATGTTTTATCAATTAGCAAGCTGTACTGACTATCTCAGTCCAGAAGTCCATTGACTAACCAATAGTAGGGAGCATTCACCAAGCTCTCTCTAAAAGTGTTCTGTTCATTCTTACTAAAACTCTATTTTGCTGTGATGTTTCTCGAACTATACGATAATGCACAATACCTTCAGTCTTATAGAACTGGTCAAACTCTGTGGAACAAAACTCTATCTTGTTGTCAGTTCTGAGGCTCTTCACTTTCTTTCATGTTTGTTTTTCAATCATAATCTTTCATTGCTCGAAGATTATAAAATATCACTCTTATACTTCAAAGGATACACCCAAACTTTTCTAAAATAATCATCAATTAATGTTGGTAGAAAATAAGCTCCACCTTTTGATGGAATATGAAAGGGACGCTAAACATCTGAATGGATATAATTTAAAGTACCCTTAGTTCTGTGGACATAGATACTAAAGGAGACACTATGGTGTTTGTCAAAAATTCAATGCTCACAAAGGTCTAAGTTGCTAGTTTTCTGACCACAAAATAGACCTTATTTGCTCAATACATCTAGTCCTCTCTCGTTCATATGCCTAATCGCATATGCGATAAGGGTGTAGTGTCAGAATCTGAATCCTCTGGGGATGGCACTGCTGCGATACCTGTCACTATACTATCTTTAAGGAAATAGAGGGCATTTATCTTTTTTCCTTTAATCACAACAAGAGAGCCTTTACTAACTCTCAAAACTCAGTCGAAAATTTAAAATCATTGGAGTCAAGGGTGTCTAAGGAAATGAGATTCTTGTTTAACTATAGTACATGTTGGACATTATTCAATGTTCTAATAATACCATTATGTGTTCTAATCTTGATTGAACCAATACCAATAGTCTTGCAAGGCATAATATTTTCCAACAGGACATTTCCATTATCAATTGACTGTATGTAACCAATCATTTTCTTTGAGGGCACATATGATAGGAACAACCCGAATCAAGAATCCACTCATCTTATGAATGAGTATTAACACTTACTGAAATAGCTTCATGTGAATTAGAAGATTCTTCAGTGGTAGTGGCAACTAAATGTTTCACCTCCCAAAACATTGACTAAGAATTATCCTTTACTTTGATCGCTGGACAATTAGGTTTTATATGTCTAAACTTGTGACAGTAAAAACACTAAATATTTTTCCTTGGCCTTGACTTTGATCTACACATGTTTCAAGATTTTTTTCCTATCACAAACACTTTTTTCAAGACGAACATGGATAAATAAGCCTTTAGCTTGATCCTCACCTCTTGCTATAGACGCTTTCTACCTTAATTTTTTTTGAATGTAAAGCTGATTTGACATCCTTCAAAGAAAGTGTATCTCTATCATAAAATATACTATTGACAAAGTTCTCAAAGGAGTGAGGTAATGAACATAACAAAGTAAGGGCTTGATTTTCTTCCTTACTTTTGACATCAATTCTTTAAGTCTATAAGAATAGTGTTAAGTTAATCTAAGTGGTCTTTAATTCGTGTATCTTCCTTCATGCGAAGGATGAAGAGGCGTTGCTTCAAGTATATCCTGTTCGTTAGAGATTTCATTATGTGCAAGCTTTCTAACTTCAGCCACAAATCAGTGGTGGTATCTTCATTAGCAACCTCCCCCAGGACCGCATCAACCAAACACAGTTGTATGGCACTATGCACATTCATTTCTAGGTCTTCTTACTCATCATCAGGCATGGATTTCAGCAACTTGTCCTTTCCGGACTAGACTTTGAACAATCCTTGTTACACTAAAAGAGTTATCATTTTGACTCTCTACAAACTGAAGCTGTTTCTCCCATTGTACTGATCCACTTTGTATTTTACCGAAGACATCATGAAGCCCACAAGAATAATATTGTAGCTCTGATACCAGTTTATTGTAGTGGGTCTTTACAGACACAGAAGATGTCTATACAAAGCAGATAATAACACAACGCTAAATAAACACAGTAGAGATAAAGAGAATAGCACACAAGAATTTAACATGGTTTGGTTTAATATGACCTACATTTACGGGTGAGGACAATCAAAGAAATTCACTAATCAATAAGAGAAGATTATAAAGGAGATTACTCTCTAATCTCACTTAACCCACTAGAGAATCACATAGAAAGTCACTCAATTCTAACTCTCTTTCTCTATTTTTCCCTCTATTTTCTTCTCTATCCCTCTCTCTTATTTCTGTCTCGTATGCTCTATAATCTCAAAACCTCTCCCATTTTATAACAAAGAGGCTATAGGTTAGGTAGAATAATTGGGTTAGGTTGTGAATAGTTGGGCTAGGTTGTAAATAACTTGGCTACATTTTGAAAAAAGTTGGAACTTTGACTTCCCATATTCAAGGTAAACTTTCACACATTTAGTGCATATTAAATGCTATGGACCGTCTTCACTGAACATTTTCTCAACTCTAACACTCAACGCCCTAGCTATCACATCCACTTTAATTGATTTCACAACATCATTTCACTCTCCTAATTAAGTTTTGAAATTTCCTAGCATTCCACTCCTCCAAATCTAATACAAGGTAGCAGCAAATGCGGCTCTCACAAAATCTTCTCTTTATAGATTTTGTTCTCATGTGTATAGTTAACCACTACTTAACCTCCAAATAACATTGCCCAGGGTCATGTTCAATTCTAAGCTAGCATAATATCTTGTTCCAAGCAGACTAAAGACATTGAAGGAAGGAGCTTGTTTACACAAAATACATTTGCTATCCTTAGATATGTTCAAGTGCATAAGCCTAAAAAAGACATATTTTCTGATCTCTCTGCATAAGGAAGTTTATAAGTCCCCAATGCTTGACTCTAATAGTAACTTTAAAGCAGTGTATAATGAATGTTTAGCTATTATAAACAATTTTAGACAATCAATAATCTTGGATTTGAATCCTTTACACTTTCAAAAAGAATCAAAGAAAATTTTGTTTCACTACAACCATCTATGATGATAAGGATGAGCTACGATGATAATTCAAAGCAATTGGAGCTTGGAGGTGACCAAGTAAACATTGATGATGTATGATGTCATGATCGATTGATACATCAATTACGCATCGTCATTAATCAATTGGAAAAGAAGACATTAATTAGAAGACAACAGAAAAAATCCAAAATTTCTATTGCAAAAGAATCAAAACTTCTTTGATTAAAATGAAACATGAAAAAGGTTGAAGGAAAAGAATTATGAGGATGTAATTTCATTTCCTATGCATACTAATTGTTGGATACTAAACTTTTAGTTTCTGTCTGTGTCTCAACAGAGAATTCAAGGAGACTTTTGACTACTAAATTAAGTGAATGAGGACTCATTGGAAAGATCTCTATGTCTAGTTTCTAGAAAAATCAAACTGTTCATGATTTATGTTTTTCTAGTGAGAGTTATCTACATTTAAGTGAAGACTATTCAGTTCATCCGAAAATTAAGATTCATGAACTTAGTTATTGTAGATGCATGCATGTATTAGATTTGAAAAGTATTTGTGTTAAATGCATTGAGTCTAGAGTGTTATTTTGTGGAGTACAAATATTCATGTAATCAACAACTTTACATAAGTCATTTGAATCAAAGTGAAATCCTCTTAGTGACATCCTTTTCTAGTTTTATCTTGTTTGAGTGAGTTTGTGAGAGTGCTCACCACCTTCTAACAAAGCGGTATCAGAGCTCGGTGCAATCAAAAGGAGACTCTCTTTCTTTCCAATATGCTCAATTCACCCGAAAAATTTTTGAGAATTGGGCTATCAGAATGAAGGCCATAATTTTTTCACAAGGGGTATGAGATGTTATCAAGAAAGGTGTTGCGGAGCCTCAAGATGAGGCAACACTTACTCCGCCTCAGAAGAAGACCTTGGAGAAAGAAAGAAAGAAAGAAAGAAAGAAAGATCAATGTGCTCTCACTATTATCCATCAAGGGTTAGATGATGATATGTTTGAGAAGATCGCCAACAACAGTACATCCGAACAAGCATAGGGGACACTTCGCAACTCTTTACTAGGAGTTGAAAAAGTGAAGAAAGTTAGACTTCAAACTCTAAGGGCTAAGTTTGAGTCCCTTCTTATGAAGGAAAGTGAATCTATTCTAGGTTACTTTACACGAGTTTTGGCAGTGGTGAACAAAATGAAAAGACTTAGAGAAAATATTCAAGACGTTCGTGTAGTTGAGAAAATTCTTCAATTACTTAACACAAAGTTCAATCATGTGGTGGTAGTGATAGAAGAAGCCAAAGACTTGGAGGCCATGACTGTTGATGAATGAATGAAATAGGTTGTTGCGAGCCCATGAAAAGAGGATGAACCGTGGCAAGCAAGAGAAGATAGAGTAAGCTTTACAAGCAAAAATGACTTTAAAGTCTCGAGGAGAAACTTGTTGGAGAGGACATGGCCGATGATGTGGAAGGGGTCGAGGTCACGGACAAGGTCATGGACAAGGAAGAGGAAGAGATGAACAAAATTCTAAATTTGAGAAGAGAAGCCAAAATTTTGTTAGAGGCCGAGGAAGAGCAAGAGGAAGGGCAATTCTGAAAGGCACAACGAGAGGAGAAATGAAAAGTCTCAACTTGAATGCTATTCCTGCAATATATTTGGCCATTAGTCTTGGGGGTGTCAAACCAAGAAGCTAGATGAAGAGGCTTATTGAGCACAAAGAAGATGAAGCGGAGGCATCCTTATTCTATTCACTTCAAGAGGAGTCTAAAGGTGAGAAGAGAACGTGGTATCTTGACGATGGAGCTAGCAAACACATGACGGGATATAGAAGCAAGTTCGTGGAGCTTGATACGAGCACAAATGGCTTTGTAAGCCTTGGAGACAATTCAAAGGTGGAAATTAAAGGTAAAGGCAAAATCTTGCTCGAGATGAAAGACGAAAGTCACAAAGTTCTTTGTGATGTTTATTACATTCCAAAGATAAAAAATAATCTTCTTACCGTTGGCCAACTTATGGAGAGATGATATAAAATTCAAATGGAAGATCATATGCTTTGGCTACAAGATCGAGATTCCAACCTTATTGCTAAGGTTACTATAATAAAGAACCACATGTTTTTGTTAGACTTGAAGAATGGTGGAGCTATATGTTTAAAGACTTGTGTCAATGATCCATCATGGATATGGCACATGAGGCTTGGCCACTTGAATTTTGGAGGACTCAAAGGCTTGGCGGAGAAGAATGGGGTGAAGGAAATTCCTACAATTGATAAGCCTGATCAACTATGTGAATCATGTTTACTTGGCAAGCATTCAAGAAAGGGCTTCTCAAACCAATCCATTACAAGAGCCACGGAACCACTCCAACTTGTTCATGCCGATATTTGCTATCCTATTAAACCACAATCTCTTGGTAAAAGCTCTTACTTCATATTCTCCATTAATGATTATAGTAGAACGACTTGGGTTTATTTCTTAAAATACAAGTCTAAGGCTTTTGATGCTTTCAAGAAGTTCAAAGCTCTTGTTGAAAATAAAGTGGCCATGAAATTAAAGCTCTAAGAACTGATAAGGGTGGAGAATTTACTTCTAATGAGTTTAAGAGTTTTTTGAGTTACATAGCGTTCGACGTCCTATGACAGTTTCCAGATCACCTCAACAAAATAGAGTTGCCAAGAGAAACAACATGACAACTCTTAATATGGTGAGAACTATGATGAAGGCAAAGGATATACTGAAGGAATTTTAGGCTGAAGCCATTGCATGTACGGTGTACCTTTCAAACCGCACTCCAACCAAGAGCTTAAAGAACATAAGGTCACAAGCTTGGAGTGGATGGAAGCCAAGTGTATCACACTTGCGGGTCTTCAGATCCATTGCTTATGTCCGTGTTCCCGTGCAAGAGAGATCCAAACTTGATGAACGAAGTCAAAAATTTCTTTTCATTGGCTATGATGAGAACTGAAAAGGCTACAAGTTATTCAATCCTAGTAATGGAAAGCTCGTGATCAGTAGAGATGTGGAGTTCGATGAAGAAGCATAGTGAGATTGGAGCACTAAGGAGGAAGGATCCTATGATTTCCTCCCATACTTTGAAGAGGAGAAAGTGACAAATCAAGAAGCTCAAATAGAAGCACTCCAGTGTTGTCACCACAAGCGGCACCACTTTCACCTTCACCAGGATCAGCTTCAAGTGAAAGAACTCCGAGATGTTAAAGTCTTACTAAAATTTACAATGAAACCAAAAGGTTAGATAATACAAATTTATTTTCTTTACTTGCTAATATTGAGCCTTTGAATTTTGAGGAAGCTATTAAGGAGCAGAAATGGACTCAAGCCATGAATGAGGAGATTCATGCTATTGAGAAGAATGACACTTGGGAGTTAGTATCTCTTCCATGTGACCATCAAGCCATTAGAGTTAAATGGGTGTACAAAACCAAGAAGAATGCCAAAGGTGAAGTGGAGAGGTACAAAGCAAGGCTCATCACTAAAGGCTGCAATCAAAGACAAGCCATTGACTATGAAGAAGTGTTTGCTCCAGTTGCTCGCTTGGAGACAATTCGATTGTTGATTTCACTTGCTACTCAAAATCATTGGGAGATTCACCAATTAGATGTAAAGTCTACTTTTCTTAATGGCTATTTTGGGAAGGAGGTCTATGTCGAACAACCCAAGGGTTATGTTGTTGAAGGTCATGAAGACAAAGTGCTCAAGTTAAAAAAGGCATTATATGGGGGCAAGTAAGCACCAAGAGCTTGGAATAGCCGTCTTAATAAATACTTTCAAGTGAAGAGTTTTTCTAGATGCAAGCATGAGTATGCAATGTATGTAAAAGAAGAAGATGTGAGATTTTTTTTGTGTGTGTGCATATACGTGGATGATCTTGTTTTTATAAGAAATAATCCAAATACGTTCGAGGACTTCAAGAAGGCTATGTCTCAAGAACTTGAAATGAACGACATGGGACTCATGTCTTATTACTTGGGAATCTGAGTGAATCAAATGGAGGTGGGTATCTTTATCTCACAAGAAGCTTATGCAAAAGAGGTACTAGAGAAGTTCAAAATGCTCGACTGCAAGCCCGTGAATACTCCGATGGAATGTGGAGCAAGGCTATCCAAAATTGTAGGATATCAAGAGAGAATTGATTCAACTTTATTCAAAAGTCTTATTGGAAGTTTAAGATATTTAACTTGCACAAGACCCGATATTTTATTTGTGGTTGGACTTGTGAGTCACTTCATGGAAAATCCTACCGAATCACACATGATGGCAACAAAGAGGATACGTTTTTACCTTAAATGTACTCTCGACTATGGGATTTTTTATTCATCTTCTAATACTTTCAACTTGATGGGCTATTGTGATAGTGATTTTGCTAGAGATGTTGATAATAGAAAGAGCACAACTAGTTTTGTGTTCTTTATGCAAAATTGTGTAATTTCATAGAGTTCAGAGAAACAACCCATAGTCACACTCTCAACTTTTGAGTCTGAGTATGTTGCTGCCACATCTTGTGCTTGCCATGCTATATGGCTAAGAAGATTGCTGAATTAACTTCATTTGGAGCAAGATGATGCTACTAATATCATGACAGATAATAAGTCAGCTCAAGCTTTAGCAAGAAATGCAGTGTTTCATGATCAAAGCAAGCATATCAATACAAGGTATCACTTTATTCGAGTGTGCCTTGTGATGAAGGAAGTCGAAGTGGAGTATATGAAGACTATGGATCAAGTTGCTAATATTTTCATAAATTCCCTCAATTATGATAGTTTTCAGAGGCTGCGATATATACTTGGAGTCTAAAAATGTTCAAGTTTATAGGGGAGTGTTGGATACTAAACTTGCAGTTTTGTCTTTGTCTAAATAGAGAATTTAAGTAGACTTTTGATTAGGTTATTCTTCACCAAATTAAGTGAATAAGGATTCATTGGAAATATCAATCTGACTAGTTTTTATAAAATCAAACCGTTCATGATTTGGATTCTTCTAAAAAAAGAGTTATCTGCATTTAAGTGAAGACTATTCAGTTCATCTGAAAATCAAGATTCATGAACTTAGTTATTGTAGATGCATGAACGTATTAGACATGAAAAGTTTTTGTGTTAAATGCATTGAGTCTAGAGTGTTCTTTTATGGAGTATAAATATCCATGTAATTGAAAAGTTTGTATAAGTCATTTGAATTAAAGCAAAATCCTTTTACTAACTTCCTCTTCCAATTTTATCTTGTTTGAGTACGTTCGTGAGAGTGCCCACCACCTTCCAACATAAATACCTTACAATAAGTAATTCGTAAAATAGCTAATTTGTCTATGTATATTGATGTAGGGACAAATGGTTGGCATAATGTTCAACCTACAAAGCAAGCTTCCAAGGACGATCGACATGGGGACAAAAATGTGAGAATTAAGATGATACTCAATGAGCCTAAATATCACCACCACGTTAGGCCTAAGGTTTCGATGAGTCATGAACTCAAAAGTAGGAAGCATAATGGAGATATTAATTGTAAATTCAGCAAGTTCCAAAGTATAACAAAATCCACAAATTCAAATATTCATGTAATGCATTTTAACATACTGATGATTTAAATTATGTATTTTCTAGAACACATTTATTTAAATAAAATTGGTCAAGAGAAGAGTCATTACAGCCTTCATTCAATGTTTTTGTACTCCCATTTAAGTCTTATTTTTTAGAACCAGAGGTGGATTAATATATAGGCTCGACGACATCTATTGTTATATCAAAAGTGGATTTTTTATCTATAAAAAAAGTGGAGTTTTCATACTGTTAATGAGCTAAGGGAAATTATTGAGCTAAGGGAAAAGGCGGAATGGAGGTTCAATGAGGAGAACATTGTTAAAAGTAGAATATTGGGGAAATCTCAGTGTATGTTTCCAATAGGATTAAGACCAAATACATAGTTGTATATAAGACTACCTCTCTAAATATAGTCGATGTGGGGCTAAAATAGGATATAGTACAATGGATATCTACATATCATTTTACACAACCCGCCTCCCCCTGCCCCTACCCCCCGCTCCCCCCCAAAAGAAAAGAAAAAAGAAAAAAGGCCTCACAAATCCTCCACTCAAACTTACGGTGGATCAACTAACAAGAGTTTGCTTATGTAAAAGAGGTGACGGCAAGGATTTGAGATTTGGTGCTGAAATAAGCCAACTACATCTGAGACCTTACATCGTATGGAAATAACAGTCAGTTTCAATATGCTTGGTAAGTTCATGAAATGCGGGATGCTAGCAATCTTGATGGCATTATTGTTGTCATGGTGGAGAGGAGTGGATGTAGCTGAAGAAGCCCCCATATCACAAAGTAAATGACCAAGCTAAATGATTTTGGTAGTAGAAGACGCAATTGCATGATATTCTAGCTCAGTGCTCGAAGAGGGACATCCTGCTTCTTTGCTCTCTAGGAAATTAAAGAATCTTCAAGAAATATACAAACTAGTTGTGGAGCGAATCCACACCATTTGCATGGCAGTTAGCATAAGCTAGACATTGTCTATTAGCAGTGAGTATATCCATTGTGATCGGAGTGCCAACCAATATACTTGCGATCATCACTCTGAAAATTGAAGAGAACCACACCTGGTTTTCATTAAAAAAACATGCGGCAAAGCAATATAAGTCCACTATTTGGCTCATGGGACTCAGCCTTGTAGTTGACATTCAACCCAAAAAGATGGCCAATATGAGTAAACTTCTAATGACCCCCACCTTTTCTCAGTTCCTTCATGTCAAAACTAACACCACCAGCTTTTATAGAAGGAATGTACTCAAGGCTCAATCCTCTTCCTATCTTCCTATTATTAGTAAATAAGCTACTCCATGGCTTTGCCCACTAGTTTGATTCTCATTCACTTTAGCTACAGCAGGTTGAGTATTAACATCAACATATTAAACCCCAATTCGACTCCTTCACTGACAAGATTAGAACTAATTTTCTCCTTTCCCAAATTGAGACCTGTATCATTCATAGCTTCTAATAAACTCATCCTCAATATCTATATCATCAGCCCAAGATCTCCTTACCATCCCCACCAACTTAGATTGTTCTAGAGTAATTCTCTGGAACTTCTCTCTAGAAATATCTTACTAAAATATCTACCAAGAAGTCTCTAGAAAGATACAAGTGTATGGCTAGTATTTGTTCTTCTAGAGACTTCTTATTAGTGTATGATTAGGATTAATTCTTCTACACACTTCCTAGCCCTCTTAACAATTGTAAATAGGGGTCTTGTGCTCTCATTTGAGCAAGCTGGTAAGAAGTGAGCTTGAGTGAGTAGTGTAGGCTTGTGTGAGTGTCCACCAGATAAATGAGTTGTGTGATAGTGAGGTGTTCTTGTAAGAGTGAGTGTTATAAACTTTGGTGCTCAATCAATAAAATTTACCTTGGTGTAGAGAGTAATCTTCTGCAAAATCCAATAGTTTGAAATTACAGCAGGCAATGAGGACCTATGTTGAGAGTGTGTTAGTCGGTCGGGGACCGTATTTGAGACGCTATTTGAGGGTGATCTTTGACCGTGCATAATCTAGGATTATGAAGCTCGTGTGTTTGGGACCAAGCTTATTTGGCACGTGAAGGACAACTAAGTCACAATGTTAGATCATATCAGCGCTCCAGACAGTATAGAGAAGCTCAACTAGTACAACTGTCAATACTGACGAACATGTATTAAGTCCTATCTTAGTGGTCAGAACTTATGGGATATCGTTGATGGCGATGACATCTCACCATTAACGGAGAGTGCACAAACAATTAAGAAGTGGAATATAAAGGCATGGAAAGATTTGTATGTGATTCAGACCATAATAGATAAGGGTCTACTTTAATGCATTGAAATGCTTAGGCACCCAAACAAGCATGGGACACGCTCGCTGCCTACTTCTCAAAGAAAAATGATGCTCGCCTTCAACTACTCAAGAGAGAGATTATGAACATATCACAAGGTATGCAGTCTATTAGTGACTACTTTCAAAAAATTAGAAGCTTGTGCCGTGAAATAGAGCAATTAGATACAACTATTAAAATTGGTGAAGATACAATGAGAAGAATTATATGCAATATGCATTAGTTTAAAACTGGTATGCACCGAATTTATCACGACAATACATGGTTGGCCACTTCAACCTTCTCTTAGTGAATTAGAGAATATATTGGCAAACTAAGATGCTCTCTTAAAACAAATTGCCTGAGTTTCTTTAAAAAAAATAACAATGAGGAGGTGCATCATGGTAGACTCAAGAGGTAGCACTACCACATCCTAGATATTTAGAAGTTAAGTTACAGAGAAATTATAGAAGAAAGGTCAAGAAGATAATAAGTCACCAAGTTTAAAAGCTACAGAGCAATAAGTCATTCTGAAAGATTTTACATAACCTTGTTCTTCTACCAACTCATGGAGGATAGGAGTACATGAAGCAACTGAGGAGCTTCAACCTAGTCAAATGGAAGAGAAAGAGGACGAGTTGCAATTACTTTGGAGATAGAACATGCAGAAGAAACTAAATCCCAGATATGCTAATGCAGCTCTTGCTGGAGTAGATAGTTTCAAACAGCCAACTACCTTTAAAGAAGCATATAAGGGTGTTGAATGGAGAAAAGCAATGGAAGAAGAGATGGCGACACTATTGCCAAACCAAACATGTGACTTAGCGTTGAAGCCCAAAGATGTGAAGCCTATATCATGTAAATGAATTTATAAAGTGAAGATTTGTCCAGATGGGTCTATCGAAAGACATAGGGCTTGACTAGTAGCTCATGGATTCTTACAAAAGTATGGACTGGATTATGATTAGACGTTTAGTCCAATAGCTAAAATAACTATAATACGCGTCTTCTAGCCTTAGCAGCAAATAAGTCATGGAAATTATGGCAAATGGATGTGAAAAATACCCTTCTACATAAAGAGCTAGATTGAGACATTTATATGGAACAACCAGAAGGCTTTGAAAGTCGTGCACATTTAGAATATGTTCGTAAGTTAGGAAAAGCTCTCTATGTACTAAAGCAAGCTCCAAGAGCATGTACGGTAAGGTAGCAGAATTTTTAGTGCATAATGAGTATGCACTAATACCAACAGATTCAAGCATGTTTGTAAACTTTAAAGAAGGGAGACTAGCAATAGTGTTAGTGAATGTAGATGACCTTATCATCACTGGCGATGACGAATTAGAAATTCATCAAATTAGAGAGAACTCAGCGGTGCAATTCCAAATGAAAGAACTTGGAGAGCTCAAACACTTTCTTGGGCTTGAGCTATAACGAATAGAAGAAGGTATACTCTTGTACTAACATAAGTATGGAAAAGATCTCTTGCAGAAATTCGGGATGCTAGAGCGCAAGTCAATCACAACTCCTATCGAGATAAATACAAGACTATACGCAAAAAAGGCAAAGAGTTAGAGGATTCTACTACATACCGATACTTGGTAAGTAGTCTAATCTATCTAACTATTACAAGGCCTAACATCTTATTTAGTGTTGAAGTAGCAAGTCGGTTTATGCAAAAGCCGAGAAAACCTCATCTAGGAGCAATTCGACGAATATTGAGGAATGTAACAGGAATACTTAACTTTGGTCTATTGTACAAAAAAGGAGAAACATTAAAAGTCATTGGACATTGCAATGTGGACTTCACTAGTGATCATGATGCACGATGATCAACAACAGGGTATGTATTTTAGTCTTGGAACAGGAGTAGTATCATGGTGTAGTAAAAGGCAATCGACAGTGTCATTTTCGACTACTGAGGCAGAGTATAGAGTGGCAACAATGGTAGCCTAAGAGAGCACATGGTTACTACAACAGTTGAGTAATCTGCATCAGCCAGTCAACCATCCAGTACCTCTTCATTGTGACAATTGATCAACTATTCGGTTGGCAGAGAATCTAGTTTTTCATGCAATAATGAAGCACATAGAGATATATCACTACTACATAAGAGAAAAGGTATTACAAGGAGAAATACAAATGCAACCAATATAGAGTGGAGACCAAGTAGCGGATATTTTCACCAAGCACTTGAATCCTTCTACTTTTACAGAACTTCGAGAACAGCTCAGAATGATTGCAAGACCAAATAAAGTTAGTGATGAGGGTGAGCGTTAGAAACCCTCACCAATTTAGATTGTTCTAGAGCAATTCTCTATAACTTCTCTGTAGAAATATCTTATAAAAATATCTACCAAGTAGTCTCAAGGAAAATACAAGTGTATGTCTAGTATTTATTTTCTAGAGACTTCTTATTAATATACGGCTAGGATTAGTTCTTCCACAGAATTCTTAGCCCTCTCAAGCAACTATAAATAGGGGTCTTGGGCTCTCATTTGAACAAGATAGCAAGAAGTGAGCTTGAGAGTTTGAGTAAATAGTGTAGGCTTGTGTGCGTGTCCCCCAAAATAAGAGAGTTGTGTAATAGTGATGTGTTCTTATAAGAGTGAGCATTGTAATCTTTGATGTTCTATCAATAAAAGTTTCCCTTGTGTAGAGAGTTGTCTTCTCCAAAATCCAAACACCCTCCCTCAAAGTAATGGTGAATGGTAGAAAAAACTGGAGTTAGTACTTATCCAAAACTTTAAAAAATCAGGTATTCCTCCAAACATTTTATTTGGCTACATCACTTTTTTCTGAATTTTTTTTCAAGGGGGGATTAAATGCACACATGGGACCCTAACAATCAGATAGAGATACAGAATAAATCAATTTTGAATCATGTTGTCATGGTAGTATGAAGTATCACTAGGATGCTAGTTGTGCTATGATAATAGATACCTGTGGAGTTAGTTGACAAGCCATGGCATGAGACTTCATGAGACTCCTTCGTTTGTTAGAATGTCTATTTTGGAGTACCCATGGGTTCTAAACGGAAACGTTAAAGTTTTTTGGCCTCACATAGTTTACACATTTCACATGACATGTTGCTTTAACTAGAGAATCAATGTTGTTTTTCAACAATCATCATAACAGACTTTAAAAAACGAAAATCCTATAAAGGCCCTCTTTACAAGTTCTGTATATAGGTAGGGATGAGTACACCATATTTTTATGGGAATTAAACTCAAGATTTTAGGAGCCATATAAAAACCTTTCAACCATCCGGATCACTTGCAGTTTCCAAATAGGGATAAAGACACCTGATCATCAAACTTGTTGACCTTTGTGTTGCGAAAAGCAAGCATAAAAATAGATCCAAAAATATATAGAACAAACCATGCAGGAAAGTAAGGAAATAGCAAAACGTTAGAGAGATCATTTCTAATAAACTACAAGTAAGATATACTTTACAGAAGTGCCGTATCACCCTCTAATCTGAGCACTGGCCTTGAAGAGATTGTGCCCCACCTACGGTAGCGTTGGGTTTGCACAAATCTTCCGAGGATGAGATGACTTTAGTCCACAGAAGCGCTCTCTTCTATTAAACACCTCGACCACCACTTCAGTTCGCCAGAAACTTCAAACGTAATAGCTTAGAGTTGTAAAAGAGGAAAACAAGAACATAGTTCATTTTTTTATTTTTCTGTTTATTTAGTCTCTACAAATGAACAGAAGAGGTCATTTTATAAGGTTCATAGTAGACAAAAATATGAATTCTAGTTATTGCAATGTTTGTAACATCTGCAATAAAGCCTATTCAATCCTTGTAATGTTTGTAACGTATGAAATGTTCAGCTAGTTTTAAGTAAACACATGCAAAATGTTTAAGCTCTTTTAAAGATAGCACGTGCAAAAAGAGCACATGCCAGCACACACACCGGACCACGCGCTGGACTACGCACCCGGCCCGCACGCACGATCCCGCACGCACGTGCCTGCTCGATTGCTCGCACGCTCACTTATATACCAACACAAGTGTACAATACTAACACCTTTGTTATACCATATATAACACGTATGTTAATTTGAACCAAC
>JBAKGM010000365.1:27832558-27855523 GCA_037177215.1 Asparagus racemosus | reverse complement strand
TATTTTTTCATTCACCTAAATTGGATATATAACACATTATTAAAAATTATAATGTGTTATATATCACCCTATTTTTTCATCTGTCTTGATGGTCAAAGTAATTACGCGATTGAATTTAAGGTTCTAAATGAATCCCAAACATTATGGTTTGACCACTTTGGTAACTCGACCTGTAACTCTTCCCTTGAGGAAGGAATGAGACATATACCAATTCTTCAACAACATCTATCAATATTGTACTAATAAAACAATGGTTATTGCAGAAGTGTGACAACTGGCATTTCATCAGACATGTAACATTTCATCTTCTGTATATGAAAACTTACAACTTTCTAAGTAATATTGATTTGTTTACAATTGTCTTTGCATTGCAATGCGAAGTAACCCTGCATCGGGTAAAAACTAGTTCTTAAAAAATCTGGAGCCCATGTTGAGCTAACTTGAAGCTTCATAAAAGCATTAAGAAATGTTCTAAAAAAGGAATACAGACCAAATAAACCATGAATATAGACAACAAGCTAGTCAAGACAACAAGCTAGTCAACCCAAATGTGAACCTGAATTAAACCCTATACAAATCAATTAATTTCTTTGATAGAATCTTTTATTTTAATTAATAAAAATTCACTACAAGAAGAAGAAAAAAGATCTCAAATCGGACTTATAAATGTCTAGAAACATTAAAACCAGGAGGATTCAAGAGCTTACTCGCGATTGGATGAGGATGGAGGGATGCGGGGATCAATAGCGTTTTCCTCGCTGCCGAATCGAAGTTTATTCTCGAAATCAGAGAAGAACGGTAGGGTGGCTCATGCGGCGTGGGCTCGTGCACTCGGCGGCGTGGACTTGTCGACGGCGGGTGGCTCGTTCGGTCGATAGCAGGGCGATCGATGGCTGGGCGGTCCGCAGTAGGGTCGATGGCGGGGCTGTCGAAGAGAGAGAGAGAGCGATAGAGAATCAGGTAGAGAGAGAGAATAGAAAATTTTCATGTGGAGGCGGCGGGTTTACAAACAGGGCTAGGGTTTTTTTCATGTGTGGGGCCCACTATCCTAGACGGAAAATTTTTGTCTAGGATGATTTCTGTCTAGATTTCCATTATAGACGGAATATTCCGTCTAGGTATTAAGCAACCTAGACAGATTAATCTAGATGGAAATTTTTCCGTCTAGTTTGTATCAAACAAGACGGAAAAAATTTCCGTCTAGATTAATCTGTCTAGGTTGCTTAATTTTCTACTAGTGAATATTATAGACTATCAAGTGGAGGGCTGTTTATAGCAAGTAAGCTAACTATATCAAGTGAATCGAGTGGTTGGTATAACCAGTAGTATATCATGTTGCCATTTAATTAATAGGGTATATATGAGTATTAATGAATGTTTATATTTATTCTCTTTGGAGGTGTTAGTCAATTGTGACACTTTCGTGCGAAGTGGGATAATTGTTAAAGTGAAACAATTTTTTACTAGTGCGATATTTTAGTGAGATAAATAGGAATAATTTTATGAAGCGGAATATTTTGATAAAATAAAGTGGGATAAATTTTTATAATCATGAAATATATATTTATGTATTTTGAGGATAATACTATTTATGTATTTTAAACTTACTATTATTGATTGATAACTTTTTATGAGAATGTTATTTACTATTAAATAACTTTGGTGAGACTATAAGATATTGACAGTTATTATTATAATATATGTTGTAGCTATTTTATTTTTTAATTATTATTATAGTACAAGTCTCAAAAATGTTTTAACATTTTCCTTCCTTTTATGCTCCTCGAGATCTCTTTCCCTCATCTCCCAATTTTATTGTTTAAAAAATTATGAATTGATACAATTTTTAATTTTACATTAATTATATAATTATAATATTCGGTAAAAAAGAAACTATCCGAGATGACTAAGAGGAAATGAGATCTGATCTGATGGCATGGTCTAATGATGGTGATGATTATAGTAGGATAAAAGTAAAGAAAAAAAAGAAATATAAAAATTGAAAAAGAATAAAATAAATAAGAGTTTTATTTTTTTACCACCGAGTTCCAAGCTAAACCTTGGGGTAATTTAGGAGACTAGAACTCACATTTTTGTTAGAAAAATACAAAAAGTGGGATAATTTTGTACAATTATCCCAATTCTAGTTTTGTTAGAGTTCTAGTTGACTAACACCATAAAATTTGATTCTAGTTTTAATTCTAGTTCACTAACACTATAAAATTTTATCCCACGAATTATCCTGGTTCTAGTTTTGAGTTCTATTTTACTAACCCCTCCTTTAGGATTTTCTTGAGACTCTGGAGTTTCGTCATGAGTGATATTTCAATTGTCTTTTGGGTTTGAGTTAAGTGGTGAATGAATACATTTTGCGTGACATTTTTCATATAAAAGTATATTAAGTATATGCAGATCCCGATGGATTATATCCTTTTGTATGACTAACCACATATCAAGTATTGGTTGGATCTCATTTTGTGATGTACATGGATATTTCACTATAATTATATAGTTATTTCTTTGTTGACAATCATGTCTTTTCATATAGTATCAGGTTGAGATGCATATGTGGTTCGATTTCACTATTGGTTGGCCTTTGGCATTTCTTTGTAAAATTCTTGGTTATATGAACTTTGTTCATTTTTCTTAAAGCATATGCATCTCAAGTCAATATCAATTTTCATAAAGCATATGCATCTCAAGTCAATATACCGGTATATGTCAGAGATCAGTAAGTCATCTAAACATGGCTAACATGCCTCTATGCGGTTTTTATTTAAGCGCTAAAGGCCCAAGTTTGGGTCTAACCGTCCTGACAACGGGCTCAATAATAGTGGCGTCTGCCAAGTCAACCGGAGTATATAAGTGTTTATTACATTGAGACTTGGCCTGCTTATTTCCATTGTATGAATATATTTTACAAACATTGCATCATGATTTTCTACTATTCTAATATTTTGCTTATCAGGTCAAGATAATATAGTTTTCGCAAAACCAGTGTTTTAATGTATAAATTTATGCACTTATTGAGTTGTGAACTCATTGTATTGTATTTACCCTTTTCCAGAGACTCAAGATTAGGTCAAATTGGTGGTGTCCAAAGTCTTAGAAGGGAGTAAGGAATAAAATTTGAACATTGCTATTTTCTTTTAGGTGAAGGTCAAATAAGATTTTGATCTTAGCTGAATCTTTTAGAAATTATTCCATAGTGAGAATGTACTCTCTTAGAGAGAATTTTTTGTACTCTTTTAGAAAGAATTTTATTGAAAGTCGGGAGAATTATTTATCTCATTTGATTGGATTCAACTAATGTAGATGTTGTTATGAAGGATAAGTTTCAATGATTCTTATTTACACGATGAGTGGAAATTGGTGGATATTTGATAACTGCGAGTAGGTTTTGTCCGACTTTTAATGTTCCTTCGAGGTCCAAAACGTGGGGTCGTGACAGTACTCCACGCTGCGAGAATGTATAATGGAGTTCTATGGTCAGGAGCATAATTCAATTACAATGTATTGACTAGTAAAGTACCATACGATAAGTGCAAGCTGGCTTTTAATTGTGAAGGTTAGAGCATTACTAGCAGACACATTCATTTTTTTCAATTCAAATCTGGGTTCTAAAATAAGTATATTACTTCTTCGATTTTTCACAGGTACTGATTCTGAGTTGTTTATCTTTGTTGATGTGTGCATTTCTGAAGTATATAATTTGCAGAGTGAAATATTCATTTGCCCAAAACGATGTATCATTTGGCTTCGCAAGATAAATATTTCAGAAAATTGGGTGACAAATTAGTTTTTGTCACAGAAACCAGTTATTCGGAGATCTACTATCGTATTTTAATCTTAATGGAACGGTTCGGTTCCAACAGTTATCACTGTTGCCTTTGATGGGGAGGGTAACGATTTTGTAGTGGTGTAAAGCGTTGCCTTTGCTCTAATGGAGCAGTTTCTCAAAAGCCACACTGCTAGGCCCAATGGTTTACGAAGTGAAAATTTGATTAGATTTTTAGAAATCCCTGATTTCTTAGTTCTCCTTCTCTTTGAAAAATCCCTGACTTCTTCTTCTCTCCGTTCATCAGATAAAATTTTTCCCCGAACCCTAATTTAATTTTTTCATCTCAAAACTAGGGTTTCAACAAATCCCTTTTTCCTCAATTTCTTTCCTCAAATGGCGGAAGCGAAAGCGAGATCCAAGCAACCTCAAGCGCTAGGATGAAGAAGTCAACAAGGACGAAGACAATGAGCTTGAGGTTGATGAAGAACCCTAAATTGTTGTTTGCCCTGTTCATGAAATCGTTGGTAAGAATTTTTTGATATGCTATCAGGTTTCGACCAAAATAAGCCCAACATACCCAAATTTAAGATGTGGGCATCGGTTTACTAAATGTTAATTAGTAGTGGGGGGGTGGGCGGAGTAATTAGAGAAGTTATCTCTATGGTGAGTCTATATAAGTAGAGATAAGGAGGGTTGTATTTTCTTATATATGAATAAAGTTAATCTATCTCTAGTCTAATTATTTCTCCTTACTTGCTAATCTCTCTTCTACTGTCTCCTCTCACTCTTATCTGTCCTCTATTAATTTCTCTCTCAATCCTATATTGTTCCTCTCTATTTCTCTATTCCCTATTCTTTTCGTACTTTCTCTTTTCTCGGATCAAGACATGATTGTTGGACATGATTATGAAAATATCCCTAGCAACTTGGTATCAAAGCAAGCAATCATCGAGGAAACCAAATACATTGAGTCTCACAGAAGCTAGATAAATCATCTCAAAGACATCGTGGACTAGCAAGGAGTATACCTAAAGGCGTTGAGCGAATGGATCCGTGGGCTATCACATATAGTAACGAAAATATCTCCACAAATTAGTGGACTGGTGGAGCAATTTGGTAAGATAGCTGATGACAATGTTAAGGCACCACATGAGTCGATTTTGAACTCTCCTCCAAAACTCTATGCAAATGAACCACTACCGTGGGTCATGAATGCAACAACTAATGCATTATCCATCTTCTCAAGCATATTGACTATCATGATGACTGGCTTGGGACCACCACCAACGTGGATTTCCCTCTAGTCACCAGCAATAACATCCATGGTTGAATCTACCGTGTGTGTCAACTTCTGGATTTCTACCCCATACCGTGATGGAGGATAGGATTGGCGATTGTTATCATTTGGGCTCGAGCGCGAATCCCTTGTTAAGGGGGAAGAATTGTCAAGTTTTGACCTAAATAAGCTAGCATACCAAAATTTGAGATGTGGGCATTGGTTTTCTAACTAAATGTTAGTGTAGTAGTGGGAGAGAATGGTTTTTTTTGGGGGGGGGGCTTACAGAAGTTATTTGTAGTGAGTCTATAGTATAATTACAAAGGAAATCCTACAGCTGTGATCCCACAATTGTAATCCAACCCGTACAATCACAATTTACTCCCTGCAATCATGTACAATCCATTCCTATAATCATTTAGTTATATTGCCTTCCATGTATTTCACCATAAACGTTGGGTATAAATACCCCTTTGTATGTACATATTCACCAAGTTGAATATACAACAATCATTCAGCTTCTCTCCTTTTGCAACTCTGATAACATGGTATTAGAGCTATTGTAATACCCAATATTTTTTTATTAAATGTAATTATATATCATGTAGGAAGGTTTTATTATAAGGCCTACTTTATTTTTATTTTTGTGTTTTTTGTTTTTGTTTTCTTAGAAAAGCCCATTAGTTGTCAAACAAGCCCATTTACCTAAAACCCAAATTCTAAATTTTCCTCAACCACCTCACCACTTCCTGCAGATTTTTTTTCACGTAGAGGAAGAATCAAGAATCAAATCTTCAAGTAACCAACCCCCATCCTAGAAAATCTCAAACTATCTAAATATCTTATCTCTTTAAAAAGTCTATCCATCTCGTCTACCTTTTCTTTGCAGTAACTCCCAAAAAAACACAATCAGAAAAAAAAGGAGAGAATGGAAAAAAATTAGAGAGGATCGGGTACTCAAGAAGAAGGAACGGATAGAGATTTCAAATTTCAGAGTTCAATTATTTATTTGACAAGCATATTTCCTTATCCTTTAACTCTTTTATTTTCATGATCACTTTATCTAAATACTAGTATTTCTTCTAAGAAAATCATGAGGAAAAAATTATAGTTAGTTTATATCTATATTTTTTATTACAATGCTGTAGGAAAAATCTTCAAATTTTATGCAAGCATTTCTTACTCTAAAATTTTTTGATTTTCATAATGATCTTATCCAATTACTAGTATTCTCCTCCTAGAGTTGTGATAATTAATTTGTAGATAGTTTTTTTATTACAATATTTTTACCATAATATTATATGAATACTCTTTTACCCTTTTAGCATATATTTTTAATAGAAATTTTCTTCTACAAGAATTTTCCTAATAAAATAATAAATTATTGTTTTTAATCAAGAGTTCTCTAAATAAAACCTTTTTATTTCAGTTAATATATTTTTGTTGTAATAATAATAATAATAATAATAATAATTTTAAAGTTTTCTAACTTCTTTTTAGATTATAGTTTTAACAGAGAACAGTCTTATATAAATTCAGCCGTAGTTTATATCACAAAGTAATGTTGAAGTTGTGGTTAGGTGGGTTAGTTATTAGTCCTTAGGTCATTAGGTCACGGGTTCGAATCCCTTCCCTATTGTATTTTTAAAAAGAAACACTTTGGGTCTATTGTGAATTCAAACCCGACCCAGTTAGGATTCAACACCAAATTCTAGACCCGTTTAGATTTATAACAGACCCGTTTGGGTTTATAACTCAAATTCTAGACCCGCTTGGATTTATAACTCAAATTCCAAACCCGTTTAGGTTTACACTAGATCCGTTTGGGTTTGTAACTCAAATTCTAGACCCGTTTAGTTTTATAACAGACCCGTTTGGTTTTATAACTAAAATTCTAGACCCGTTTAGGTTTATACCAGACTCGTTTCGGTTTATAACTCAAATTCCAGACCCGTTTAGTTTAATAAGAGACCCGTTTCGGTTTATAACTCAAATTCTAGACACGTTTAGGTTTATACCAGACCCGTTTGGATTTATAACTCAGATTCCAGACTCCTTTGGATTTATAATTCAAATTACAGACCCGTTTAGGCCTTTACTCGTCAAAAATTTAGTTTTGGTACCGTTTGACCCATTTTCACACTAAATAATTATATTATGTTACTTATTTAATTATTTTTTTATTTTTTTCTTTCAGCTATGGTGAATGAGAATATTATTTGATCACTTAATGCTTGTTGGACCACCTGATGATATGTTTGAACACCTAGTGGTATTTTATAGGGTTGACAGTGCATGAAGACTACTTCTGTCAAAAATATGATTCATAAGTCTGCTATCATAGCATGGCTATGCTCTCGACATCGATATCCCGGTGTGAGGATTTTCTCTTGATTAGTATTATTATTATAGCATTGACTAGACAATGCACTCATCTTGATTGGACATGTTCTGGGTCACGGTTTTTTATAGTTTTACGGAAGCTGTTCTAGATAACTCTGTGGTTAATGAATAACATTTCATGTACAGTCACTTAAAATAAATAGATAAATATGGGGTTTAATAAAGGGGAATTGGATGGAGAATATAAAGTGTATATAAGTGGGTTCATGCACATTCTTGATATCCTGAGTTATTTATATAAGGGCCAAAGGCAAATACTTGACTTGAAGCCGTGTTCACCGTACGGTTATAGGAAACTGACTTATGTACATGAAAATATTCTGTTCTAATTCAAATAACATCTAAAATAATAGTAATAATGTGCTTGTGTGTTGTGTGATAGACTTTATCTTGACATCTACAGTTAGTATTTCCTTTACCACATGTAATTGAGATTTTATCTTTTCTTTATTTCTGCCACATACACTTACACGCACACAATTTCTTTATTTTACATGCTTGTTGGGAGTTCTCTGACTCCTCTAGGGTTTGCACACCCCAGACTCGGGGATTGTTCTTTCTGCGCAGGATCAAGAGTACTTTGAGGATCCGGCCCAGCGGCAGTGATCACCTTGTATCCTATCAGTTTTTTTCCCAACTCAGTTGTTTGGGTAGTGATTTAATAAATTCAGACTTTTCTTTGAGTCACATGTGGTTCTCCAGACTATGATGTATTTTTCCTCTTTTCTATTTTGGATAGTTGTGGACTTGTAGTAGAACTTTAACTTTCTATTTTGGATAGTTACATGCTCTATGATGTAGTTGTGGTTATATATCTATAAACAGGATGACCTAGAGGCGTGAATGTGACTGAATGGTTGCATTATCAGCTGAGTCATGTTCTAAATATTTACATTTTGGAGCTAGGGCGTGACAAGGTTTTTATTGGTATCAGAGCCAGGTTCTGATAATTGTTGTCTCATCCTGTATACAAGTAAAAACTAAGACCAGGCTGAAAACAGAGCATGTATAGAAAAGGTTCTTTTTTTTTGAAATACATCCTTTGACTCCTAATACCTTGATTCTCAAGTCCCAATCTTGGTCAATCTCATTTTAGGTGATCACTATGGCCCCAAAACACCGTCCCGCTACTCAAGTTGGTCCTGAGGGACAGCAGGTCGATCAGGCTAACCTTGCAGAAGTGATTAGGGAGTTGGTAGCTCACAATCACTAGAGGGATGTGCAATAGCTGGCTCTAAGGCTGGGTAATGTGTTTGATTTTTAGAAGCTCAGCTCACAACAATTCACTAGGACCGAAGGCGGATATGAGGCCGAGATGTGGTTGCAGACCATGGATTGCCTGTTGAGAGCATCAAAAATACCGCACAAAGACAGAGTTGATATTGTACAGCTGCAGCTCGTAAACATAGCTAGAACCTAGTGGAATGCATAGGAGGAGACACTTCCTAAGCCTATTTCAGGGGAGACATTCCGGGAGAGCTTCCTAGCAACATTTTCCCTAGGACAGCTCACCTTGAGATGCAGAGGCAGTTTGTTATTCTGAGACAGAGAGGCAGCACTGTAGATGAGTATGCAGCTGAATTTGCCAAGCTCTGCATGTTTGCCCCAGGCATGGTGTCTAATGAGGAGGATAAGGGACAATGGTTCATGCAAGGTCTTAATTTTGAGATCCAGACTCAGATTTACAGTCAGAAGGGTGTTGAGACTTATGCTGATGTATTAGAGGCAGCTCAAAAAGCAAAACAATTGATTGGATCATGAACTCAGTGTAGAGAGGGGCCAACAAGAGCCCTATGGGACAGTCATCTGGGGGTAATCAGCACAAGCCTTAGATGGGAGGAGCACCTGCCAAGCACCAGCAGACAGGGACTCCGAGACCAGTACCACAGCCAACCAACATGATTTGCCAATTTTGCAACAAGCCGGGGCACTTGATGAAGGACTGCAGGAGAGCTAACAGGTTGTGTCTAGCATGCGGGGCAGCGGATCATCAGCTTACTGCTTGACCTAATAGAGGAGGAGCTTCAGGTGGAGCAATAGTACCAACAGATCAGGCTAGACAGGGTGGACAACAATGGAGGCCAACACTTCCCACTCAGTAGTAGATGTTCTGAGGAAATTAGAGGGGGCAACAATTTCAAGACTGGAGACAGTGGGTAGGTCCTCAGTTTCAGCCCTCATACCAGTCATAGTATCAGTAGAGGCGCCAGGGGGGGTATGGTCAGCATGATCAGCAGCAGCAAAAATAGGGTTTTGTTCTGACACTTACTAGTGAGCAGGTAGATGCATCCCGAGATGTGGTCACAGGTACCATTTTAGTTTATTCAGTCCCTGCATTTACCCTATTTGATTCAGCGGCATCGCATTGTTTTGTATCCACTCAGTTCATAGCACGACGCACTATTCCATGTGATAGTTTAGATGCAGGCTGGAATATCCATACTGGTAGCGAGGTGTTAACTTCTAGTAGGGAGTGTAAGGGATGCCATGTAGTAGTCTGTGGTAGGGAGCTATTTGCAGAATTGTTAGTGATTGACAGTAACGGGTTCGATGTTAATTTGGGGATGGATTGGCTCTACACCTTCTATTCGATTATTAACTGTCGGCGCAAAAGCCTGGTGTTCAAGATACCAAATCACCCAGAGTTTAAGTTTATGGGGGGTAGCAAAGTAATGGAGCAGCCAGAGTATCGAGCAGGCAAGGACAGAGTATTAGCCTGGATAGAGGTAGAGGAGAAGCCTATACCAGAAATTGTCGAGGAGTTTCTTGATGTTTTTCTTGATGAGTTGATGCGTCTGCCACCAGATAGAGACATAGAATTTGTTATTGATCTAATTCTAGGAGTTGCACCTATCTCTAAACTGCCTTATCGTATGCTAATAGCAGATTTAGAGGAGTTGCGAAAGCAGGTCTAGGAGTATCTCGATAAGAAATTCATCAGGCGTAGTACTTCACCTTGGGGAGCACCAGTAGTGTTAGTGCAAAAGGTAGATAGTAGTCGAAGGATGTGTATTGACTATAGGGAGTTGAATCGGGTTACCATAAAAAATAAGCACCCAATTCCCAGGACTGATGACCTTTTTGATCTGCTCGGAGAAGCTAGGGTGTTTTCTAAGCTGGACCTCCGGTCAGGTTATTATCAGCTGAAGGTGAGGAAGGAAGACATACCCTAAGACTGCATTCCACACACAATATAAGCATTATAAGTTCCTGGTAATACCGTTCGGCGTGACAAATGCTCCATCTACATTTATGAGCTTGATGAACAAGGTATTTTCTCAGTATCTCGACCAGTTTGTGGTGGTGTTCATTGATGACATTCTTGTATACTCCAAGACCAAGGAAGATCATGCAGAGCATCTACAGACTATGTTGGAAATCTTGCAGAAGGAGAAGCTCTATGGAAAATTGAACAAGTGTGAGTTCTGGCTGGAGCAAGTGTCCTTCTTGAGGCATGTGATTTTAGGAGCGGGTATCTCTGTGGACCCAAAGAAAGTTGATGTGGTGTTGAGGTTAGAACCGCCAACATCTGTGACTGAAGTGCAAAGTTTTTTAGGGATGGCTGGAGTCATAAAAGATTTCGCTAAGATTGCAGGACCACTTACTAAGTTGACTCGGAAGGAGGTCAAATTTATGTGGACTCAAGAGTATCAAGCAGCATTTGATGGGTTGAAGAAGAAGTTGACGACAGCTCCAGTTTCGACAATTCCTGATGAGTCAGGAGGATTCGTAGTGCACACAGATGCTTCTGATTTGGGTTTAGGTTGTGTTCTGATGCAACATGGGAATGTAGTAGCTGATGCATCTAGACAACTAAAGACGCATGAGAGGAACTACCCGGTTCATGATCTGGAGTTAGCCGTAGTTATTTTTGCATTGAAGCTATGGCGACACTATCTTTTAGAGCAGAGAGTGGAGATGTACATAGATCATAAAAGTTTAAAGTATATCTTCACTCAGAAGAGGCTCAACATGAGGCTGCGCAGGTGGTTAGAGTTTATAGCAGATTATGACCTTGATTTGCAATATAACCCAGGATGGGTTAATGTAGTGCCAGATCTTTTGAGCAGGAAACCTGTGGCGATGTGACTTACCAGGCAGCAAGAGTTGTTAGCTAAGTTCTGGAGGATGAATATGGAGATTATTTTACCTAGAGTAGGGAGACAGTTGATGAGTCTGCAGTTACAGTCAACTTTGGTAGACCGGATCAAGACTACAGAGGTCGAGGATGCTCGGTATGAAAAGTTTAAGAAACAAGTGTAGTCTGGGGAGAGGACTGATCTACAGATACATGAGGATGGATTCTTGCGATTCCATGGTAGATTGTGTGCACGTAAGGGCGATGTCAGGAGAGAGTTGCTAGAGGAGGTGCATAGTTTAGTATTTTCTATTCATCCAGGGGGCACAAAGATGGATCGAGACTTGAGAGAGCATTACTAGCGGCCAGGAATGAAGATGGAGATAGCCCAATTTGTGTCAAAATACTTAGTATGTTAGCAGGTGAAGGCTGAGCATCAGAGGACCGCCAGGTTATTGCAACCCCTTCCTATTCCCGAGTGGAAGTGGGAACACACTACGATGGACTTTGTCACAGCCCTACAGAGGAGCCAGAAGGGAAACAACGCAATACGGGTAGTAGTAGACCGACTCACCAAGTCTTCTCGCTTCATACCATTTCGAGTTGGACAGACGGGGGAGAGTTTAGCGGAGTTGTACATGAGGGAGATAGTGCGCTTGCATGGGGTACCAGTTAGCATTGTGTTTGATAGAGACACACGATTTTTATCACACTTTTGGAGGAGCTTGCAGCAGTGTCTTGGGACTAGACTGAGATACAGCATGGCTTACCACCCTCAAACGGATAGACAATTAGAGAAGACTATACAGATTCCGAAGGACATGTTGCGGGCATGCATGCTAGATTTTAAGGGCTCTTGGGAAGACTGCTTACACTTAGTGGAGTTCTCTTATAATAACAGTGACCAAGCCAGCATCCAGATGGTGCCTTATGAGGCTTTATATGGAAAAAATGTAGATCTCCTACCTGTTGGGCTGACTTGGGTGAGCGGCGTCTGTTAGGGCCTGAGATAATTGTGCAGACAGTAGAGAAGATAAAGACGATAAAGGATCGGCTTAAGTCAGCTCAAGATAGGCAGAAGAGTTGGGCTGATGCTAAGAGGAGACCTTTACAATTCCAGGTTGGAGAGCATGTCTTCTTAAGGATATCCCCAACCAGAGGAGTTATCAGATTTGGTAGCCGCGGGAAGCTTAGTCCACATTTTATTGGTCCATTTGAGATATTGGAGAGAGTAGGAGAGGTGGCATATAGGCTAGCTATGCCCCCATCGTTGGAGGGAGTGTAGGATGTGTTCCATGTATCGCAGCTTCGACAATATGTGCGAGATGAGACCCACGTTCTAGACATCACAGAGCTTCAGATTGGGATGAACCTCTCATATGAGGAGAGACCAATGAAGATTTTGGACAGACAGGAGAAGGTCCTCAAGAATAAGACTATCCCGTTAGTCTTAGTATCTTGTGGACACCGTGGACCTAGTGAGGCGACATGGGAGCGAGAGGACGATATTCGTCAGCGCTATCCACATCTCTTTATTACAGGTAATGTCTAGTTCCTCTTGTGCTTGGATTTAATTTCGAGGATGAAATTCTTTTTCGTAGGTGGGTAGGATGTAATACCCAATATTTTTTATTAAATGTAATTATATATCATGCATGAAAGTTTTATTATAAGGCCCACTTTATTTTTATTTTTGTTTTTTTTTGTTTTTGTTTTCTTAAAAAAGCCCATTAGTTATCAAACAAGCCCATTTACCTAAAATCCTAACTCTAAATTTTCCTCAACCACCTCAGCACTTCCTGCATGTTTGTTTTTCACGTAGAGGAAGAATCAAGAATCAAATCTTGAAGTAACCAACCTCCATCTTAGAAAATCTCTAACTATCTAAATATCTTATCTCTTTACAAAGTCTATCCATCTCCTCTACCTTTTCTTTGCAGTAACTCCCAAAAAAAGCACAATCAGAAAAAAAAGGAGGGAACGGAAAAAAAATTAGAGAGGATCGGGTACTCAAGAAGAAGGAACCGATAGGGATTTTAATTTTCAGAGTTCAGTTATTTATTTGGCAAGCATTTTTCCTTATCCTTTAACCCTTTTATTTTCATGATCACTTTATCTAAATACTGGTGTTTCCTCCTAGGAAATCATGAGGAAAAAATTATAGTTAGTTTATATGTATATTTTTTTATTACGATGATGTAGGAAAAATCTTTAAACTTTATGCAAGCATTTCTTACTCTAAAACTGTTTGATTTTCATAATGATCTTATCCAATTACTAGTATTCTCCTCCAAAAGTTGTGATAATTAATTTGTAAATAATTATTTTATTACAATGTTTTTACCATAATATTCTATGAATAATCTTTTACCCTTTTAGCATATTTTTAATAGAAATTTTCTTCTACAAGAATTTTCCTAATAAAATAATAAATTATTATTTTAAGCAAGAGTTCTCTAAATAAAACCTTTTTATTTCAGTCAGTATATTTTTGTAATAATAATAATAATATTATTATTATTAAAGTTTTCTAACTTCTTTTTAGATTATAGTTTTAATAGAGAATAGTCTTACATAAAGTTCTGCCGCCACTTTTTTCACAAAGTAATGTTGAAGTTGTGGTTTGGTTGGTTAGTTATTAGTCCTTAGGTCAAGTGTTCTAATCCCTTCCCCTATCATTTTTAAAAAAAACTCTTTGGGTCTGTTGTAAATTCAAACCCGACCCAGTCAGGATACAATATCAAATTCTAGACCCGTTTAGGTTTATAACATACCCGTTTGGGTTTATAACTCAAATTCTAGACTCGTTTAGGTTTATAACAGACTCGTTTGGGTTTATAACTCAAGTTCCAGACCCGTTTAGGTTTATATCAGACACGTTTGGGTATATAACTCAAATTCCAGACTTGTTTAGGTTTATACCTGACCCGTTTGTGTTTATAACTCAAATTCCAGACCCGTTTAGGTTTATACCAGACCCGTTTGGATTTATAACTCAGATTCCAGACTCCTTTGGATTTATAACTCAAATTACAGACCCGTTTAGGCCTTTTACTCATCAAAAATTCAGTTTTGTACCGTTTTACCCATTTTCACACTAAATAATTATATTATGTTATTTATTTATTTTTATTTTATTTTTTTCTTTCGACAATGGTGAATGAGAGTATTATTTGATCACTTGACGTTTGTTGGACCACCTGATGATATTTTTGAACACCTAGTGACATTTTATAGGGTCAACTGTGCATGAAGACGACTTCTGTCAAAAATATGATTCCTAAGTGTGCTATCATAGCATGGCTATACTCGACATCGATATCCCGGTGTGAGAATTTTCTCTTGATTATTACTATCATTATAATAGCATTGACTAGACAATGCACTCATCTTGATTGGACATGTTCTGGGTCATGGTTATTTTTTTATAGTTTTACGGAAGCCATTCCAGATAACTCTGTGGTTAGTGAATAACATTTCTTGTACAGTCACTTAAAATAAACAGATAAATATAGGGTTTAATAAAGGAGTATTGGATGGAGAATATAAAGTGTATATAAGCATGCGCATTCTTGATATCCTGAGTTATTTATATAATGGCCAAAGGCAAATACTTGACTTGAAGCCTTCCCAGAATGGTTTACGGGAAACCGATTCATATACATAAAAATATTCTCTTCTAATTCAAATAACATTTAATATAATAATAATATGCTTGTGTGCCGTGTGATAGACTTTATCTTGACATCTACAGTTAGTATTTCCTTTATCACATGTAATTGAGATTTTATCTTTTCTTTATATTTGCCACATACACTTACACGCGCACGATTTCTTTATTTTACATGTTTGTTGGGAGTTCTCTGACTTCCCTAGGGTTTGCACACCCCAGACTCGGGGACTGTTCTTTCAGCACAGGATCAAGAGTACTTTGAGGATCAGGCCTAGCGGCAGTGATCATCTTGTATCCTATCAATTTTTTTCTAGCTCAGTTGTTTAGGTAGTAATTTAAATTGAGACTTTTCTTTGAGTCACATATGGTTCTCCAGACTATGATGTATTTTTCCTCTTTTCCATTTTGGACAGTTGTGGACTTGTAGTAGAACTTTATCTTTCTAGAGATTCTTTATCTATATTTCTTTGTCATCTTAGTTACATGCTCTATGATGTAGTTGTGGTTATATATATGTATACAGGATGACCTAGAGGCGTGAATGTGACCGAATGGTTGCATTGCCGGCTGAGTCACGCTCCAAATATTTACGTTTTGGAACTGGGGCGTGACAGCCATGGTCTCCCTTTTAATCACCTTACCAGAGTTCTCACTGTTGCTTCGTTTCTCCATCACTGCTACTTGAATCTTCAGTACTCAAAATCTCCATTGTCGCTCTCCGATTACTCTAGTCAAAATCACACCGCAGTCTCAACCCTCCGCTACTGCAGACTCTTTAAATCTACCACCACTCGAACACTGCTCCAAAATTCGCTCCATTTCATCTCTGATATGAGCTTGATATTCTGATGCTCCAATTTCACTCTGTTTATCGCCGTAAGTGTGATTCTTAGGTTTATTTGTGTTGGATATCTTGGATATCATGTCTCTATTGTTTTGATTATAACAATTTATATTATGTGCATATATGTGTGTATGTGCGCTATATATACATGTGCTAACTTGTCAATGCATATATTAAAATATATGGACAAGTACAAGATGAGTTCAAGGATTATTTTGTAGAATTGAAGATATCTGCTTTAAATCCATGTAAATCTTTTATATATCTTCTTTTCTTAGAATATATGTACAAGCCTTGATCACTCACACACACACATACACACACATACACTTAGTTATTTCTTAAGTCTTAAAACATTGCATTCATATCATTTTTATCCCTTAATAGCTGACTAATTAGAATAGTAGTCGACTAGTAAAGTTTTGTGTCTAAATATTAGTTTCTGCCTTTTCAAAGAATAGTCGACTAATATACAATGTAGTTGACTACTTAATACTTAGGCATATTTCAAGATTCTGTATTTTTACAGTATAGTCGACTACTATGCACAGTATAGTCGACTATTAAGAACTTACACTTAAAATATAGTTTCTGTCAAAATACAGAATAGTCGACTACTGTGCATAATATAGTCGACTAATAAGCTTTTGCACTTAATATACTGTTTTCTGTAAAATTATAGAATAGTCGACTACTAAGACTATTAGTCGACTACAAAGATAGTTTTTTGTCTTTTCAGTTTTTGAATTTGTGTCTTTTCTTAGCCTTTTATATCCTTTTCTTTGATTGAAAAAGTGTCTTTTCAAAGGGATATATATAGGTTAAAAGTTCAGAAACAAATATAACTTTATTTATTCATAAGTTTTGATTTTAGAACATTCAAAAGAGAGAAAAACTTGAGAAAAATAGATTTACTGATATTTAGTGTCTTTGTGATTACATACAAATCACTTGGGCATATTCCAGAGTTTAAAAAGATTTCTAAGCCACCGCTACACATCACAATACATCAATGCTTATACAAATTGTTGTTCTTCATTCATAAAAGTTCTCTCTCAGGTTTTGAGAGTTGTTGATCTCTTGGTGTAGAGATTGTGTGCAATTTGCATGGTCTTGCAAATTGGTCAGGTTTGATTTTTGATTTTGTAATTATTTTTCAAAATCGTAGTGGAAATCTCAAGCGGAAATTGCTTGGAGACTGGATGTACACCGGGGAGGTGGAACCAGTAAAAAATCTCTTGTGTTTGTGTTGATTATTTTCTGCGATTGTTGCTATCTTTATCACAATTTATAATCTATTTTGCATAATTTTTATAAAATACTATTCACCCCACTCTAGTGTTTTTAGTGTATTAGATCGGCGATCCTACAACACTCCATGCAAAGTTCAAGTTCGCTACAGAAGTAAAGTACGTACAGATCAAACACACAAAGATGGACAATTTCAAAAGATAGAAAGTTCATTTTTATTGATCGAAGACTCTACAACATAAAGGCGACATGCAGACTATCTAATTACAAGGATGATAGGTCTTTGTTACAATTTCCTACTGCCTTATATTCCTAAGATATGGGTACTGTGAAAGCTAGTGATCATACACGAGCTGCACTAAGCTACAGCCCTTGATCCTCCAATCTCACAAGACTAGGAAAACGAGAATTTTCTCACGGCAGAGAAAATAGCTCCTGTTTACTCCTCCCTAGGCCCTATGCTAGGAGAGGAGAAGAAGCAGTTTAACAAGAAGTGCCCCTGCTGTTACAAATTGAAGCATGTCAAGCAGAAGAAGCACTTCTCGCAAGCAAAATTTGACGTCGAGGTCAAAAAATACATGACGTCTAATGATGATCTAGGTTCACATTCGTCAAGCCTAGTTATTGTCAGAGACCTCGCTTGTGGAGCTCTAAGGATACTTCTTCAACCGCCATCTTAGTCGTCGAACAGACATACGCAGAGCACGGCACTTGAACCTCCACGCATCTCTATCACGATTCAACTCATCCCAGGTGATCGACTGATTCTCGAAGATCTGCTCGAGCATCTTCTTTTCATCTGATAGCTACTCCGCCAAACGACAAAGTATGCAGAGTTCACATAGAGCGTAATAGGTATAACACCACCTCTAAACATTGGATCGTTCAGTATTGGGCGGATGCCTTTAAGACATGCTATTTCGATACATTTCTACTGAAGTATGTGCTCATTGGCATCTACTACTGCACTCCTTTTTATAGATAGAACTTTATCTTTGTTTGGAGAATGCAATTATTATTTGCATCTTATATTGTAATCTATTTTCTTTTTTCTTTTTTCTTTTTTTTCGTATCAGAGCATTACATATCCCCTTATTATAGCACACATAACCTTTATATAATACCTGAACTACATTTTAGCTTATTTTTTAAAAATATGCATGTACCACCACATAATACATGAAACATGCTTATATGAAAAGTATTCTTATGTGCAACACAACGTACAAGTTGATATTTGTAAAGTAAAATAATACATAATCTATACATGGAAATTGACTTTCAAAGATTTTCATGCACAAGTTGTTGTTGCAATCGGAAAACATCAATATATACTGTTAAATAATGCAAATTATATCTTTTTTTTAAAATATATAATATGACAATAACTCAAGAGGGAAAAATATGTTCATTGAAGCTCAAAGAAACTAACTAGACATCCATCAAAATGATACCTAATTCGTGCCTAAGACGATAAAATCTCTATTCAGGTAGTGGTTTGGTAAAGATATCTACTAGTTGTTGATTGGTGGTCACAAACACAATGCACATGTCATGTTTCGCTATATGATTACAAATGAAATAGTGTCGGACATCTATTTGCTTCATGCATGAATGGTGTACAGGGTTATCGGTCAAAGTAATCGCACTTTTACTATCACACTTTAGAGTTACTTTGGTAAAGTTAAGCTCAAAGTCTTCTAAGGTTTGCATCATCCACAAATCTTGTGCACAACAACTTCTTAATACGATGTATTCCACTTCGGTAGTGGAAAGTGCAGCACACTTTTGTTTTTTACTTGCCCATGAAACTATTTAATAACCTAGCAAGTGTTATATACCAATAGTGGTCTTTCTATCCTTGAGACAAACCGCATAATCAGAATTTGAAAAACCAGAAAGCTCAAAAGAATCACAAGATGGATATCATTAACCAAGAGATTTTGTACCATTCAAATATCAAAAAGTTATTTTAACAACTTCAAAATGAGACTCTTTTGGACCAATTGAAAACATGCACATAAGCAAACCAAAGACATGATATCAGGACTAGAAGGCAAAAGATATAGAAGGCTGTCGATCATACCTCAATAGTTTTTATGATCAACTAAGACGTTGCTCTCATCCTATGCAATCTTCGCTGATGGACTCATTGCTGCACTCGCCAGTTTAACATTCTCGATGCTGAATCTCTTTAAAAGCTCCTTCACTTACTTGGTTTGTGAAATAAAAACTCCTTCGCTTTGTTTCACTTGAATTTCAAGAAAGAATTTCAACTCTCTAACCAAGCTCATCTCTAATTCATCCTACATTAACTTTCTCAAAGCCTGAATATAAAAGATCATTGGTACCACCAAAGATAATGTCATCAACATATATTTGCACATTAAAATATCATAATTATCATGCTTTATTAAAGGTGTTGTGTCTGCTCTCCCATTTTTGAAACCTTTTTACAAAAGAAAATTACTAAGATTATCATACCATGCACAAGGTGCTTGTTTCAAACCGTATAATGCTTTTGCCAATTTAAAAACATGATTTGGGAAAGCAAAATCTTGAAAACCAAGGGGTTGTTTCACATAGACTTCTTCCTTTAGAAAACCATTGTTAAAAGCAACTTTGACATCCACTTGATAGAGTTTGAAACCCTTTAAACAGGCAAAGATAAGCAATATTCTAATAGCTTCTAAACTAGCAACTGGAGCATAAACCTTAGCATAATCAATACCCCCAATTTGGTTATATCCTTATGCAATAAATCTAGCTTTATTTTGAGTGACACGTCTAAGCTCATCAGGTTTGTTATTAAAAACCCCACTTAGTTCCTATAACATGGTTAACTTTTGGTTGAGGAACTAGTGTCCAAATAGTATTCCTAGCAAACTGATTAAGCTCATCATTTGGACCCAACTTTCTTCTTTTAAAGTGTCACCGACATTCATAGGTTCACTTCAGATATGAAACACACATTACCATAAAAGTCCCTATGAGATGAACGAGTTTGTATAACTTTCAAAGGATATCCAATCACAAGTTCCTTCTAATGATTTTTCTTGAAGTTCAACTCAATTGGTGGCTTATATGCCTGTTTCTCCTCTTTGGGTTATTCAACTCATCATTTTTTTAGCTAGACCTACAGCTTCAGGGACAGTCTTCTTGATCCTGTCAAATAAGTCATCATCCCTAAACAAAATATCAGAATTAGGTTCATCAACTTTTACATAAATGGTCTCTTCAATAGTTTTTACCCATTTGTTATAAACTCTGTAAGCCTTACTATTAGAAGAGTATCCTAAGAAATAACACTCATCAGCTTTTGGATCAAGCTTCGCCGAAATGATCTTTCGTGTTCAAGATATAACATTTACAATAAAAAACATGAAAATATGAAATATTCAAAGATTTTTTATACCAAAGCTCAAAATGTATTTTATTCAATTGGTCTAATCATGACTATTGTTCACATAACAAGTTGTTCACTACCTCCGCCTGAATGAAGTTTGGCAATGCATACTCACTAAGCATAGTTCTAGCCATCTCTTATAATGTATGATTCTTCTTCTTAACTCCCCTATTTTGTTGAGACGTTCTAGTGGAAGAGAACTCGTGTTAAGTAATATTAGCATAAAAGTTTCAAACAATGCATTTTCAAACTCACCACCACGATCACTCCTAATAGTGTCAATTAAAATTCTTTTTTTCATTTTGAACACATTTTGAAAAGTATTCAAAAGAGTCAAAAGAATCAGATTTGTTAGCTAGAAAGTAAACTTATATGAACCTTGGATAGTGATCAACAAGAGCAAAAAATATATCTCTTCTCACCAAGACTCTTAATACTAACTGGCCCAAACAAATCTATATGAATCAACTAAAGAGGTCTTGTAGTACTTACTCTATTCTTCAATTTGAATGAAGACCTTACAAACTTACCGTTCTGACATGCATCGCATACCTTGTCACTTTCAAAGTTACTCTAAGGAAGTCCTCTCACCAATTCTTTTTGTCGAAGATTTTCAGTTAAGTCCAAGCTTGTTTGTCCCATCCTTCTATGTCAAAATTCTACATACTCGTTCCTAAAAACCAAAGATTTACGCTCAATATCAGATAAGTTGTCAAATGAAATAGTATAAACATTATTAGAATATGTTATAGTGAGTAGTACAGAACCTGACTTTTCATAATCTTACATAAAGTAGAATCGAAGAGAATTAAAGTTAAGGCCTATACCTTTATCACATAGCTGACTATAGAAATGAGGTTCTATTTAAGACCATCAACATAGTGGACATTCTGGAGTTTAAATTTTCCATTACGTACCTCACCGACTCCAATAATTTTACCTTTACCGTTGTCCCCAAAAGTTATATACCCTACTTTTTTTCTTTTAAGCTAAGGAACTTATTGATATCTCTCTTCATGTATTTTGAGCAACCCGATTTCAAGTACCACATGCTGCTCTGCTCCCTACAAGGCAAAGTGCATTTGTGACATTGGAATCCAAACAGGTCCCTTCTTATTAGAAATCATTCTCTTAGGAGCTCAAACAAATTTTTTCACTTTTTGGCTTATTTTTTAGAAAACAATATTTCAAAACACGACCAACTTTATCTCTAACATTTTATAGTAGGCATTTTAGAAACTGATTTCGAGAAGAAGCTAAGAATCCTTGTTAAAAACATGATTTTTCAAAATATATTTACTATCAAAATATTTGAATTCTTTACCTTTGTTTTTCTCAAAGAAAGTAAAACCCAATACCAAATTTTCCATTTGCAAACTATTGATTTGAAAGAAATATGTCAAGAGGTTTTTTTACCAAGATTAATTTTTTTTCATATCAATTTTCAAGTCAAGAATTTGGTCTCAAGGCTAGTATTCTCATTCACAAGCAAAACACTTTTATTGAGAAAGCCTTTTCCATTATTTTCAACAGTACAAGAAAGTTCAACAATGGTAACGTTCAAAACATCATTAGCATTGTCAAACTTCAAAACTTGTCTCAACAAATCTCCATTTTCACATGTAATTTTTTTTATTTTTAGTTTTTAAAGTCTCAATTTCATTTTAAAAGAATCACACGGAGAGTAAGTAGAGCAAGAAACATTTTTAGAACAAGTTTTTCAAATCAAGCTCTAATTTTTTTACTCTACAAAGCAAAGCATTTTCCTCATCCTCAACTTATAATTAGCAAACTTTTCAATAAGATCATTATAAGCATAGACAAATTGAGAGTAAGAAGGATGTGTTATCTCACTATTGGAATCACTGTCTGGACTTTCTTTCTAGTTCTCATCCTCACGCTCCATCAAGCAAAGGTTTACTATCACCTCCTCATCGTTAGAAGAGCTTTTAGACTCACTTCCACTTGATTCAACCCAAGTAGCCTTCAGTATCTTCTTGCTTTCTAATATCTTCTCCTTGGCTAGCAATGGGTAATCTCTCTGTGAATGTGTCACATTTCTTGCATTTAAAACAAATAATTTCTCATCCTCTAAACTACTAGAGACATTTTTCGTACTTAACTTGCATTTGTTCTTTTTCTTGAAGTAGTCTAGCTGTTGTGGAAAATAACGTGCGTTACCTCCGCTCGAGTTGCAAGTATACAACTTAACAAGTTATAGTATAAAAGATTATCGATCCCACGAGGAACGGG
>JBAKGM010000365.1:27790839-27805445 GCA_037177215.1 Asparagus racemosus | reverse complement strand
CGGTTATTAGCAGGGTATTTATTCATATAAAATGGGTAATGAGGGTATTAAATTGTAATTAAAATGTGATAATCAAGAACTTGCGGGGTTGTTGAGTTTTTTTAAACACTGGTCCAAAATATGTGGTGCACAACGTTTTAAGAGTTTAGTTTACTAATAGCATCTTTAAGAAACTAATCAAAGCCCAGATGGAAACTTAGCTTCCGTGTATTCCAATAAGCCAGGGTACCAAAAAAACTCGAAAGCAATTTTCTATTCCTAAATGCTTCCCTATTCCAACACATTAATTAGTTTTAGGGGTAATTAATGTTAGGTTTAGATTTCGGGTAAGGATTACTCCATTTAAGGTTAGATTTTAGGTAAGGATTAGTCAATAATCAAATTAGGGAGATCTTGGTTAAGGATTACTCATTTAGGGTTAAGATTGATGATTAGGAAGGGGGAGGGGAAGAGGGGTTTGAAGATTTACCTTTTTAAATAGAGTTGATTAGGGAGATCTTGTTTAAGGATTACTCATTTAGGGTTAAGATTGATGATTAGGAGGGGGAGGAGAGGAGGGGTTTGAAGATTTACCTTTTTCAGATCGGCTGAGCTAGCGTTGAGAATGACTCCGGTGAGATCGACTGACGAGTAGCGGTGAACTTCAATGATGACTAGCGGCAATCTTTGACCACTTCGACGATGATGACGAGCAGCGGCAACCTTCAACCACTTTGATGACGATGAGCAGCAACAACCTTTGACCACTTCAATGATGACAAGCAATCGACGAACTTTGTCGACTTCGACGACAGTGGCGAACGATGACCTTTGACAACTTCCCCGAGCGGTGAAGAAATCTATGGGGTGAAAATCGCCAGATCTAGTAAAACGTTGAAAAGAGGGGTAAAAATAGCTTGTGAGTTTCAATTTTTACCAAAAGAACTGCTAGAAAATTTTTTTCTAACATCCTAGACTGTTGAGCCATCTAGGATAGTGGGTCCCATTTTTTTTAAAAATTAAAATCACCTAGTACATCATCCTAGATGGCTAATCCATCTAGAATACACGTATTCTAGATGGATTTTCATAGACGGTTGTAATCCGTCTACGATATAACATCCTAGACGAATTTTTTTCTTCTAGGATGTGCCAATTAGGATGATTGAATCTCCACTAGTGACATATAGTTAGTTTTCCAAATGGCTTAGGTATGAGCATTGAAACACCTTCTATCCGATCCTTTTTTACATACCGACAGCCAAGTCAAGTGCCCAACCCATATTTTCTCACACAGGGCATGACCGTTAGGACCCCGATTTTTTGAAACTAGAAGGAATATTAGAGCTGGACTAAACCTGTGAAAATATTCTCTAAAATTTAACATTCATCAAAAGACTGTCAAAATAATATCATCATTGAATTTTAAAAAAACAACAAGTATTCTAATCCAAAAGTCAGTGGTAGTCAAATTAACTTGAGATAAATAAATATTCCTCAACTTGAAACAGAAGTCAACCTAAAGGGAAATAATCCATTATTACAAAGCTTCTAAGTATAGACTAAATATCGAAGACTTTATTCGTCCTTCACCAATAAGAAAATAGCAATCTGTAAATTTTATTCCTTGCTCCCTTTTAATATTTTAGAAACCACCAACTACATCTAATCCCGAGTCTCTGAAAAGAATGAATACAACACAATGAGTTCACTACTCAATAAGTGGATAAATTCATACACTATCCACTTGTTTAAAGAACTAGAAGATATAAACCACCATAAATAAAAAAATAATAAGTATAGGCTTATATGAGAGAGTTAGTATTACCAAAAATTCAAATTATCACTTGTGAATGCAACAAATTAAAAACAGTAGTTTATGCAATTGGAAAAGTAAGCAGGCGACGTCTCAATGCGGTCAACACTGCGATACTCTGGTTGACTTAGTGACCCCATAATTATTAAACCCATGGTTCTAAGATGGTGAGACCTAAAATTAGGATTGTCACGCTAAAATAAAAACCTCATAGAGGCACATTGAGCCCACAGTGACTTATTAATTTTTTCTGCATATATCGGTATATTAACATGAGATGCATATTTATAATATAAGTGAACAGAGTTCAAATAGTCCAATACTTTATACGAAAATGCCAGAGGCAAACCAATAATAAATTTTGAGCTACAAATGCAACTCAACCTGATACTATATGATAAAGATATGATTACCCTTAACAAAATAAACTGAGTACTAATGACTTCATGAAGACATGAAACGAATCAACAATTACTTAAGCTAAATTATCTAAAAATGATGTAGTCATTCATGAAGCAAATCCACATATAATAATATAATTTTAGATAGAAAATATATAGCACACGGTGTACAAATTCACCATTTACCACAAACCCAAAACACAATCAAAATACCACTCACGACGCCTCCTTGAAGACACTAGAAACCCCTAAAGAACACATATAAAATAATCATCAATACAAACATCCTATTAAACATGAACACATATTAAGCCATTCATCTATATTATATTAGTTAATTAAATTCGAATATTCATAGGTTAATCTAACTTACTGGTTTGCAGCGTATGCAAAATAACTAGTAGTCCTTGGTCAAAAAGGCCAAACATCTGATACCTTTCAATTACAAGATCACCACTATAATAAGTAATATTTTACTAGGGTATACATTAAAGTAAAACTAAAATTCACAAGATCTTGCCACATAGGATTCCTCGTTCACAAATAATTTTAACACGTGGACGTTGATCTATGCCGTCCAATTTTTTAAAAATAACTGAAATTACTTTTAGCCGTCCAAAAGAAAAAAAATCAAATCTTTTAAAAACTAAATCTTTTAAAAACTAAAACAGAATTAACTCTTCATCATATATTTCGCATATTTCGAATATTGATTGTGACCAAAAGAGAAAATCAGATCTTTTAAAATCTAAATATTTTCATACCAAAACCGAATAGAAAATCAAATCTTTTAAAATCTAAAAAATTTCATGAAAATCAAATCTTTTAAAATCTAAATATTTTTGTACCAAAACCGAATAGAAAATCAAATCTTTTAAAATCTAAAAATTTTCTATATATATCACAAATATTTATTTCAGCAAAAATCTAGATTTTTATAACTGAAACCAAAAACTACTAAATATTAGAGAAAATCAAATCTTTTAAAATTTAAATATTTTCTTACCAAAATCGAATAGAAAATCAAATCTTTTAAAATCTAAAAAATCATCTTTTACTAGGGTATACAATAAAGCAAAACTAAAATTCACAAGAGCTTGCCACCTAGGATTCCTCCTTCACAAATAATTTTGACACGTGGACGTTGATCTATGCCGTCCATTTTCTTAAAAAAACTAAAATTACTTTTAGCCGTCCAAAAAAGAAAATCAAATCTTTTAAAAACCAAATCAAATCCTTTAAAAACCAAATCTTTTAAAAACTAAAACTGAATTAACTCTCCATCATATATTTCACATATTTCTGATATTGATTGTGACTAAAAGGGAAAATTAAATCTTTTAAAATCTAAATATTTTCGTACCAAAACTGAATAGAAAATCAAATCTTTTAAAATCTAAAAATTTTTGTGAAAATCAAATCTTTTAAAGTCTAAATATTTTTGTACCAAAACTGAATAGAAAATCAAATAATTTAAAAACTAAAAATTTTCTATATATACCACAAATATTTATTTTGGCAAAAATCTTGATTTTTATAACCGAAACAAAAAACTGCCAAATATTATAGAGAATCAAATCTTTTAAAATTTAAATATTTTCATACCAAAATCGAATAGAAAATCAAATCTTTTAAAATCTAAAACATTTTGTGAAAATCAAATCTATGAAAATCTAAATATTTTCGCACCAAAATCGAATAGAAAATCAAATCTTTTAAAATCTAAAAATTTTCATGAAAATCAAATCTATGAAAATCTAAATATGTTCGTACCAAAACCAAATAGAAAATTAAATCTTTTAAAATATAAAATTTTTCTATATATATCATAGATGTTTATTTTGGGAAAAATCTTGATTTTAAAAACCAAAACAAAATACTACCAAATATAAACAGCGTGATTTTAGAAATTCCTATAATCATGATAACCATATATTTTCTACAAAAAATAGCCATAAACCCTCCATCACCTCACAATTCAGGTTTTTGAAACAAAAATTTCAAAATTATATTAAATCACAAAATTCCTCAAACCTTATTTTGAAAAACTTATTTTAAATTAAGTGTTGTTATATTTTTGAATTTTTATTAGGTTTTTAATGTTATAAGTATGCGGTCTTCGTCTTCATAGAGGGAACATCCAATGGAAGGATCAAACGGGGTAGTTAATTTATTTTTTAAAATATTTTTTAGATTTTAAAAATATTAAAATTTGATTCATATATTTTAAAAATATCATATAGACATTTTTTCGTTGAGTGTAGTGAACAACTCTAATCATGCTTATGCTTTTGCGGATATGTAATTAGGAATTTGAACAAACTCTAAGAAATACATCAGGTAAATTATTTTAGCTTGATGAAAAATATTAGATTTAAATTAATTTCTGTAAAATATATTTATGCCAAATTTATTTAAAGTTGCGTAAATTTTAACTATGCTGAGAAATTTTAATTTACATTTCCAATCACTTTAATTCATTTAATTTACAACTTGGATTTTTTTAAAAACTATTTTCTAAAAAATATTTGTTGGTTTCTATCTTTTTAAAATTATTTACAGTTTTTTTCCAATTTTAGCCATTTTTTCTATTTTTTAAAAATACATTTCTAAAAATATTTAGGTTTTTGTTTAAAGTAAGATGTTTAGTTTTGACAATAATATTTTCTAAATATTTTTACAATAATTGCATAATTTTTCTACTTTTAAAAAAAATGTAATCAATTTTGACAAAATAAAATCTATCAAAAAAATTTTATAAGACATTTTTAAAATTTTGAATTTGTTCTTAAATATTTCTAAATATTCTAATAATTTCAGATTTTTATATTTATTTTTTAAATTTTCAGTTTGATAAATATATTTGTAGTTATCTAATTTAGTTTATTTTTAATATCATATTTTATTTTATAATTTTCTAAAAATAAACTTAGAGAAAGATATCAGGTAAATTATTTAAGCTTGCTGAAAAGTTTTTAGTCTATTTCAATTTCTGTAAAATATATTTATACCAAATTTATTTAAAGTTGTATAAAATTTAACTATGCCAAGAAATTCTTATTTACTTTTGAGTCACTTTTTCACAATTTTTATAATTTTGGATTTTTTAAAATTATTTTTTGAAAAATAATTTGTTGCAATATTTTCTATCTTTTTATAATTAGTTTGATTTTTTTATAATTACAGTCAATTTTTTACATTTTAAAAAAATACATTTCTAAAAGTATTTAGGTTTTTGTTTAAAGTAAGATTTTTAGTTTTGACAATAATATTTTCTAAATATTTTTACATTAATTGTGTTAAATTTTATATTTTCATAAAAAATAATCAATTTTGACAAAATAAAAGTTTTTAAAAAACTTTTATAAGACATTTAAAAAAAATTTTTTAAGACATTTTAAAATTTCGAATTTGTTCTTAAATATTTCTAAATAATCTTTTAGTTTCAGAATTTTATATTTATTTTTTTAAAATTTAGGTTTGTCAAATGTTATTTTATAATATTTTGAAAACAAACTTTCGGAAATACATCAGGTAAATTATTTTAGCATGCTGAAAACTCTTTAAATTATTTTAATTTTGCAATTGACGTAATTTTTTGAAAGAAAATTAAATCATTATATTATTACTTATAATAATAGATTTGCATTTTTATAAATTCTAATTAAATTGATAAGTTAAGCATTTAATAAATATATTCTTTAATGTTTAATTTTTTTAAATCATTGAATAATCAAAGTTTTGTGTCGTTTAGAAATACTTATTTACTAATTTTTATATGAACATTAATTTATTTATTAATATATAATTATGAAACTAAATACATATTAGTTTTTTTTACTGATTTATTAATTTTTTTTAATATTTTTTATAATTTTTGTACAATTTATATATATGATAGTAGTTATTGATAAGGATTAAAATGTTTATTATCATATATTATTTATAATTTATTATGTTGTTTATTAGCAATTATCACATATTATTTATCAATTATTGATATATTTTAGATTATTTAAAGTATCAAAACATATAAAATTCATTGTTCTAAATAAATTTTAAAATTTTAAACTATTACGTCAGTTAAATATTTTTAAAATATATTCTTTCAGTTTTGTAAATACTATATCAGTTATATTTTTGAAAATAGGGTTTTTTTAATATTATAGCAATTAAATTTTTGAATTGAATATATTTTGTTGGGTTTATATAAAATATTTTAGAAATTCAAATTTTTTAACTTTTATTTTTTTCATAATATTAGAGTAATTAAATATTTTGCAAATAGGTATTCTATTTTTAAAAGTTTATGGCTATTAATTTTATTTTAATAAATATATTCTATTTTTTTAAATTTATATTTTTTTAGTTAATTAATATATTTAATAAATTAGATTAGAAGTCTACAAGTTTAAATGAATGTTTAATATAATATATTAATTTAAAAAAATGTTAAATTATTATAGTAATTAAAAATATATATTTAAAATTAGTACAGCAATTAAAATATTTTTTATTTTTTATATGAAATTTAATTGGGTTTCCTAAAATATATAAGGAAGTAATAAATATTTGAAAAATATATTTTCAATTTATATGTATATATAATAGAAATTAAAATTTATTTTTAGTTTTCTAAATTATTTTTGCAAGTAAAACCTTTTTCAAAATAAAATAGTTTCTAATTTTGTAAATTAAATATATACTGATATTTGAATTCATATTAAGTTATTTTGTGGATTTTTATCAGGACGTCTGGACAAAATAATAAAATTATAGAATGCAAGCCATTAATTGATTTTCACGTAGATGAAAACGATGTCATCTTAAAAGAAGAATCACTCGAATATGGGGAGGAACAATTGCAAATACTGGAATTTCATCAGGAATTTACTTTATTCTCCTTGATAATGAGGTACATTTAAATTTTTATATATAATTATTGTTTGTGATTTTAAGTAAAAAATTTAGTTTAATTATAAAGTGTTTTATCCAATTTTAAACAGAATACTCATGTACATGATTTTTGCCAGAAGAATGATGAAATACGACTGAGAAAATTAATACAATAAGGAAAATTTTATATTTTCTAAAATGTAAAGATTGTTACTATAAGCAAGAAGTACAAGCCGGTAAGTACTCCAATATTTATTCATTTGTGTTATCGTACAAACATCAAGATTTTAGTGGAGGATGACGATGATATAGAAAGATACAAATTTGAATTTCTTCCTTACGAAGAGATTGAATCAAGAATCAATTCAAAAGAATTTCTTATAGGTATATATTAAATTTATATTTGTCATAGATTATCACATATGTCAAATTATACTAAATTTTATTTATTTTCTTATATACATGTGATTGGAATAGTTGATGAAATTTATGCGATTGATAGCATGGACAGGAATGGGAAAAAGGTTTTGTTTAGAAGTTTCACGATGCATGATAATGAGTACGTTATGATTTTATTATTGTTCATATAAAATATACATAAATAAATTTTATCCCATAAATAATTAATATATTTTTATCTTTTATCATGTTCAATACCATAACTATCACTTTGTGGGAAGATTTAGCATGTGCTTTGGAGGAAAAATTAAAATGAGAGAATCAAACCTCATTGGTTATTATTGTGACCAGTTTGTTGTGCTCTAGATTTAAAGGTATGAATTACATATAATATGATAATTTACATTTGTATGTCTAATTATAAACTTTCATGATTTTAAATATATACATAATATTATATTATATTTTTATTAATTTTCTTTTCACAGTGAAAGGATTGACAAGCCTTTCGTCCACATGTGCTACAAAGTTTTACATAAATTTGAGTGATAACAAGGATATTATTCAAACTCAAGGGTATTTTGTAACTTTTTGCGACATAATATAATTACCTTTTCATAAACGTTTTTCACAATTATGAGAATTATAAGTAATTATTTTACTTATCTTTTTACTCAGTTACACACCAACTCAATACCAAATTATTGAGACTGGAACAAGATCGCTAAGCGCACAAGTCAAATTTGAAATTGACTATGGTACAATTGATGACATTTTCAAAGTAAAGGAATTGAATGGCGGCGATGTAAGTCAATTTTAATTTATTTTTGTATTGAATTATTTTCTAAACTTTATATATCTATTCAATTATAGTTTTTAACACTATATCAATATAAGAAATATGATACAATGATAAAAGTTATATTATTTTACACAATATACTAGAATTATTAATATTTTAATTGATTTTTCATGCACTTTATTATTTTTTGGTTTTAATAATTAAATTGATGATGAAAATATTGTTCATCTATACTATTTTTAGGAGAAACATTTCTTTTGCAATGCTCAAATTATGGAAATTGAGGAGCTGTCTGGCTGACGATATCCTTCTCATGCAGATTGTAATAACAAGTTGAAAGAGATTAATAGAGTTCTTTACTGCAATCGTCATAAAAAAGAAATCAAATATGTAGAAGAAAGGTAAGCATGATAACAGAATTTTTATAATATATATTATTTATAGCTTATAAAAATTAAATTGAATAACCAATGTCTAACGCAAATATGTATTTAACTTCATGTACAAACTTACCTTACAAGTGACGGATAGGACATGCAATTTGTAATATTCCATCACGACGTTCTCCGTTTGATAAAAATTGGTCCTTCAGAGTTAGTATCTTAGTTGGGTTTGGTAATTTACATCGAAATTATATTATAACTTTAATACATTTTTAATTTAATAGATGAAATTGAAAATTAATATATTTTTGCTTAAACGCGATGCAGACAACAAGGGGTTTCCGCTTGAAATCAAGAGATTAATAGGTAGAAATATATGTTTCCATGTTAAGGTTACAGAATTTAATACAAGCAAATGCATTAACGATGATGAAAAACTCAATAGGCTATTACTACTAACTGACGGAAAGGTAAAATTTTCATAATCTCTTTAATATAATTATATTCCCCAATAGTTTGCAATGTATTCATTGTTGTAATACTAAATTTATTTTTATTGAAAGATGATAAATCAATCGATATGACATTAGTTGATTACGATGACAGTCAATCAATTCAATATACTCCAGACTTATCGACATCTGGAAATATTATTGAAAAAAATTCAAAGAAAAAGGTGTTTGCTAAATATATTATTAGTTTCATCATTTCAAAAATTAAATTATTAACATGTTGTTCTAAGATAAATGTATTATCACAGAATGAAAAATTAATTGAATTGAATGAGGATGGTACTGTTGATAATCAATCTGTTGAATTAACTCCAGACTTATTTACACTGATATCCGCCATTAATAGCAAAAGCAAAGAGAAAATTTTAGATGTTTCACCTATTGCTATACTTGACTCTTCTGCATTCAAAACTCTACCTACAACCAGTAGAAAAATAAGGATACAATTAGGTTGGTTTATTTATACATTAATTAATTTTGATATATAACTTTTAATTATTAAATTTAGTATATAAATATGTTTTTTATTTTGCAGAAATGGACAAATCACTTGCTCTTTCAACTTTCAAGAAGAGGATGAAAACAAAGAAAAAATAACTATAAATTATTATAGCTCTTCTTTATATTTTGCTTATTACATTTTATGACTGTTTGATTGATTGAGAACTTTTTTGAGAGACGCATCATTTGCGAATAATGTTTTTGAATATTAAACTATCTTATATTTTAATTTCATTCTCATTTAGGATATTTTGATTATCTTCATTTTATTTATTTATTATGAAAATTTAATTTAAATGATCTTAATTTTAATTATAGCTTTTATATAAGTTGTTTAATATCGTTTTTTCTAGGCGGATAAATGTTATCTAACCTCATTGGGGGGATGTGAGAGTGCGATTCACGTATTTTGAAGGGGGGAGTCGTTAGATATTAAAAATTATATTTGGATGAGAGTGATTGAAACACGACAAAATATAGATAAATTGCGGTAAGACCGTGCTTAGTACGGGCTAAAACACTAGTTTAAATAAAAAAATAAACAAAAGTAAATTCAAGTTTGATTTTGCTAGAACACCCTCACAAGCAATGTTTTTAATCAATAGTATGTAAAAATACATTGTAAAGTAAAAAATAAACACTCAAAATCTCTATAAATACGACCCAGTCTTGAGTTCTTCTCACACCAGATAAGAAATTCTGAAAATATGGGGAGGAAGGAGATGAGCAAGGTTTTAAGGCAAGTGTTTTATTTCAGTTTTTTTCAGTTAGCTTAAAACAAAAGATGAAATGATGAAACTTTACCCTTTCCGGCCACCGGCGTCGACTCCGGTAATATTCGTTGACCTCCGACCATCACTTGGCCGGAGCTTTCGCCGGTGAGGGTCACCACAATCGCTGGATCCATTGAAAGAGAGTTGAGTTCAGTTACATAAAAGAAACAGATACGGGGAAGAAGAAAAGTAAAATTATCATTAGACCCTTAGAAATATGGAAATTAGTTTTAGGTCTAAAAACACTTGGAGATTGTTCTACATAGCGAGATTCTTTCCCTTTGACCCTTAGTTAAATAAAGTTTACAGTTAGATACTCTGGAATAAAGAATAGAAATAAGTTTTAGAAAAGCCCCAAGAAACCAGAAACCTTAGTATTATATCAAGAACAATTTATACTTAGAATCTTTAGTATTTATTTATATTTTATGTTTATAGGTTCAAGTGAGGAGTAAAGTAGTTCGAATACGATTCTCCAAGTGCTGTCAAATCTCTTGAGGTGAGTAGATTTCTTATCATTAGTTATTTTAATAATTTTTAAAATGATAATTTTTTTTTTGTAGAGAAATTGTGGATCAGACATGCTATTCTGTTTATTTATAGTAATTGTTAGCAAATGTGAATCGTGATAATTATTTATGTTTTATAAGATAAAAATTGTTCAAAATATGAGATTATTGAAACATGTCATTTCAAAATTTACTGTTCGTATAACATGTTAGAGAAATATTACCTAATATGCAAACTCTTGAAAATATATCATGAAAATTTTGATTTTCTGTTCATACACACTGTTCAACATTTTATTTGACGAGTAACGTTCATATGTTACTGTTCACACTACATTTTATGATGGATTACTGTTCATATGCCATTTTATTTGGCAATATAATTAGTATTTCATGAATACTCTAATTTCATGAAAACCATATGAAAAAGTCTACAAAAACATTAAGGCATATTATATTGCTTATCGTACAAGTGAATATTGCAAGTGATTTTTAAAATAAAGAATGTGTTTTTAAATATTAAAAATCCTCAGAAATCCACTATGTAGTGAAGTGATTTGTTTAACCCTACCATATGGTATTGATTGTACCGACCAGTGTTAAAGTGACCTTTTTGACAAACATGTAGTGGCCTTGGACAATATATGGTAGTACTAGCCACATTCTGTCCTCAGATTGACCTATAGTAATTGTATGTGCATTCTCATGCTGCTGGGCTATAATTTTCGTAGCCTTAGTATGACAATTGAGGAAGTTTTGCAAGTGTGAATTTAGATCGATAATTACAATTTTAAAAGTATTTAGTATCTATTCGTATCGTTTCTTAAATTTTGTGAATAGTATTTTATGACAATGTCACATGCTATTCTTGGAAATTCCTCTTACTCAAAATATTATGTGTTTCTCAATCATTTTTTTAACAATAGCTTATATGAAGTTAGTATTTTTTTCTTAAACTTTTCTGATCCGCTAATTAAAAGTTATCTATTCACTAAGTGAAAACTCACCCCGTTATTTTCAACCTTTTTTAGATGAAGATTAGATAGCTTTATCAGTACCCCGCAGTTTTGGAACATGAGAAGGATTTTTTTAGAATGTTTGATGCTGAAAGTTATAGTTGTACTAGTTATACTATTATGCTTATGTAATAAGAGTCTCTTGACTCATTAAAATAAGCTTGTTATAATGTAGTTTTTGCTCTAGACTTCAATTTTAATTGTAATATAAAAGTGCACTGCAGGCTTAGCAAGTTCTTTTTGCACGTGTTGCCATTGTCATGTATCTCAAAATAAGTTATGCATTTTGGTGTAGTGACGCTATAAGATTAAGATTTTAACTTCATGAATAATATGATGGTTATTCTTTAGTTTTCAATTAAATTGTTTTCAATTTTAAACTAAATTGAAAATGTAACTTGGTTTGATTGTTCATTGTCAAAGGACCTTGCTGCTATACACCAAACTCCGAAGTTGTGGTAAATATTAATGGTTATAATTTTATTACCTAACATGCCCCCGCAGGTTAAGCTTCTGTTTAGTGTGTCAAAAACTGAGCTTGAGTTGTTGTGATACCATATCAAAGGACATTGCCACTATATCAAAACTCCAAATTGTGGTGAGTATTAAGGGTTATACTTTTATAGACTAACAATGATGCACTCAAACTGCACTAATATGTATTATTTAGACACTAGTAACAATCCTCAGGCCGTGTTGCTTCAGACGTGAATATAAAATAGTTACTCTTGGGAGCATACATCTATCTATTTAGACTTAATACAATCACCGAACTGATATGCCCTCACCATTAGCTCAGGAAACCAAGTGACTAAATTAGTTGCCAAAGCCTGAAGGAGAATTCGGAGGAAGCTTTCCTTCTAAGAAAGATAAGAAGAGGGTGAGTGCACGATCTGGCTGAAAACTTGGAACGAAATGTCCACCGCCACGAACACTAGCAAATGTAAGGTTTTGATATCCAATTGCATATCCAGCGATCTTCACATGCAAAAGAAAAACATATAAATAAAAGAAATGTCAATATTGCAACCTTCAAACATGCTTTAGGTGAAGTCATCAACTGATAATCAGAAGTTAATGTTTATAAGATGCTCATTACTAAATAAAATAGGTGTGCAGTTATGAGCCTGTATCAGTGAATATTTTGTAGTCAATATATAAAAGTAAATTTGATGAGAAAGATAACGCTTACCTCTCCATTTGCATACCATGGGTACCATGAGGTATTCACCGATATGTTGAGTTTGTCTATGAAGTAATTAGTGGATGTTATGGAGACTCTGGCATCAGTATCCCCACTGCATAGGAAATAATAGACATTAAGTCATTATCCTATAAAAACATATGCATGCTGTTAAATAATTGATCCATATCTTGAAAACATTTTTTTTTTGGTTCTCTTTATACTATTTGTAGTAAATAAACAGTCTTGGTTTCAAAGCCATATCATGCACGTTTAATGTATAGAACCAAATATCTAGGTATTTACTAAACTTTTATAGGAATCCATGGCCTTCTCCGATATGTGACTTTATTACTCGAAGAAGAGATGAGTAAGAGATAAAGTTACCTATACATCCACAATCTTAAGTTATGCTCTGTCAGTAGCTTGATTGTAGGCAGGATGGTTGGATGCCAATCCTTCCAACTCTCTATGACAGAACTGTTAAAATTGCAACGCACAAGAAATACCTCGCTTATCAGTGAATATGTTCAGCTGAAAAATACATAGACCTAAAAAGAAAATCCTGAGTGAAGTGTCATTGAATGGTCGCTTACGTGCACGCTTCCCAGAGATATGGAAGAGCAGTTATGTTGGCATGTAGTGCTTCTTGCACTTGTGGAAGGTTAAGGTAGGATCGTGTGTAGGCATATGAACAAGTATCAAATCTTCCACTCTGTCTCAAGAATAAAGTCGGCAACATTATGCTATCAGATAATTTTAATTATGCCTGTATTAAAATGATATTTCAGAGAAAACTCCCGGTCTACAATTATAGCAATATGGCAATGTCATTAGAAAGTCAAGGTTATCCTAAATTCGTAATAAGATCTCACAATTTGGAATTGGGAATTTTAACACATAAGCATAGAACTTGCAAGAATAAACAAACATAGAGTACTTACAGAGAGGACACGATGAGAACTAGAATTACATGATGTTGAGTAGATGTCATAAATGTATATGTCCCCCCTTGATGACTGTGCTTTATCAAGATACTTTCGACACGATGCTGATTTGTGTGCAGTAGAAGAGAAGTTACAACTCGAAGTAATGCCATCATGTATTTCTTTTGGAATGAGATTGTGCATCCACCAATAGTCGTACATCCCTCTCAAAGTAGCCTCATCATCCATCCAGCCATTGCCAATCTAGGATTATCAGAGTCTTCTCCTTTAGATTATCAACGGAGACAAATATGTATGAATGTTCTTTTTAAGGGTTAATTTTACAAAACACCTGAACTTTGGGGGATTTTGCACATACCCTTTTTACTTATTAGCAAAACCCTCGTGAATTTTGGGGTGTCATACAAACCATCTTGTTGCAGCGGAGGGGCTTCACAGACACAAAAGATGTCTATACAGAGTGGATAATAACAACACTGAACATGCACA
>JBAKGM010000365.1:27712490-27733253 GCA_037177215.1 Asparagus racemosus | reverse complement strand
ATTAGAGAGAGTTACACGTGTAATCTTTCATTTGTTTTCATTTTGAAATGTTTTGAAATGGAAACTACAAAGAAGCCTCTTCTTCTCGGCGGAAACACCTTACTCTTCATTTAATATTGGGCGGAAGTTCTTGATTGCCTGGGCTGGAAGGGATGCCTACCTCAACCTGGCTAGGAAGGCACGAGCACCTCGGCCTGGCGAGAATGGACGAGTCGGCGTGGCGACAAGGGATGCCTTGCTCAGCCTGGCGAGAAGGGTTGCCTGCCTCAGCCTGGTGACAAGGGATGCCTTGCTCGGCCTAGCAGGAACGGAAACCTGTCTTCACCTGGCAGAAAGGGATGCCTTGCTCAGCCTGGCGAGAAGGGTTGCCTGTCTCAGCCTAGCGAGAAGGGATGACTGTCTTGGACCTGGCGAGAAGGGACGCTTGCCTAGGCTTGACAAGAAGGGACGCCTGTCTCTGCCTGGTGAGAAGTGAAGCCTATCTTCGCTTGGCAGGAAGGGATGCCTTGCTCGGCTTGGCGAGAAGGGTAGCCTGCCTCGGCCTGGCAAGAAGGGATGACTGTCTAGAGCTTGGCGAGAAGGGTCACCTGCCTCAGCTTGGCTAGAAGGGACTCCTGTCTCGGCCTGGTGAGAAGGGATGCCTGCCTCAGCCTAGTGAGAAGAGACGCCTGTCTCGGTGTCTAATTCCGAGGTTCGAAGGGGGGATCGACCACTTCTCCAAAGAGAGATGAAGAGGCCCCATGGTGGACACCAAATTGTTAATGCTCAGTTATCAAATAGCGGGTTTAGTGGTATGTTGACGTCAGCCGTGTTACATCAGAAGTGACTTTTCAGTCACCCTTAATTAATGCACTTCACAACAAACATCGATCCTATTTCACTCGGACTCGGCTCAAGCCAATCCATGCGAAAGGGGCCAACAGTTATGACCCTCAAAAAATCACTAAGTGTTAATTCTCTCAAAGAAGCCAATCCGCCCTGCTCTTTTTCTAATCAGACGAGTCTAGAGCTTAGACCACTCAGACTACTCTCATAACTGACTCACACGGCCGAGTCAAAATGCTCTTCACGACATACTCGACAACCATCAGCCGCCCACTCTTGCGACCGATCCGATTAGCCGACCGCTCTCGTAGCCGACTCGACTGGCTAACAACTTGCGTAACCGAGTGAAAAGGCGGTGATTGTCGATCTTCACCTAGGCGAGTCAAAAAGGCGGCAGTTACCACGAATCCCTTACCAGCTGACTAACATACTATTAAATGCACGGCCAAAAATCATCATTACTCTATCCCTCATAGCCTTTATGACTCATCGGACCTCATCAGCGCTATGCACCTTCCGTCACCCTCACATTTAATGCCTAGGTGACTGACCCCCCTCTGCAGCCAATACCTGTAAAGCAAATGACGACTCAGCTGCCTGGTTGGACTCGGCTGAAGTTACTGATTTGCCCCTTTAGATCTGTTATAAAAGGAAGATGCTGTCCGCTGCTTAGGGTAAGCAATCTCTCTGCCCTAAAACTCTTAAAAGTTAAATTTACTTCTCCACTTTAGCTAAAAATACTAACTTGATCGTCGGAAGAACTACCAGAGAATCCAACTCCGCCCTCTTACGAGTTATTCATGTGCATGGATGAACAGTCTGCCTTAGAACCAGTCATCCAAAGGAGTTTGAGGACCTTAACACTCTTCCTATCCATAGACTAACCCGATGTTTGATAACTGTCATCAACAGTAGGTTTTGAAATTTCAAGATGGTTTTACTAATTTTAAACCCTTAAGTGTATTTTTCGCATTTCCTAAAATTTTGAGGGTATTATTTGCAAATCACAAATTTTCATGTGGCAATTTTCAGATTTCATGTGTCATTTATAGGTTTTGAAATTTCAATATGATTTTACTAAGTTCAAATCCTTGTGGGTGTTTTTTGCATTTTCTAAAAGTTTGATGGCGTTGTTTACAAATTTTAAATTTATAGGGGCCAACTGGAAATTTCATGATTTCATGTGTCATTTGTGAGGTTAGAAATTTTTGGGAGTTTTTTATAATTTTGAACTCTTGAGAGTATTTCTTGAAATTTTTTAAATTTTGAGATGTTTTTGCAGATCTCAAAATTTTAAGGGGCTGCTGATAATTTCTAAATTTTATGTGTCATTGTTAGTTTACCTTTAGAGTGTTTTATGTAATTTTAAATTTTTAAAAATAATTTTTGCAATTGTTAAAATTGTGAGAGTGTTTTTAAAAGAATACCGCAAGCCCGCCCATTCGTGATGCGTTTATCTTTACTAGAAACCAATAAGTGTCAGGATCCTTCACACTCCCTCGCAGTAAATTATTTTGGTCTATTGACTGTAAAATTGAGACGCTATCTTTATTAGTCTTCATTAGGTCCAAGTTGGATTCACCTAGACCTCTATTTAGGGATGCTAAACCATATCCGTCTTCGAGAAAATATCCGTAACTGTATCCATTAGGATATGAATATGGTTACTCAAATCTATAACCGATAGCATATGGTTACAGATATGGTTTTATAGTGAAATATCTGGATCCACATCCAAAATATCCGAATACATATTAGTCATATTGTTACGATAGTTTTAATCCTTAGATTTTAGATTTGTGGTTATTTTTGATGATCAAGATGTCCAATAGTAGCTTTTCAGATATAATGAACATATTAATGAACTCTTTTGTATCACATGAATTATATTTTGTTTAATACTATCTAGTTTTTTCATATCCGTTTTGTATCCGCATAGATATCCGCATATATATATCCGTATCCGTATCCGGTTTTAGCGAATATAGATATGATTTTTTTCTTCCTGAGATATATCCGTATCCGTATCGGCATCTGAGATGGGTAAACAGATATAGATATGATAAGTTTCATATCTGAGCCGTCTTTGGACCAAATTCACCCCTACCTCCATTGCATCTTCGTTGGGCCCCACGTGTTACAGTACTACTGGATGAAAGCGTGAGCTTTTCTCAAACGGATGATGCATCGCCGTACTCGACCCGACCCGGCTCATTATCTGTTACAGCCTCAGCCTCAACTCTCCCTCTCTCTCACAGAAATAGAGGATAAGATGAGGTGATTGCCCCGCTGTTTCCCTCTCTTTCCTCAACTCTGCTGCCGTGAGAACAGTGCAGTGCTCTCCCTTTTCTTTTCTCTCTCTCCAAACCCCCCCCCCCCCAAAACCCCAGAGGTTCTCTCTTTTCCGTCCTCTCTACTGTAATTTAGTTTCAATAACTTCATTTCATTGTATATACCTTTGCAAATTATTATATATTTTTCCCCCATTAATTGGGTTACCATTACTTTGATTGCTTTGCTTTGTGTTCCTGTATACTTCACCCCTCTCCATGTTCTGGTTATTTTGATTCTTCTGGCGATTACAATGTTGGGAAAACTGGAAATATTCAAAATGGGTAATTTTAAGAACTGCTGATTTTGTTGACAGGATACCATTTTTGATGTTGCATTCAAAAAATGTGAATTTAGCAGACTCTGCTACTGTTCTTGTTATCCCTTTGTATGAGTTGGTAGGAATGAAAATTTTTCAGGTGCCCCCCCTTGGATTTTCTTTTCATGTAACTGGTGTATGAAATAAAAATAAGTTGGATATTTCGCCATGCGAGTGATTGGTTACTGCAGAAACCTACCCAATTGCGCAGGTGGCCGTGTCCGAGCCAGACTGCTGCACTGGGCTGGTTGGGACAGAATTAGGGCTCGGGAATTGGGCAAGTGCTCAATTTGAATTTTATGTTTTAGGATTGTGGTCCTAGATAGAATTCCTGTCCTCAAAGGGTTTGGTTTGAGTCCTAGTCGATGACGCTTTTGTGAGACTTTAGATTTCATCAATGGATGAGTGGCTTCTTGTTGAAATTGGGAGAAGGATTTGATGGGGGTTATAAATAACCCCATCTCTGGGCCATTTGGTATGTAATTTATCACCAATGGAATTTAGTATTCCTTCATCAATTTTTATTGCTTGAGATGTCAGAATTAGCATTGTGATTAGGGGGAAAATCATTATTTAGGCATATGTTGTTGTCAAGATGTTGAAGGAATCAGTTTTGATGAGTTTCACCCACCTATGAATGGTTGTGAGATGCGCTATCAAGTTTACGCATATGTATGCTTCTACATGATTCTGTTGGTATAAATATATCAGTGTGATTTTAACATGGTATCAAAGTACAAGAATCGACCAATTCTAGTTTGTGAGACAATGATTATTTGTAGATTCATAATCTAATTAGTTCGTGATGATCTAAGTTTTTAACTTTTGTATTATCATGTTTTCGACTATAAACTAAATTAAGATAATGGAGTGTAGGGCTTCGACCAAGCTGCAACAACAATAAAACTTGTTGGTGTGACGAAGTATCCCAAACAGATGCACCGTCGAAAATAGAACCTGCATGAACCATAACTTATGTGCATATAGGAAATTTTTTTTCACTTCTCGAGGGATTTTCTTGCACCCCGTGGATCACTCACACTGCACCAGACCGAGCGTGGTCCCTCAGGGACCTGCCGCATGCACTGACGTAGGCTTTGGAGATGGTTTGGGAGCCGCACGCACACCATATGCATGATTGAATGCTGTGCAACAACGTGTGGTTAGGTTGAGCATGTTCTGTTTGAACGGGTGAATCCTAAAGTTGTATTGCTAAAACAAGCCATACGAAACACTAGTAGCTAGCTTGTAGGCAATCAAGATGAGGTCTAGATGATTATGTCTTCTGATTTCGGAACGTTCAACAATGACCTCAGAGTGTTTTACTAATTGCTGACAAGATTACTGGGGAGTTCATGATTGGCAGTAGGAATGTTATTGACTTTGGCTCTTATAATGACTCTCTCAGAGAGTTCTATTATGCTGAGCGGTGTAGTGATGGGCCTACTTTTTGGACTTTAGATGTCAAAATATTCAAAACTGTTTTTTAAATATAGGCCAACAACATAGTACAATCTCTGATATCATATTTGGGCCATTTAAAAAAATTTAACATTGTAAGTTTGAACGTGTATATTATTGGAGGATTGCAACATATGTTGGCTCCTAAATGGTCTTTTATTTTTATGCATCATGTTTAATTTCAAATTTTAAGAATGTAGATCATCAATATAGTTCCGAGATGTTACACAGACACGGGAGGGGGTTGGGTGTAGGTACAGGTGTAGGACACCACAATTTGTAAAAGTTAGGGAATGGAGATACGACTCTGTGAGCCTGCGCATGTGTGTCTTGAAATGAATAATTACACAATATCAATATTGTTTCATCCACATGTTATGAGAAATTAAATTCCTACAACAGTTTTTATCTCTCTTTAGTATGAAATATTTTTTTTTTACATGTACCCAATGACACTTTAAAGTCATTGTCCTAAACTGGTACGGGCTGAAATGAACCCGACTTGTGTCCAACGAGTTTCAAGAAGTTGATGTGAAGTGAAGGATATACATCACATAAGTGTATAACAAGTGTTTTGAATTAACATATGTATTACATAATTGAGTGCATGTTCGAATAAATGCATGCATATATCCAAGGAGTGTCCACAGAAGTGTCAGTGTTCAGTACAAGCATGGAGTGTTGGATACATGACTTCATGATAGAAGTACCCATGCTTCATAGGTTCCGAGCATTACAGGAAATTTGATCCTAATTTACTAATTTTTAAATGTTGGCTTATTTAAATGTGTTTTAAAGTTGTTCTTTTCTCATTAAACATGTAAAATGAATTGTTTAAATCTGTGATATTACATTGTGCCTACTGAGACAACTATCACTTTCTTTTGAAGAGGCAAGAAATTGAATAACATCAAGTTTGAGGTGTTGTATCACCCAATACATGCTCAATGAGAGTGATGGTGTTTTTTATTGATTAGTTCTGATTGACCATTTTTTTATTTTTGTTTTGAACGGCTTGTAACTTTCGGATATTAATGATAGGAATTATTTGTTTTTGTAAATTTCTGTGGATGATAATGTTATTTGGCATGCTAGATTAAAGATCAGCTGAATTGGTTAGTTCGAGGCGATCTTTTTGCCTGCTCATTATAGTTAACTTATTCTGTCGTGAGCATTATTTAAAACAATGGAAAAAAGAACACAATTTGGAAAGGTGAAATTTGTGTCTTCACCATTGGTTTATTCATACTGACATCTTCATACCGGTCAATGTCAAGGCACGGACTGTGGCTCCTTCATCGCTTTATATATGAGTATACACGATGCAATCTGGCATACTTGATCTTCCACAAGTCTTAGTACTAGCTTGCTACAACATCACTTGGCAGAGGTTGGTAATATCAATGCCTGAAAAAATTGTGAGTAGTTAGTATCTATCAGAACAATTCAAAAAATTGTGTGAGAAGAAAGCAATCATCCAACAATTGACCATCCTATACACTTCACAGCAAAATTTCACAGGAGAATGAGGAACAAAACACTGTTAGACATGGTAAGATCCTTGATGTTGCTAGCACATGAAATGAAGTAGTTTTTGTCTAGAACTAGCACTGGGATAGGGTTTATGTTTTCTCTCAAGTGAACATGAATATGACACGCAGAATATAGCAATTACAGTTGAGCCTTCTCCTATGGTTTACTTTTTTCTTTGAAACATATCTCACTGTAGTATCCTGGTGAAAACTATACTGGTCTCTTTCTACTTACTTTTATATTTTTATTCTTATTGTTACTATTATTTGTTTGAAAATGCTATTAAGTTATTATAGAATTTTATTTTACCTTACTTTGGCACTTTGGACACCACTGAATCAAAGAAAATTATCAGTAGCATGGTAGAAGGGAGGAAGTCAAATATTTTTCTCTTTCCTTCTAAGAGGGGGCACGAATTTTGGATACTTATGAATGTAGTGTGATCTTTAGATAAGTAGGCCTCTATACATTATTAATGACCACTATGAAGAAATACAGTTATACATCTAATAGAACACTTACAATACGGATGCTTTGGGTAGACACAATGGTCATTGTTACAAAGTTAACATCTGAGTTCATGAGATATCTCTCTCTTTTTTTCTCGAGAATTAATTGCTGATACAACACGCCAGTATTATATGGGTGTAGCCATTTATGCCCCTATTCTAAATATCATTGTCCTGGTCATAAATTTTTCATGATGATGGGTTCATAAATCTCTTTGTGATGATTATATTAACTCGAAACTTCTAAAGAACACAACCTTGTTGATTGTATAACGTTCTTTGGTCCTAAACCTTTGGGCCTAAGTATGTTGCGTGGATAGTTTTTGTGAGAACGCTTACACAAGGCATAAATTTGGCTCTCTCTTTCTGACAGAATTTTCTTTCCAGTAGATTAGGTCTTGGTTCTTCACCAAAAAAAAAAAAAAATTATAGTAAAGTTGTTATTCAGATGTCATGATTTATTTAAGAACTTCAGTTAAGTTGGAAATTCACTTTCTTCTCTTTATATAGATAGGAGGCCGTTGTTCCTAGTATCTGAAATGCATACAGTGATTTGATTTAGATTACTGTCAAAAGTGTGCATGTGGGGCTTTGTTATCCATGATCATCGTTGATTGTCAGTTCTCTAATTGTAAATATATACTCGTGAATTTGCAGTATGTATCATAATAAGCTTGTAATGTGATTCACTTCTTCATTACAAGTCAAATAATCATTTATGCTTGGGGATGAATTTTCTTTTTCTATTTGGTTTTATAAATGCTTCAGAATTGAGTGCACTTCTTTGTGACAAATCTCCTTGTAGACTCTTTTTTTCGTCTTAAATAATATAGGGGGGTTGCTTCTCGGTTGCATAATTATAAATTGTATAATAAAATATGTAAGTCATGCCTACCAAATTATCTTAGAGCCAAACCTCTCTCATCTGTTAAATCCTTCATTTTCCCTGATGTTAAGTTGTTTGGCAATCTGTAAAATTGTCAAGTCTTTTCTGGAACCTTCTAATCCATACTTCACATTCATTTGAATGGGAAAGGATTAGATGACAATGAGTGATGATGAAGCGGTGTATGTTCAAATAGACATATGTGGTACATGTGCCAAAAGTATTGAGAGCAGTAGGTAAGTATCCTCCTTGAGATGCTTGGAATAAGTCTTTAGTATTGGGCTGTTGTATTTTAAATTATGGAGGGGAAGGCCAGGAGCAGTTTAGGTAAGCCTTCAAAAGAGAAAAAGAAAGAATATGAAAAGGAGAAAAAAGGACATAATTATATACGTCTTTGACTTTTTAAAATTCTTTTTTTTAACAAGTATATCCTAACAAATTAACTCAACTATATTTCTTCATTTGCAGTCCAAAAAAGAATGCCAGGCTCTAACTGCTGATAAATATCCTGATTCTGAAGGCTATATTCAACATGACACCAGTTATTCACTGTTCTGCTGGCAACGTCCATTTCTTTACAAGAACAACTTTCACCACACGGAAAGAGATTCAGTTGACGAAACATAATGTCAATGGAAATCACAATCGATTGACACCATCTTCAGAAAGATTTCTGTCATCTCAGTCGTCATTACGTCCATTTCAGATTTATAGAAGTGGTTTTCTTGCCAAACATGGGTCAGGAATCAGGAGCATAACAGCTGTACGGGCTGATGTAACAGTAGAGGAGCCCAATCCTTCTGTTTCAGTTGAAGATGCAGAGAAAACAACAGAAGATCCCACCAATGTTGTTGAAATGAGTGAAACCGCTCCAAAAAATCCTACTGTTACTTCTGATAGAACTAAACGATCTAGACCTGCAAGGAAAAGTGAAATGCCACCAGTGAAGGATGAAGATTTGGTTCCTGGTGCTTCCTTTACAGGGAAAGTAAGATCCATTCAGCCTTTTGGTGCTTTTGTGGACTTTGGAGCATTTACTGATGGTCTGGTGCATGTTTCTAGGATGAGTGATGATTATGTGAAGGATGTGGCTTCACTTGTTTCTGTTGGGCAAGAGGTCAAAGTAAGGATTGTAGAAGCAAATATGGAGACTAAGCGTATCTCTTTAACCATGCGTGATAATGATGATGCCCGTAAGATGCCGCCAAGAAGAGAAAGTTCTACTGGTCAAAGTAGCGATAGGCCAAGATCCTCAAAGAAAAATGCTTCAAGATCTGCTCAGAAGCACGATGATGAGCAGAAAAAGTCAAATTTCGTGAAGGGACAGGTTCTAACTGGCACAGTCAAGAACACAATCCGAGCCGGTTCTTTTGTGTCACTTCCTGATGGAGAAGAAGGATTTATTCCTGTGTCTGAGGAATCTGAAGGGTTTGGCAATGTTTCGGGGAATTCCTCGTTGCAGGTTGGTCAAGAAGTCAATGTACGAGTATTGCGCGTCGCGAGAGGGAGGGTGACGCTAACAATGAAAAAAGAAGAAGATGTTGAGGAGTTGAATAGGCAACTTAATAAGGGGGTCTGGCATGCAGCAACAAACCCATTTGAGTTGGCTTTCCGCAAGAATGAAGTCATTTCTACTTTTTTGGATGAGCGAGAAAAAGCCCAGAAGTCTTCTGAGAATATAATCTTGCAGAAGAATTCAGAAGAGATAGAGGAGAAGGTTGATGATACCACCACCAAGTCTGTCACTCTCACAGAAGATGAGTTGACCACTTCTGAAGAGGTTCTTGAGGAAAGCCCTTCTGCAGAGTCCACTTCTACTGAACTCGTAAACGATGATGAGGAACCTGAAAGAAATTTGCCTCAGGCTGTCAATGATGTTTCTGAGACCTTATTAAAGGATATGCAGGAACCCAGTGTTGAAGTTGATACAAGTTCGGCAATCAATGAAACTCCAGGTGTTGATGAGGTTACTGTATCAGGTGAAGTTAAAGAAACTGATACAGGAAATGCAAGTGTCTCGGAAGATGAGGCCAGTTCTAAAAGTTTGAGTTCTCAAGAAAATGGGGAATCAGCTGATCCTGTAACAAGTGATGGTTCTGCTGGACAAGTTGATGGTATGATATTATCAGAACAAATTCAAGCTCCTGAAGAAGGTGGTGAAACCCAAGCAGATACTGCAGTAGTAGAAGATAAATTGGAGACAGAAACGCCTGAATTGGTAGAGAACAAAGCGGTTTCTGTTGATTCAAATGATGTCAAGCCAGAGATTCCTGAAACCTCAATTGGACAAACCGGTATTACACGCAAGTGCATATTCAGAGTTATCAAACTTTTGCTGTTAGTCACTAATGCTAAGGATATTGATTTTCATTTTCTGCTTCTTGTGCAGCCAAAATTTCGCCAGCACTTGTGAAACAGTTGCGCGAAGAAAGTGGCGCTGGTATGATGGACTGCAAAAATGCTTTGTCTGAGACTGGAGGAGACATTGTTAAAGCACAGGAATTGCTCAGAAAGAAAGGGTTAGCAAGTGCAGATAAAAAGGCCAGTAGAGCCACAGCTGAAGGAAGAATTGGATCTTACATCCACGACAGCAGAATTGGAGTCCTCATGGAGGTGAACTGTGAGACTGACTTTGTTGCTCGAGGCGAAATTTTCAAACAGTTAGTCGATGACTTGGCCATGCAAGTGGCTGCTTGTCCTCAAGTACGCTACATGGTCACTGAAGATGTCCCTGAGGAAATCGTGAGCAAGGAGCGGGAGATTGAAATGCAGAAGGAGGACCTCCTTTCAAAACCAGAGAATATCAGGTCGAAAATTGTAGATGGACGGATCAGAAAAAGACTTGAAGAATTTGCACTGCTTGAGCAGCCATATATTAAGAATGACAAAATGGTGGTTAAAGATTGGGTGAAGCAGACAATTGCAACGATTGGAGAAAATATAAAAGTGAGAAGGTTTGTTCGCTATAATCTTGGGGAGGGCTTGGAGAAGAAGAGCCAGGACTTCGCTGCTGAGGTGGCTGCCCAAACTTCAGCAAAAGAAGCACCTGCAGCTGCTCCAAAAGATCAGCCAGTTGAAACACAAGAAACTGTTGAGAAGTAAGTTACTTTTCTCTTCCTCTTCTCGTCAGTAGAATTTCCCTGTCTAAAGGTGTAAATGAGCTAACCTTTCATACTTCACAAATGTTTAAGATCTTTTAATCTAGTGTATGTGCTGAAGATATACTGAGAAATGTAGTTCTTACTGAAGCAGTGGTTGGAGAATTCAAGCAAGCACTGCCAAAAGTAGTAAAATTCAGCTGTCATTATTAGATAGCTTTTTTGTGTTTTGGATGGAGAATCGCAACAACAGCCATTTTCTGTAATTGCGTTGGATGGAAGGGGAAAAACAGAGAGAAGAAATTTTAGCAGAAAGCCTAATAGCTAGATTTGAACTTTATCATTTGTCACAGCTTTAAAAATGCATTCATCCATATCAGCATTATTTGTACATTGTTAAATCTCTATCTTAATGTTCAAATGTTAATTTTGCAGGCCACCAACTGCTGCAGTGTCAGCTGCACTGGTGAAACAACTGAGGGAGGAAACAGGCGCAGGCATGATGGACTGCAAGAAAGCTCTAACAGAAACTGGAGGAGACCTTGAGAAAGCACAGGAGTATCTCCGTAAAAAGGGTTTATCATCTGCAGACAAGAAATCCTCTCGTCTGGCCGCAGAGGGTCGGATATCTTCCTATATCCATGACTCACGCATTGGTGTTCTTATTGAGGTCAACTCTGAGACTGACTTTGTGGCACGCAATGAAAAGTTCAAGGAGTTGGTGGATGATCTTGCAATGCAAGTGGTGGCATGCCCACAAGTCGAGTATGTTTCAGTGGAGGATATCCCGCAGGATATAGTGAACAAGGAGAAAGAAATCGAGATGCAAAGAGATGACTTGAAGTCGAAACCTGACAACATAAAGGAGAAGATAGTAGAAGGGAGGATCTCAAAGAGGCTGGGAGAACTTGCACTTCTGGAACAGCCCTTCATCAAAGACGACAAGCTGATAGTAAAGGATTTGGTGAAGCAGACTATTGCTGCCTTAGGAGAGAATATCAAAGTTCGAAGATTTGTTCGTTTCACCCTGGGGGAGACCCAGGATTGATGAGGTTTAGCAAATACTAAGTTCACTCGTCAGATCCTGTTTTGTTGTTCAGATTACTGTAATTGCTGTATTTATATTTATCTATTTGTTCGTCCAGGGAACTTTTTGGCAACAGAAAGAGATTTTTGAAATTTCCGTAATGTTGAGAACGATACATTTTGATCTTAAGGAAAGGAGTAAACGTTTAATGGAAAGACACATGTTTCAGAATCTCCGTGTACGGGCTGCTAAGCTCGTGTCCGTATCTTACTTAGATTCTGGGACTTGAGTTTGGATACTCTGAAGTTCGTGGTTCGCAGGGAAAATAACACTTGCCAAATAACAATTATCATGTATATCTAAAGCCATATGATTCATTTTGAATACAATTATCACTGTGCTTTGCACTCATTTTTCAATTTTCACTTCTTACAAAGAGAGACAGTTGAGTGCCCCACGCTACATTCGTGCCTGGCGTTGCTCTAGGAGGGTGCCAGAGACCTCAGCTATGTTTGGGCTCATTCGCAAATTTTTTTTTCTGTTGTGGGTTTTAGTGTAAATCTGTAGTGATTTATTTGGGATTGTCCTAGCAACCAGAGGTCACTATATAATAACGGATTGTCAGTGTTCATTTCTTTAATCTTTGAGAAGTAAAGAACCTTATCTAGATTTTCCCCCCAATATTTCCTTTGTTCATTTTCTTCTCTATTCTCAGTCTAATTTTGGCTCAGCCATGGCCGAGAGAGGCAAACAGAGGTCAAATTTCAACCCTCGACCCTCGCAAAGAGCAACGCCTGTCCCTAAAACTAACCCAACCGTAAATCCAAACCTAAATCCAAAGAGTCACCAGTATTTTTTTCACTGTGTTTAAGGGCGATAGCTAAACACGATTGCCCTTAGACCTTTTCACAAAACATCTTCAAAGAATGTGATGATCTATACCATTCACAAGTTGTTAGACATCAGTTTGTCGCTTCGTTATTTCTATGGTACAAGAGATGTTCCGATTGGAGTATTTTTATATGATGAAGTATATTCTAGTGTTCTGGGCTCCCGTGCAAAGAACGAGACATGTGAGTGTTAGGTTGTGTTTGGCAACTCTAAAATAAGACCGGGTTTGGATTGTTTTTTTTTTCTTAAAGGTTGGTTAACAAAATAAACTAGTTTAAGGGTTAAAATTTGATGGAGAAAAAACATGTTAAAATTCGATCCATTTTTTACCAAACTACAGTTTTAAACCATGGTTGTATCAAATTAAAACAGGTTTTGTTGAGTTGACAAACTCACCCTCTAGTGCAAGTCGTTGATTTAATTTTATGGCTTTGATAGTTTCGCGCATATGGTCCACAAATTGTGTTTTGCTTAGTGAAATTTATCCAAGAATTAAGGCTAAATGGCACTTAAATACCCTAAAGTTTCACTACTTAGGTAACAGAGTATTCCTAGGAATATTCCCATATGCATAGTACACATGAATTTCTTATTGTATTGCCCCTATTTATTGCTTTAATTACCATTTTACCTACTCTTTAATTTATTACTAATATTTTAATAGAGAGTATTTTCATCAAAACTAATGGTTTTAGTGTAATTCTAACAGTTCACAATTTAAAGTATTTAAGTATAAAGATAGTAAAACATTAGGATATTTAAGTGCCTTTTAGCCAATATTTAATCCATGACAGGCCAAACAATGTAACTCGGGTTTGGGCCAACGAATAAGGGCCCAATCACTTTAGTGCCGCAAAAACCTCTATATAATGAGACTAACCCCAGCCCTAGCCGCCGTCTCGTTCTGCTTTCTTCTTCTCCTCGCTCTTCCGTATGTTTTTCTCCCTCTTTCTGGAATCAGTCCAGTAATTTCTTTACGTAATAAATCTTTTAATTGACTTTTTTTTTCTTTTTATTTGTTCTGATGCAGATTTTTAATTCTGTTTGTGTTTTCTATGCGCTGTTCATTTCACCGCCTGTGATGGGTTTAAATATACTTTGAGTTTGTTTGTTTTTCAATAAATAAACCGTGAAAAGTACTTAAAATCTGAGGCATTTTTTCTTTTACAGTAATTAATTTGTCGCAGGTGATGAGGAAACAGACAGGGACATCAGCAACTCGTTAGATCTCTAACGAGGATGATGACTGAGTCTAGATGGGAATCTCTCTGATGCCAATTTCACTATGAATTATAATTTTTCCCTATTTTTTGAAAAAAAAAATCGTGGCATCCGATGATGCATCAAAATGCACGTATTATCGGATTTCTTTTTTATGACGACGAGTTTCATTATGTTGTCACTACCACTGAGGATGCCTTCTCAATTCCCTATTATTACAATGATTTATTGAAAATATGTCCTAGTGATTGTCCATAAGAACGGAGATCTGAAAGGGGCTTTTCTCTGTTGAAGCCCCCCTAAGGGGGCTCCAGAGAATTCCCATGTGGACGCCTTTCTTAGAAAATGAAGGAGATATTTTTAGATTCTCTTTTCTAAATACTCAGTATTTATGATGCTTTATGGTATGTGCTTGTGATATGAAGCTTAGAATGGTTAGTTTTTATCTTTTCGTTCGCTTGTTTAGCTTTGTATCGATATTTCAATCGTATGTATGCTCAAAGTCTAAATTTTTTCTGCTCGTTGGATGTGGATAGGGAATGCCAAAGAAGCGTATGAATGCTTTCTTCGATGTCTTTATGCATCTGATAATTTCACTCATACAGTTTGTTTCAAAATATGATGTTGCTTACGAAGTAAGTTAGAGAATGAAGCGAAAGTTGATTTTGAGTCATTTCACAAAAACTCTAAAACTGATCTCAGAAGTTCCCATGGAGGATTAACTATCCCAAATTACGTCATTTGTGTTTTATTCAATTGATGAAGATAGAAGTTATGGTACCTTGTACTCTTTCTTTTATTCAATTGATGAAGATATTTCAAAATTTAAAATTAAGAAGCGTATGAAAAAGGACTGTACAATGAAAAATAAAATATTTGAAGTTCATTATAAGGGTACTTAACAAGAGATTTGGTGCGTTCGTTAATCATTTTATTTCAATTCAGAGAGATTTTGTGAAGAGATGCGTTAAGTGTTTTAAATTATCAATATATAAATGAGATTTTTAGTAGACACATAACTGCTGGAGAAAATACTTCAAGCGTTTCCATCCTTCAGCCCGATCTATTTCTAGTGTGATGCCTAGTGGACAAATTGAGCGTCATAATTCTACACAAAAGAGTTGCAATATTATTGCAAAAATAGAATTTTTATTGGAGGATAAATTTCATCCTGTAATGAAAATTTTAAGTGAAGCAAGATTAAGCAATGGATGATTTAACATTATCACTATCTATGATAAGTATGCCGTCTGATAGAGAAAAGAAAGATATCCGCAATCAATTAAAATTTAATTTATTCTATATTAATTGTCTGCTTTATAGGTTCCTAAACAAGCACATGTTGTAACAAAAAAATCCCAATAAACTTGCTATAAGTTTGACTAGTATTCAATAGTTAATACTTGATTTGGTATGACAATAGTGTTTTATAAAATAAAATTCTAGGAATAACTTCTATGTAATGCCAAATTATCATAATCAACAAGCAATTGGGGACAATCAGTGGGTATATTGGAGTTCAAAGCATATGGTACAAGTTTTTTTAAAAACTCCTGCGGTACCAGTTTAATAGTTTTCGTTTCTTACTGATATTTCATATGGATTTTTAAAATATTTTATTCATCTCCAAACGTGCCTCTGCTTATGGACAGTGGAAGCAACAAATACGCGTTTCGAATTGGGTATATCTTATTTATATATTTAACAATATGTAGTATCTAATAGTTTATATTTTCGATTGTACTAATTAATTTCATAGGGATCATTTTATCAATCTATATTTGGTAATTATTGTGAAATTTCAAGGCCCTTTCTAATCAAGTAACTAATAGTTATTTTATTTTGTTGTATTATCATGGAGCTGAAGATTCTTGTCTTGCATTTTAGGAACATGTTTATCCAACTAAAGTATATTTCTCATGACAACCACCAAGAACAAGTTACTCTATCTATTTTTCCTATTTCTAATCAAGTAAGAATGGACATGATTATATATATGGCTCATAATAAATTTGTGCTAAGTTCAATGCTAACCCTCGTTACTTTTATTGATGAAGGAAAGAAATGAGGATCCCAAAGTCTAAACGGAATGTTGTCCATGGAGCCATGATTGAAATGAAGCATCTACTGGAAGATGCATGAGAAACTTTAAATAAATTCTTTCAGAAATATGACTTCTCATTTATTTTTCTTGATCAATTTTTGGAATGTTTGAAATTGAAGAACTAGTTTATTTTGACGAGTTTTGTATGTCTTGAAGATGAATTATATGTTACCTACAAACTTTGATTAATCTATGTAGATTCTTATTTATGCGACTTTGTTGTAAGAGCTTGCTTTCTAATGCCGGTGTGCTCACATCTAAAATAAATGATAATATTAGAAAATAACAATGATAACCACAAAGTTGTCATCTCTGTTGATTTGCTTGTTCGCAAAAATGAACTATTTTGTTCCGACGCGAGCTACGACCTAGTAATATGTATCTCTAGTGTTCATTAATAATCGTTGAGCAGTCTCATTTACAGGCATCCGAACAGCCAAATATGAATTGTAGCGACCATACATGCCCACTCCCGTAATATCTGGTCATGGGGATACAGAAATCTGCCACAACCCATCCATCATTTAATGTGATCTGACAATGTAGCGGGTGTGTCCAGGGTGAGGGCAAGCTGGATCACCTGAGTTCGCGCCCTCGTGCCTGCAAAAACCTCAATAGGCAAGAGGAGAATCCTGTCGCTCTCAAACCACGAACCACGGACTATCAACTTGCGAAGCAAGTGGTGAACCGCGAGGGTATACCGAAAAAAAAAAGACGTTGAACAGTGCAACACGACATTAAATAACTATACAATGGTTTTAGCTTCGTGACGGCTGAACAGCTCAACGACACCATCTTATTTTAAGTCTATAAATAACGCTTCCCAACCACCGTTCAAGGTGTCACGCCCCCGGAACCCTTGCGGGCCCGTTGGCGCGAGCAAGCCATGAGACCCTCCGAGAGCACCCGATGTTGGCTTTAAATCCACTTGCCAAAAGTGCTAACACTTGATGCTCATGAGTCTTGGGCTTCTCTATTTAAGCCACTCAAAGTTTCCATCATCTTTCCATGTGGGACTAAATTGGGGTGTCACATAGAGTCCCATTGCGAACACACACCCTAAACATACAAGTTTAGATTAAACAGAACAGGCAAACCCATTTTACCTGACCAACCTGTAGATCAATTTGGTCAATTTCGAGATTTGTTTTCCCCTAAAATACATTGATTCACCTAGAATTATAGAGGTCAAGAATGTGGAAAAAATAGCAGTAATCCAATGCATCACTTACATGTCCATGGTGCATCTTAAGGCCCCTATCCTCCACTCTACAATTCCCATCTATAAGCAGAGTCTTAATCGGCACCTACAAAAAAAAATTCCCAACAAAATCACTGCTCAATACTAAGATTGAAGCATGTAAACAAGTAAAGATCTCTACTTACCATGCTATCCTGAGGCTTCCTCTTGTAGTAAGCAAGAAGCCTAGTCTCAAGCACAAAATACCGCATGTGGATGAACGATCGCCCGATCTTTCGCCTCCCGTAGCGAACCATCCATCCTTCATAAACCACCTTCGACATCGCTCCAGATCTCTCCCCTGCTCCCAAAATCTTCAACAAGATAGAGAAGAAGAAGAAGGGAGTAGGGGATCTCTGCAAACCCTAACCGATCGCTGAATTCCCCAAGATCAAACTAAATTCCAAGCAAGTTCCGACAAAAGAACGCGGAGAGATCGAGGGAACTAGGGTTTTTGACTCCTTCGAGCTCGATCCCGAGCCCGATCGCGAAGAACAAGAGTCCTGAAAGAAACAAACAAGAAGAGGACTGTGCGATTGGGGGTTTTTACTGGTCTGCAACTTTTTCAATATTTTTATTTTTCAGTAAGGGTAGTTTGGGAATTCTCGGGGGGCTAAGTGCGAAGGTGGCAGGACTTGCCGGCGATTTTGGGTGTCGTCAGCGCCGGGTCTGGGGGTCCTGACGTCGGCAGCGTGATTGAGTGGGAGAGGGGTTTGGGGAAATGCCAACGAGGCTGGGGGTTATTTACGATCGCGCCAGCTGGATGTTTGCTGGCTGGCTGCTCCGTCTTGACTTTTGAGCTTGCCTCCTTAGGGCCAACGATGGTTACACATTGGTGGGCGGAATTAATCACAGGAATGGGCGTTCGATGCGGACCGGGATCAATGGGGCCCACCAAACATGAGCACGAGATTCAGATACTAGATTCAAAATCGGACTAGCATTTTTTGGCAGAGTGATAAAAGGATGCATTTGGATGGAATATTGGAGCGTATATAGGTGAATATTATTTCTTTTCTCCTATTTTGTTTTGTTGTTTTGGAATCTATATATGCATATTCCAACTGAATCCAATCTGTGGAATGATAAGATGCGAATTCTGTTTCTCCATCAAATTCAAATACTTGCTATATATTAATTGAACGCTAACAACCTGCATTGGTGAGACTGACTGAGAAAATTATTATAATTTAAATTGAGGGTAAGTAGTAGAAAATCCTTGCTAACTTTCGATGATTATCGAAAACCCCCCATGTGCTTTTAAAATATCTGAATACTCCCTGTAAATGTAGGGATTATTACAAAACTTCCATTTAATTTTTAGATTTCGTTAGAAAACTTTTTTACTGTTGAAATTTTATCACAAACCCCTCTAATTTAGAGGGGGTTTCTAATAAAATCCTAAAGTTAAAGAAGATTTGCTGATAACCCCTAAATTTAAAGGAGCTTTTCTAATATTTAAGGAGGACTTTCTGATAATCGTCCAAAGTTAAGAAGAGGTTTTATGATATTTAGCCTTAAATTGCCGGCAAGCTTGATTCAAATTTTAAATGAATATTAGTGCAAACATCTATAAAAAAACAAATGGATATTTATGCATATATTTTATATCAATTTGCACTTTAATTGACATGATTGTCGAGATAGGACATGAAAACATGACACCGGTGTGGTATGCATAGTTGCAAACGACACGAGAAATGACATGTATGCTATATATGCGCATGTGTGCCATAAGGCCCATACGCTATAGTATCTTTCAAGCCAATGTAGGAAAAACATGAAATAGTATAGGAGGTATAGGCCCAAAAACTGACATGAGAAATGACATTTTCCTTTTATAGTAATGATATATGTGCATGTGTCTCTTATGCATGCATACTTCTAAGTCAAATTAGAAAAAGGGTTTTTTCTGATTTGAGTCCTCAAATGTTTATTATTTGAAATTAGACCCTCAATCAATAAAATTGCTATTAGGTTTCCCACTTCTTAAGTTATTTTCAAATTATCCCCTCTAATCAAGAGTAGAAATAACAATTGGAGGGACTTATTTGAAGTGACTTATAAGGATTGGGGGACATGATGTCCATAGCAATAGATTTTACTTGGTAATCCATCAAACTGCTACTCATCTTCATTGGAGGGACTAATTTGAAAAATAACTTTAGAATCAGGGGATCAAATTACAATTTCAATGATTTGAGGAACAAATTTCAAAAATAACATAAATGTTGAGGGAAGCAATAGCAATTTCATTGATTTGCGGGACTAATCTCAAAAATAAGGGACTAATATTGGACAAACCCTAGACTTGATGAAAACATAGCAAAGAACTAATTAAATAGAACTCTTCTCTAAATACAACTCGCACATTAAAAAAAGGCGTGTACACGTTTCACGCTGCGGGGCTACAAACAAAGCAACTAGATTTGACAAGTGATTCAAGAGTTAGTGATCCCTGTCAATTATAATTTTATTAACTATTTACAATTTTATTAACTATTTACAAATCTTCATTATAATATGTACCGATTTTATTTTTTTTCCCCACGAGATATCCCCATAACTTATTATGGATGGTATTAATCCACACTCGTACTTCATGATTGGCGTTGGCCGGAGGATTTTTACCTGCTGGGAGATTCGAACATCGGACTAGCATGCTATAGATCGCCTCTCAACAGGAGCGTAGTGGAGCCTTATACCGCTGCGCTACACCACTGCGCCAACACTGCGGGGTATATGTGAATAAATTTTCTATTGTGCGTGCATGGAACAGAATATCCGTGGTTATAGCAGCGGTTTTCTCCTCATTTGTCCAAAACTCCAAGCAGTTACCAACATGGTCCATATTTTTTTATACTTTTCCTAGTCTAAAATCTTGGTCTCTGGAAAACCATGTGCTTGAGACTCAATTTGGCAATCTTTCCTGTGGTTCGATTATTTGGAAAATGCAGAATGTCAATCTTACAGTGCAGTGAATCATGGATAAATGTGGGGGGAAAAATCATTGGTGCAGTGATTCATGGATAAATGAGTAAAAAAACTTATGAGTTGGCTAAACTGTACTTAAATGTTCTATAATTTCACAAATCTTGCATTTTAATCCTCTCTATTTTAAAACCATGCACTTAAATATCTAAAATATTTTAATATTGCAGATAAATATCCTAAAGTTTTAAAATATTGCACGTTGGTGTCTTATTGTTTATCTATTGTATATAAAGGCACTTAATTTGTAAAGGCCTTACTTAAACTCCCAAAAGTTTCTAAAAATCCCACTTTAGTATCCTTTATTATATAATATTCTTGTATATA
>JBAKGM010000365.1:27700028-27710858 GCA_037177215.1 Asparagus racemosus | reverse complement strand
TTATCATTCACTTAGAAGTTCAGAGGGTGAGGAAGAAATTGAAGATGAGGCAGATAATGTTGGATTGAATGGTGAAGCTGTGTATGACTTGGAGTTAGAGGATCCTCAGTTTTATGTAGGCAAAAAATTTAATGACCTTACACATTTGAGGATATCTTTGCAGCAACATAGCATTAAGAATAATTTTAACTATCAATATGTTAAAAATGACACCACCAGATTGGTTGCAAAATGTAAGAGGGAGGGTTGTAAATGGGAACTGAGATGTAAGTGTTTGTATGATGGTAAAACAATGGAGGTTTCAAAGCTGAATGGTCCACATTCATGTGTAGGTGTTAATGGGTGTGGGAATGAACAAGCAACTTGTTATTGGATTGCATATAAGATTTTAAAAGATGTAAAGAAAAATCCTGATATCAAGCCTGGGGATATTGCAGATGGGATAAAAAATAAGTATGGACTAACAATCAACTATAATAGAGCTTGGAGGGGGAGGGAAAAGGCTAGGGAAATGATATTTGGCAATGTAGAAGCCACTTATGACTTGGTCTTAACTTTAAAGAATGAGCTTTTAAAGAGGAATCCAGGAAGTCATGTGGATGTGCAACTTGAAGATGATAACTCTTTTAAGAGGATGTTTGTGTGTTTCAATGCTAGTATACAAGGGTTTTTATATGGTATTAGGCCATTCATAGGCCTTGATGGGTGTCATTTAAAGTCTAAATATCTCGGTACCCTCTTGATTGCCACTGCTGTAGATGGAAATTATGGTTTATTCCCTATTGCATTTGCTGTTGTAGAGGGTGAAAGTGGTGAGTCATGGCATTGGTTTCTACAAAACTTAATTGTTGCAGTAGGAAGTAAACTTCAGAATATAACAATCATGAGTGATCAAGAAAAAGGGCTTTCACAAGCAGTATCTATTCTTTTACCTAATGCAGAACATAGGATATGTGTGAGACATCTTTGGAAAAATTTCAAAAAAGATTTTCAAGGGGATTTTTTTGAGAAAACATTATGGGATGCAGCTAGGGCCTACACCAGTGGGGAATTCCACATGCATATGAGAGCTTTGGATGCAGTTTCACATGCAGCATACACAAGATTGACTTCAAATCAACATCCTGTTTGGTGTAGATCAAAGTTCATAAATCCAGCTAGGAATCATTACATAGTCAATAACTTGTCTGAATCTATGAATGCATGGATATTAGATGTCAGATTTCTTCCTGCTGTGGACCTAGTTGATAAACTTAGAAGCAAATTTATGGAAAAGTTTAACAAGAGGAGGAAACAAGGGTTGAGATGGAAGGGAAAGTTAGTTCCCTATGCAGATAGATATTGCCAAGATCTGAGCAAGAAGCTAGGGGGATACACTGTAAGACACACTAATGATAATGAGGCAGAAGTGGAAAATGAGTACGAAAGAAGAGTGATTGACTTGGTACACCAAACTTGCAGTTGCAGAAAGTGGCAGATTACTGGATTGCCATGTATACACGTGGCTCACTTCATTGGCTCCATTAGGAATGCTGATTGGTCTCAGTTTTGTGACTTTTACTACTCTGTGGACAGGTATGCACACTCATATCTTTGGGATTTTTTTAATTTGACATATTTTTTAACTGTTTTAACACTTATATGTTTCATGCTTATTGCAGTTATAGGTTGGCTTATGCTGAGTCTATAGGGGTTCTACCATCAAAGGATCAATGGGAACCTTATCAAAAGGATTTCACAATAAACCCCCCGCACACAAAGAGGCCAAGAGGAAGGCCAAAGAAAAAGAGGGTAAGAGGCAAAGAAGAAGATGAACTTGGTAGAACAAGAGGAAAGGTTAGCAAGAGAGTTCATAGGTGCAGCAGATGCAAGGAACTTGGTCATCACAAAATTTCATGCAAGCAACCTATAAATACCACAAGTGGACAGAATCAACCACAAGGAGTTCATGCACCAAGGTAATGGACTACTTCCTATTCATGTATCTCAATTATTAATTTGCCAGCCCTAATAAATTTGAACATTCATTGAAGCCATGATCCTTCAAATGCCCAAAGTGCAAATGTACAAAATGGAAGGGGGAAACATAGAGTGCCAACCAGTGCAAGGTGATGTTTTAATTCTTTTTGTATTATCAATTTGTATGGATGCTAATATATAGCATGTTAATTGTAGGAATGATGGAGCAAGAACAAGAGGGTCCAAATTGAATGCAGTTAGAGGAAGGGGTAGGAGGAGCAAGGGTATGGAGCAAGAACAAGCAGGACAAACGTCAAATACACAACCACATCCAACTGCTGAATGGAGTACACCTCAATCAGCTTCATCCCAAGCAATAGCAACAACTCAGTCATCTCAAGGAGCAACCCCATCAGCAGCAATTCATCCAACTCAAGTTTCAGGAGCTGAGGAATTTGGCCAAGTTAACTGACCTTAAGAACTTGTTTTAACTTGTTTTTGTATATGGTGGACCATGTTTTTGTATATGACTGAATGGAGATACTCTAAGTCCATGTTTTAGTTTCAACATGGCAATTTTGTAATGGATTGGATGTATTAGACCATGTTTATGTGTACTTGGTATGTATCTTGTTTGGCCATGTAACTTGGAAGTTATTATGAAAGTTATTATGCTTGTCTATATGCTTGTGATGACTGAGTTGAGTTACTATGTACAGGTTTTAACACGTGTGTATGCTTGTGTATATGATATGGGTGTATATGCTTGTGATGACTGAGTTGAGAACACCCCTTGTTTGACCATGTTTTTGTATATGCTTGTGTGTATGATATGGTTGTATGTTGTACAGATTTTTGGGTCTTGTGTATCACGTTAATATGTACAGGTTTGGTCATGTGTATATGCTTGTGATGACCAAGTTGAGAACACCCCTCGTTTGACCATGTTTTTGTACGTGCTTGTGTATATGATGTGTGTATGTTGTGCAGGTTTTGGGTTTTGGTTTATTGGTATGACATTGCTCATGTTACTATGTACATATACCTTCTCAAGTTATGTACATGATACTAATATCAGAATATCAGAAATTTCTCCCTTAACTCTTGTAAGGTCCACATATAAAAATTAGGATAAATACCAAAAACTTCTCCCTTAACTTTGTACGATTATCAGAGAACACCCCTTGCTTTCAAAATATCAGAAAACCCCCTTATGTATAAAGGTTATCAGAAAAACCCCCTTATGTTATTCAAGTAGGAGAATAGGACAAAAAAAGGCTATGGGGGATCGAAAAGTCAAAGTCTTTGAATGGACTGAAATTTGCACGGCTCATGTAAAATGAGCCAACGAGCAAGACACATGCTTTGTCATGTGATCCGCTATTTTTTGGCCATCTGAGATTGTTTAGGGCCTCAAAACTGCGATTTACTGTTTTTTAGCCTAAAAATTACTCTAAACTAATGCTATCTTTAAAATTGCACAAAATGCATCAAATCCATTATAAAATCTCAAATTACATGAAATAGCTTCATCAGGCCCAAATTACAATAGCATACCATTAATCAATTTCCATTACAAATTCACGAATATTATTTAAACTGGATCATGCTCAAATAGATAACATCATACAACCTTCAATCATTTTGCATAATTCTAGCCACAACCAACACCCCAAACACAATCAAGAGAATCCTCATCAAGAGCAACACTTCATCTAACTTCCTAGACAACAAGCTCACTTCTTTTGAGATTTTCACCATGAAACTCCTATCATCATCAACCCAAGCAAAGTATCCACAACCCTTATACGATGCATTCCTATACTGTGGACAACCAAAGAATTGCAGACCTTTATTCTCTTCTTGCTTGCAAGTCCTAATCTTGCATTGTAATCCACAAAAACATCTTATATGAGCCCCCTTGACACTACCTCCATCGTTAGCGAAATTAGATCTTGAGCGCTCAATTTTCAACAGCTAGGATTAGAGGAGAGAAGTTTGTAGTCATAGGAGGAGAGGATGGGATGAGATATGGAGTGCTAATGGTCTTTTAAAGAGCCCAAACAAAAAAGAGCCGTTGGTTTTAATGGGTTTACCGTTGGAGGAAGAAGGTGAATAGTAATTCTTTTCGGGTCGGGTACAGTAGGTATTGAGTTGGGTCTGTTAAAGGAGGGTTAAAACTGTCCATCCATGTCAAAAGTTAAAGAAAAAAGAATATTCCTTGACATTTATAACAGCAACTAACCAGAGGACTAATATCAACAACTTAAGTGAATTTGAGGGACTAATATCAAAATACTCAGATTTGAGGGACAAATATCAAAATAGATCAGATGTAAGGGACTAATATCTAAAAAAACCCTTAAAATAAATGTGACTTCCTCGGAGAGATAAGTTTCTGAGTCATCAAAATCGAGCTCCACATGCCTTCTACTGAGAGTGGAAATATTAAATATATTTCCCTTAAATGGTGGAAGATTGTTTAAATTATCAAGATAAATGCATACTAAAATAATATATTGAGGTAATTGCATATCAGTCTCTTACATTATCTTTAATTGCCAAAAGGTTCCTCACATCTCAGTATTTGCCTATTAGTCCCTCAAATCTTCAATTTCCTTGCAATTTCCTCCTTCTGTTAAGTTTTCTGTCAACAATGTTAACCATGGTTGGGTTTAGCCTTAACTAACCTTAATCCAACATGGAAAATTACTCAACTACCTCCCGAGCATTTGGGGAAATTTTCAAGGGTAAGGGTCAGGGTTTGCAATGTAGTTCAAGACCCTTAAAACACTACTTTTGAGTCTTGGATATACGAGGAGGAGAAGAGGAATTGAGTATAATGCGGAATTTAGAGGACTATATAGGCTTGAGAGGAGAATTTAACTGTTGAAATAGCTCAAAAATGGGTTTGGGGAAATTCTAACAGTTGAGGAAGAAGGTCGTGTTAGTTTGGGTTTGTAGTTAGCGGGTTTAAACCTGCTACCAAATGGGTTGGTGGAATTTTGATTCCTACTCTTAAATGGGGTGGGGAATGTAATGGACATTCCAACCATTCTCCGTTTCTCTTAATGAAACTTCAACACAGTAATTAACATCACCTAACACGAAGGACCGGTTTGCAATAAAATTGAAGATTTAAGGAACTAACAAGCAAATGCTGAGATTTGAGGGACCTTGTGGCAATTAAATATGTTTAAGGAACTAATATGCAATTACCCCTAATATGTTTTATCGTATAGGATTATTAAAGTGTTTTCTCGATATTAGTCCCTTAAATCTTGAATTTGTCCCTCAAATTAATGAAATTGCTAGCAGGTCCTCCAATTCTTAAGCTATTTGTGAAATTAGTATGTCCTTCGATTCATGGAAATTATTATTAGATCCGTAAATCCTCGAGTTATATTGAAACTAGTCCCTCAAATCAATAGTAGAATTAGCAAAATGTTAATTTGAAACAATTCATGAGAATCAAAAAACCTAAATAGAAATTTAGATGATTTGAGGCATTATCTTTCTTCTAATTGCTACTTCTATTCTTGAATGGAGGGACTAATTTCAAAATAATCTAAGAATTGGAACTCCTAATAACCATTTCAATGATTTGGGGGATTAATCTCAAAATAACGTAAGAAATGAAAGGCTTAATAGCAGTTTCGATAATTTGAGGGACATATTTCAAATTATTAAAGTCGAAAAAACTCTTATTTAAATAAGACTCATCATTAATTTAATCTAGTTTAACACTCATCATTAATTCAATCTAGTTCAAGCGTGAAGTTGCTATCAAGCAAATCCGTAGTGTATAGACAATGTGAAGTTTAAATTATCTGTTATATCTGGAAAGCTAGTGCAAAGCCACCGTGTAATCCATCTTAGGTTAATAATAATAATAATAAACATTATGGAGCTTCAATATATTAGAAGCAAAAATTAAAAAATGTTTAAATGACTGTAAACTAAGTTAGGTCATTTACTATACGACATATTATATAGACAATGTCAAGTTTAAATTATCTGTTATATCTGGAAAGCTAGTGCAAAGCCATCGTGTAATCCATCTTAGGTTAATAATAATAATAATAAACATTATGGAGCTTCAATCTATTAGGAGCAAAAATTAAAAAAATGTTTAAATGACTATAATCTAAGTTAGGTCATTTACAATACGACATATTATTTAGAGTTTACACGTATATTAGGCATTCTAGTAACTTGGCACGAAGATACTAATAAATCAATAAAAAATTGTTTAAAAATAGAATAGACGAGTGATTGGAACGCCAGCGACCTGTTTGGTTGGTAAAAAAAAGAAAATCTATTATAGGAAACATATTTTCTATAATGGATTTTTTTCTTTTGTTTGGTTCACCTCCTAAAAGTAAGAAAAAAGAAGAGATGAGATGAGTTGTCATCATTTTATTGGAGGATGTGACACAATCTTAAGAAAATCCATTTCATGACTTTTTTTAGAGGAAAAGAATAGAAAACAAGTTTTAGTGATTTCCTTATCCTATTTCCTTTTCTTTGATTTTAGGAGATCAACCAAACAGCCTCTAATCCATTGACGGGGAGAGGGAGAAAATAAACCTTTCCATTGGTGAAAAGAATAAACAAACAATATAATAATAAGTTAACAAGAGATATATTAAGACGCTTGACAAGAATCTAAGAGATCACCTGCCATCTTCATCCCGATGGGACCAGGCCGAGGCCTAGCTGAAGGCCCACCAGTTTGGGCTCTCAGCTTCTGCCCGCCCCAGTTCCGCGAGCCCGCAAAGCCTAGCTCCTGGCCGCGTTGGGTAGCGGCCTGCGAAATCTTTGCCGGTGCCAACGACGACATCTCCCACTTCTAAAATCTATAAGCAAAGCAAAGATTAATAATACAAGGCGCAGAAACGGTTAAAAGAGCAATGTTTGGAATCTCCGGGTTCAGTTTATATAGAGCTGAGGAGACAAGGACTATTTAGACATTAGTCCCTTAATTCTTTCATATCTTGAAAAGTAGTCCCTCAAATTGGAAATGGCTACGGTGTCCTCTAATTCTTAATAAGTTACTTCAAAATTAGCCCCTCGACTGACTGAAATTTCAATTAGGCCATTCAATTCTTAACAAGATGTATCAAGTTAGTCCCCGAAACTAGCAGGCGAGATATAAGAATTGAGAGACCTAAGAAAAACTTCAGGTATTAATTGAAGGAATGAGTTCACAATATTCAAGATGTAAGGGGCTGATATTTAAAAAAAAAAACCCTAGGATTTTTTATCCCATAGGTTATGTGTAGAAGAAAAGATATAAGAAAATCATATTTTCGATGAACAATAAACAAGCGCACGCCACCCACGCGCGGATTTAATTTTATGATACTATTTTGTGTAGACAAGTGACAGCTGTCTTTCCCGTACAAGGAAAGCTTTGAAGCGTACATGTGTTTGTTAGTTTCTGAACCTCGTGGTGCAGTTTTTTTTTTATTTAAATCCGAGTTAAGTTAAGAGTGATGTGTACTCGGTGAGGCTAGACGAAACTACAGTTGCAGACTTTACGAAAGCGAGTTCCAAACCCAAATTTAGGAGTTGAGGCATCTAATTATATCCATCACTCTTTTGTATCAGGACATCATGATGACCAATTACTGAAGAAAATACCATTCATGCAATTTTAATTTGTTTTTTTTTAAAATAATAAATCAAGAATTAATTGAAAACCACTTAAAATGTCTACACCGGATATCTTGAAATTGATCAAAATAATTTCTCTGGACCAAATGTTCATTAAAAAAAATGCTTAATGTTATTACGTAACAAATATATTGTAGGACTCGTTCACTAACTCCTATAAACGCGACATTGTGGACCCTGTTAACTTGTTAATTTCTCTCAATTTTTTAATATAATCTCGTGATTGAATGATGGATGGATTATGTAAACAAACAATGAATCATTTTTACTTGATTTCATGTGGAAAATCATGGAAAATTTGACGAATTTGTGAAAATTTGGATGAACCAATAGATCAGTTCCTGTAGCTAGTCGATTAGCTCAATAGCTAATCGATTAGCTCCGATGGCTAATCAATTAGCTACTGGCACAAACTTTATTTTGGTTGAAAAAATTGTATTTTAACCTCTAACTTGTCTTGTTCTTGTAATTTAAACCCCTAATTGTCATACTAATTAAAAAATTTGCAATTTAGACATGACTTCGGGCAAGAGACAACAAGTGCCACAATCCACTTTGAGTTGTGATCAGTTCCAGATCTACTTGGAGAGGGGGTTCACAACTAATAAATTGTTTGAGTTGCACTTATAGTCTAACTTTTTGACAGAGCCTGTCTTAGTAGCACGATGACTAGGAAATCCGCTATGGCCAACTGCACTACTGTTAGGGAATTTTATGCAAACTGGATCCGACCGGATGAGGATGAGTATACAGCTTATTCGACTGTGATAGGTGTGCAAGTCATGATCACTCCTAAGATCATCCTCCGTATTTTAGGACTACCTAAACCCTTAGGGATAGCCTCGACTTTCATCGAGTTTTAGCTGATTTGGCAATTGCCTCCGATGATTACAATCGGATGGTAGGGTATCTGTTGGGAGGGCACATACTAGAGGGACCCTTCACTCAGGCAAACTTAAGAGAGATTATTCTTCGCAATCTCTTTCTTAAGTTCAACATGTACCTGAGATTCTCATATTCAATCATTAGCTCTTGGGACCTTCTACTTCTATACTAGATTTCTACGGGTCAGAGATTTAATGTTGTAGAGGTTATATATACTTGGACGGGGATTACAGCTGCCGCTGTGAGAGAGTACTTGACCTAAAGATACTGCTAGAAGATCTAACTCATCTACCCATTTTTTATCACCCAGATCTATGAGGCTACAGGGGTACATGGACGAGACACTAGTAGATATGAGGTAGGACGTGCAGCATTGGCTGCAGACACTGTGAAGAAGAGTGTATATGCCTGAGGTAAGGGCCCTACTACTACTGCTTCCACCTCTTCTTCACAGCGTTCGGCACCCCAGCAAACTCCACCTCTACCACCTCAACCACCTAACACTGCATCCTGTGAGAGGACGCCCAAGGTACTTGGTGATCGTCTCTTTGCTCTTGAGATGGGGTCCTGCCAATTCTAGCTCTAGTATGTAGCTGACTGGATCTAGCATATGACAGACTAGGCTTGACTCACACCCAGTCTCAACTACATCATGATAGCAATTCACAAGATGAGACCCGGAGTCAGGGCTCCACCATCATTTCAGACTCCATCTCCCCCTCCACCATAGCAGGCACTACTACCTTGATGTCAGCCTGTTGCACCACTTGAGGAGGAGGAGGATATTGGCAGTACCGATACAGTCTCCTAGGAGGAAGATGTGGATGTTACAGGGAGCAACTCAGGGGATCAAGGTGAGCAAGATGATTTTGTTTTTCTTAGAGCCTAAGTTTAATCCAAGTGCTATTATTCATTGCTGTAAGCTATAAATAAGGGTGGCGAGTGTGGGATTTGGATATGTAAAATTTTATAAACTTTATTTTGGAGATGAGAGTTTCTCTTAACTAAGAAGGTCTTCCAAATTGTAAAGTTCTGATTTGTAGTAAATAAAAGAATTCTTCTTTTTTCATTTTCTTTCTTTTTCTCCTTTGGCAATGAAGATTTACTTCTCAAGGGGCAACCTCTTGTAATGTAATTCTTCATTTCCTTTTTTTTATTTTCTTATTTTAGAATTGCATGTTTTTGGATTTTATCTTGTTTTTATTTTCTGTTTGGTAGATTAGATTTATTGCTTTGTAGTGTATATTTATTTCATATTTTGTAGCGTAGATTTATTTTCTTATCATTTTATTACTTTGTAATATAGATTTTATTTTTCTTTCTTTTTTTACTTTGTAGAGTAAATTTTCTTTCTTTCTTTATTTCCTTTGTGATTTCAATCTACTTTCTTGCCTTTAATGCTTTCTAGTATAGATTTTCTTTTTTGCTTCTATTTTATAATATGAGTAGCTAATTCTTGTAGAAAATCTAGGATTACATGAGACTAGTTTTATTTTTTTATATTTTTAAATTGCTCTCTTTGTGCATAAAATGATCATGTTAAGATAATTAATTAGAGAGCTAATTGGTAGATGTAGGTGTTAAAAATCGCTTATCAGTACCCAAATCAGACTCGTGAAGGTTGGTTCGCAACCGACGAACCATCAACCAACGCAACCAACGAACCGTCAACCGACGAACCATCAACCGACGCAACCGACGACTGACGCAACCGAAACAGCTGACGACGTAATGACGCCGCAAACGCATGAAGCGGGTCGACGAACATCCAGACTTAGTCAAAAAGGCGTACACGTCACTGGAATGACGAATCGCGGAATAAATCCGACGGTCACGTTCCAAAACAGTGAGAAATCAATTCAACGAGTCGATCGGACTCGAACGTCGACGTGAACGTAAGCGACGACGAATCGATGGATCAAATAGCCCAGTTCCGGACTCAACAAAAAAAATAGCAGAAATACCAGAACATCAGTCTGAGCAAGTGAACCGTCAGAAAAAATCAGAAAGCGACAAAAAACAGTGAAAAAATCGCCGGAAAAACAAGAACTTCGGCCACATGGCCAAAGTGCTCGGCACATGGCCGAGCACGATTGTCAATGCGACCCCCCAAACACTATAAATAGAGGGGGGGTGCACAGTTCTGGGGGTTGGAAAAATTGATCTTTAACGGGGTTTTTGACGCTCAAGCTAATACTGCTGTTGTTCAAAAACTCTGACAAAGATCCGAATCTACGCGGGAGCGCTGCCGAATTCAACCGTCAACGTTCACCGGTCTAAGGTCAGGTAACGCGATCTAACTCACCC
>JBAKGM010000365.1:27670797-27699928 GCA_037177215.1 Asparagus racemosus | reverse complement strand
TATATAATATAGGTGGGATGCATGTGGTCAAATATTTTAATTATATGTATAAGTTTATATCTTCACTATAATTGCATTGTGGACATAATTAATTTATAGGTTGAATTTGTTTTGTTGGCAGAAAAATGAGAAAGTTAATCAAAAAGAAAGAAATTAAATTTAGGAGCAGTATAAAGAAATTTTGAGTGTACATATAATAATACATGACTTTAAGAGTGAAATGAGTAGGAATTATCCACCAAATTCATGTGAATCAGTGTTGATGATCGGTTGACCAATTCCTAGTTATTATTGTAGCTATCACCTCAATAAACTATTTTAATTGACACCTATACATATGTATTAATATATTTATTAATGTATATAATTTATTAATAAATACGCGCGCGTGTAGGGGTTTTTTTATAACAATCCCTTAAATCATTAGTATTTTGTTATTAGTCCCTCAAATCTTTATATTTTGCTATTAGTCATTTAAATTGCGGAAATATGTTGATATTAGTTTTTGTGGTTAATTGGGATTATAAATAATGGAGAAGATTCTGTTATGTTTAACTTTTTCAGGAAATTAATAATTATGCCCTCACTCCTAATGCTAATACCCTATATCACTACCTATATCACTAATCTTAAGAGACTCAATAAAAGACCCAACCCGAACCCATTTCAGAACCTATATTCTCCCACGACCCAATACAACAATGAACCCAGCTTCTTCAATGGCTCTTTGAGAGAGAGAGAGACTATTTGGTGGGTGAATTAAATGGGTGGAGTATTTTGGTAGCTAAATAATCATGGTTAGTCTAAACCTAACAATGATTAAGGATTTCGAACAGCAAACATAACAAAATAACTAATGTCTACATAGTTTTACAAGTTGAGGAAGTAATATCAATATCTGCATATTTAAGGGACTAATATAAAAATACTAATGATTTAAGGGGCTAATATTTTTAAAAAATTAGTATACTTATTAATGTAAATATATTATGAATAAATGGGTATATGATTGCTCTTGTTGCAAAAGCTATTCAGTATAGACAATAATCATAAATGAGTTCTAAATTTTAATATTGTTCCTTCTTGAGCTGGTTTAGTCAAATTTCATGATATTTTCTTGTCGCTTAGATTCACCCTATTTGACCAAATTTTGTGAAGTTCCAATGAGCTTTTTGTAAATTAACAAAATTTTAGGAGTCTTTTGAAGTTTCAGGGTTATTTCTTCCATAAATTTTTTTAAATTTCTAGTGTTTTATTAAATTAGGGAATTTTGTGAAACAATTTGAAATGTTGGTAATAATGAAATTATCTGCAAATTTTGTAAAATCTGAGTTTTTCTAAAAATTTTGTAAAATCTAGGACTTTTTTGCAAAAAATTTAATATTTTACAGTCTTTTGGGTTTCGATAATTTCTACGAACTCTTTTACAAAATATACAAGTTCTAAAAGTATTTTGGTTATTTCTCCTCATTTTGTAAGTTGATTTTTTTTATTCAAATTATGAAATTCCTTTGGGTATTTCGATGAGTTGGGTAAGTTCTGTGGATTTAGAATCATATTAAAGATATTTCCATTAATTAGGATAATTGATTTTGTACAAATTTGTAAAGTCTAGGATTTTTTATAGATTTTGTAATATCCGAGATTTTTCTGCAAAATTTTCAATGTTTTAAAGCATTTTGTGTTTCAACACAAAATATATAATTTCTTAAAGTCTTTAGGTATTTTTACTAATTTAGTAGGCTTTTTCATAAAACAACTACACCTCTCACTCTAATTGGAGTTTTGAACTCTTTATGGATCTAGCTCGTCTCCTTTAGGCTTTTAAGCAGCAACCCTAATCAAGAAAGGTATGGTGGAGACACATGCTAGATTTCTTGAGAAACGTTGACGAGTTACTATTTTTTGAAGCCTATGAAGGACTGTCCCTTGAGCATTTCATACTTATACGTGAATTGCAATACAGCCTTAAGGAAGAAGATGAAAAAGGCTATAAGTATTTGATGAAAGAATAAAGTAATTCTGAAGGGTTATACATGGATGTCTCCTTCCACCTCCTTAACTCTCGGATTGATCGTGAGCTATTTGGCTTACCTCCAACTAAAGAAATGATTAGGATTGAAGCCGAGACGCTCAGTAAGACATTGTACGACAATTATTTTGGTTCTGAATCAGATGAAGAAACTTCCAATAGAGATAATTTCTATGAAGATGGAGACAAATCCTATGACAAGTTATATGAAAATGGTGACAAAGACGATGAATAAGCTGAAAAAGAAGACGCTTCCCATAGAGATGTTGTCAATGATGAGTTCTACGAAGATGAAGACGAGTTCCATGATGAGTTCTGTGAAGAAGACAAAGAAGATGAAGAAAAAGAAGACGAGGCAAAAGAAGATGATGATGCAGCTATTGCAGCAGACTCAGAGAATGTCTGATTGATGATTGGTTGTTTGTCTTGTGTTTGGAGTGCATGTTTTGCACTATTTTAGGTTTGGGGTTCCTTGAATATATAATAGATATCATTGTCATATGAGAGGATTTCCTCATATAGCAATGATGCGGCTCAATCTCCACCAAGTGATCACTTGGTGGAGATTGTGCCACATCATTATATACGAAGAAATACACTTACATGACAAATGATGCCCACTAACCTCATATATATCACAATCGATGGCATCTTAAATGTCTTAACAACCAACCTAAATACTTTGGAGATTATTACCTAGCAATTTATTATTTACAGGTCTTTCACTTATCGCTAATTTTTTCTGTGAGGAAAAGAGAGAAAGGATAAGGCCTTAAAAAACAAAGCCTCAGCCACCATTTCCATTAACCTCTTAAATTTCACGAACCGACGATGTACTACTTTAGTTAGTAAACTGTCGTCGCTTATTAAAATTCTGATATCTCAGAAGGCAGAAATATATAAATACCAACATTCAACGAAGTTGTTACTCTAATCCGAGGTTCATCATCTAACTGGAAACTGCAAATTCACAATAATGTATAACTAAGAAAGTCTGCAGCTTTTATTTCTCCAAGCTTTGCACATCATACTTGTATTCCTAGAGTACTAGTAATCACTAAACGGCACAGATCACAATTTAGGGTCTAATATGTGAATAGAATTCCCATAGAACCCTAAATAACATGCTATCTTGATCTATAAAACAACATATATACGTTATTCGCATTCAACTAGCTACTCTTACAGACCAAAAAATTATCAACCTTTTAATGCTTTTCTAATCAAAAATATTTTAATCATGCAGGCAATACGGTATCCCATCTTGAAAATCAATAGCATTTTCATCTGTAGCAAACCAAAAAGATGATACATAATAACTTGATACGTATGTAATGTACCTGATCAATGACAAGTTCTATCTTCTCTTTCCAAATCAAGGCCTCCTGTATGTTAAATGCTGCCATCTGTTGCAATAACATAGTCATCAGTTTGAGAAAATTTATGGTTGAAATAAAATCATGAAATATCAGCGCCTACGTAAAGAGGAGTAAATGGACCTTTATCCATGAAAAAAATATTTACATAGGCATGCCTATTAAGATTATTCAACATTATGTTAAGGAAAAGATAGAAGAAATCCATCTCAAATATAATCCTGATGTGCAATGCCTACCTTGCCTTTACTAAACTAAACTCAGACCAAGCTAGGATTACTTCAAATTTTATTAATTTAATCCAAGTCAGGCCCATATGCTGGTTCACCATAAGAAGATTGAAGCCATGCTGCATATGAGCAGGGACGCAACGTACATATATGTTGATGTCGTTAGTAGGAGCCCTATCAAAATTAGTTCTAAATAATTTAAGCCAGACACAGACTAGGGCGGCTAACAATGGCTCTCTCTCAACCAGAAAGAATTAAAATGTATAACTGGCATTAGAAGCATGAGGTTCAAGACAAATAATAATGTCGTAAGGATGCAGTTCTAAAATATTGACAATCATGTCATACAGTTATGTCATACACTAAACTCTAGAACATGATGTCTAAGTTAATGAAAATAATCTCAGTTCTCTTTTTTCCGTTTTCCTCCTCCTTTCTTTGTTTTTCTTTACCTTATTTCATTAGGGTGGGAGTATTTGTTGCAAGAAATGACCAAAAGTTAATCTAGCGTATTAGTTGAAAGCTGATTCAACTCCTATAACCACAATAAGAACAATGAAGCTCATAGGTAATTATTTTAAATCGGATAGATCAGTCATCTTTCTTCATTCACCTTTATTAACGGACATCTGCCTAGTAGACAATTTTGCTATCCACTTTTACTAACTAAATACAAGTTAGTTAAGGCTTACCATTAGTCTTCATTGGTCCTTGACTAGTTGACTGTTATTCTACTGCTTTTATCTAGTACACAGTCACAGGACGTCATTGCATATCCACAAAACCAAGTAAATATATTCTGCCTCGTCTAATAACCCACACATATCTCATCTTCAGGGTACTTTTATTCATCCATCTCAATAGTTTTGCTTGGCAACATCTAAGTCGTATATGGTTTCCTTTATGACAATAAAATCTTATTACATTATGTTTATTGAAAAGTGTAAACATATCGTTGCACTAAGCCATCTTTCTGCATCTCATACATATACATGTATACAAGCATGCAACAAACGTCATACATTTGATCTCTGCTTTCATACAAGAGTACATAAAACCTTATTGCATCCCGAAAAAGTAAATTCTTTCCATGACAAAAATTCATTAGCTCAAATCCTTGATCAACTAATGGGACGATAGGTACATTCTAATGCTTTGGTAATGAAAATGAAATGAGCAACAATATACATGGCAATATTTAAGTACATGGCTAAATATTTCATATAGGAAAAGAATGTAGAAATGAAAGAAACAAGTGAAAATAAATATTTATCTCCACAAACCGTAATCCGATTATACTTCTCTTTTTTGTTGTAGACACATAAAACGTAAACCGTCTGCCAACAAAACAAAAGACAGAATAGCCGTCACTATAACAACTCAATAAACAAAACATGTTAAAATATTTATACAAAAGAGAAAGACGAATGTGGTCAAAACTTCATAATAACATGTGTATAAATGCATGAAAAATAACTTGATACCTCATGATAAAGGAAAGGTATCATGTGTGATTTTAAAATGAAAAGAATAAAGAAATACTTTCAGAATTAATTTCCATAAAGTGTAAATAACTCAAAGATGTAAATAGACAAGTTTCAAGATACAATTTGCCAAAAAATAGGAAGCTAATTTTATCAAGCTAGCCAAAGGTTTAATCCAAATAAGGCCATAACAGCCCTCAGAATGCATCAGGAGTTTCGTTCACCACATGTCAGATTCCTAAAATTTTGCTGGGTTGCTGGTGTAATGTTTATATCTAACAAAGATGGGATACCCTAAGCAAGGAAGTTAGGACTTTCTCCGACGTATTTATATTTTATCCCTTCCTGATATATTTTCAGATTTTTCTTATTCTATTCTTTCTTTTTAAATCCTAACTAGCCTTCAAACCTAAAATCTCCTGGTGAAAATCTAATAAAGGTGTAAACCCCGAAGCAAGGAGGGTGCAAAATTCTCTCCAGATCTAATATTTCTCTCTTCTTCTCCCATCCCATTATCTTTTCAGATTTTCCCTGTTCTCTCTCTGAACCCTAACTAGCCTTCAGACCTAAATCTCACTTCAGTGCTTACCTCTTCTCATTCTCATGGTTTAACAAGAAAGCTCTTCAACCTCCAAAAGGGGAGGCTCCATCAAGTAGCTTTGAAACTCATGGATTTAAGAAATGCGAAACGAGAGAATTGTAAGTCTCACTATCATTTGGCTACCTGTAATTAAGATGCCTGGAGACATTGAATTTCAATGTTTTTCACTTATGGTCACATATTTAGAACTTGACTTTTGATATACGCTAGTAATGATATAATAAAGAGGAGAATCTTTACCGATAGCCCGACATATGGAGAAGTTAAATGAGATACAAGTAAGATGAAGCTAGAGTGTCACGCCCCCGGAACCCTTGCGGGCCCGTTGGCGCGAGCAAGCCGTGAGACCCCCCGAGAGCACCCGATGTTGGCTTTAAATCCACTTGCCAAAAGTGTTAACACTTGGTGCTCATGAGTCTTGGGCTTCTCTATTTAAGCCACTCAAAGTTTCCATCATCTTTCCATGTGGGACTAAATGGGGGTGTCACAATCACCCCACCTTACAAAGACGACGTCCTCGTCGTTATGACATGACAATTGGCACATTTCCAGGATCACTGCCAGGCGATGTGAACTCTAGAGATGGCTCCTACAGGCTCCCGTTGGCGCGAGCAAGCCATGAGACCCCCCGAGAGCACCCGATGTTGGCTTTAAATCTACTTGCCAAAGTGTTAACACTTGATGCTCATGAGTCTTGGGCTTCTCTATTTAAGCCACTCAAAGTTTCCATCATCTTTCCATGTGTGACTAAATTTGGGTGTCACACAAGGGATCTTTAACTCTTCAACATTCGTTGTTACCATTATTGCTGCAATTGCCCAAGCTGCATCCACAATCAGCAACAACTTAGAGCATCCAAGCCATAAATTTGGTCCTTTAATTGCTTTGATCATCAAAGCCTGGCTTTTACACCTTCTTACCCTTTTTTTAACGGTTTAATTTGTCATTAGATGTTATCCCTCCACGACAAATTATGGTTAATTTCAAAGTGTCAAAGTAGATGATTAAAGTGGATTGGAGCAATAACCTATGCGAGAATACAGTCCCCAATATTAAGAGTGATTATCAAGAGTTTTCATTTGAGAATAGATGAGATCTCCCAAATTTAGCGGAATTCTCAAACAGTGAACGGAAGTGTACCGCAAGGTTGCATCGAAAAATAGATTGGAACTTGATTAACATCACAAGATACAAGAATAGGATAGGCCGAAAGCCAAAAATTAAAAGCCAGTCAAATTAATCACCACATAACACAGTACAACATGTGACGAGCAATAACTACAAGAACAGGATTCAAAGGGAGAGGAAGCCTTCTTTAACGACGAGGCCGAGGACGAGGATGAGGAGGCCGACGGTGAGGCACTGCGTTGTGCTCATCATCGTCTGCGAGTAGGCGCCCACTGTGAATCCAGCCCCAACGAGCCCTATCAACAATCCAGTCAAGTTCCTGTTCATTTTCTTCCAGTACTTTTTTCAGTATTTGAAATATATTCCTCTTCTTTCTTCTTCTTCTTTTTCTTCTTCTTCAAAGCGAGAGGAGATCGTTTGTTGGGCTTTTGAGAGGGTTGATAAGTCAATAGTCGACTTCTTTGACGAACTACCCCCTTCCACTTGGTTTTAGATCTATGGAGTAGAATTAGAATAATATACCTTGGCTAACTATGTGCTAATTTATTTGTTAGGCCAAGAATCCTGACGGAACTATGATGTAACTCAAACGAGAGTTTACTCGTATTCTATTTATAATTAGGGTTAATTGTGAATAGAACCTTCGTAGTATCACCCACTTGCAAAGAGACCCATTGCAGCGCTACTTGTTGCAAACAGGCCCCATGTAGTATTGGCCCAAGTGCGAATACACTTTTAGTGAACTTTTTTTGTACTCTTTTAGAAGTGGAACCTTTTTTAAGCAATTAGGCATCTCTCCTCACCAACAGAACTATAAGCTGTCTATCCACTCAAACACTGTTAATGATTTTAAGAGTATTAAAAAAAACCACTCAATAGTCTATTCACAACAAGGAGAACTATATGAGATATATTTGCAACAAATAGAACTACAAAAGGCCTCCTTACAATTGGGTAGTACCATAGGAGTTTGTTCGCAATTAGCCCTCATAATAGTTAGTGATCGACACTGATGCGATGTAGACAAGTAACCCTACCATTTCTCGTTGAGACGACTAACACGAGGAGACTAGATGAAAGAGTAATGAATGATCAATTCACTAAAATAAAATAAATAATAAATAAATATAAATAAAAAATAATATTAAACAAGCTAGATTCATTAATTTAAAAAATCCAGATAATGGCATTGTACACAGAGGCCGGGTAGACCTAACAAACATTCTTTAGTTGAACGTCAATCCAAAATTTGTTCTGTGTCTAAACCGATTCTCCAGATTTTTCCTTTTTCTTTCTTTCCCTGAAACTATTCATTTTCAAGTATTTCTAGAGTTTCATCTTAATTCAATTTATATGGTGATGCCACTCCGACTAACCAAGTTTATCTATAGAACGAACCTGAATCAATTCCAAATTGAACATTGATTCGTCGCCTCAGACTTTTGTACACGCGTTCACCAGGTGTCTGTGAGTGCAGAAGAAGTGTCAACTCTCGATTTCTAAAAGCTCTCTGGTTTCTAATAACTGGGTTTAGAGCGTGTTCGTATTTCATTGGGGGTAAGGGAAGTTAGAGATAAATAGGAGAGAGGAGAGAAGAGAAGTTAAGAGAGTTGTCTTTTGTTGGGAAAATTGGGGCCCGATAGCGCAGGATCGCAGCGAATATTAGTGTGAAAAAAAATAAATTGAACACACAGATTTACGTGGAAAACCCCCCAAATGAATTTGGAGTAAAAACCACGAGAAAGAATAGAAGAATCCACTATGAAGAAAATTTAGGAGTTACAATCTCTCTTTATAAGGAGAAACTCACTCTATTTTTCTCTCTTCCTTTTTTTTCTCTCTCTTAATTGCAGACACTGAGATTCTGGGATGATTCATAACTCATGCTGAGCAGGGCTATTTATAGGAGATTTGTGGTAGGTGGACACTGCTGCTACAGTAAGATCCGGTAGGTTGGTGATCACTGTAGCAGAGTAATAACATCAATGTGTCTGGCACGGCACATTAGTAATAATGTTAATGAGGCAGTTACCAGGTCGTGGCTTCTGAACGCCATTCCCCTTCATTGCCTCTCTCACGTCAAAAACATCCTTCCACTGATGTTTAGTCGCGTACATATGCGAAAGCAGAACGTAATCGCCACTGTGATCGGGCTCCAAGCGTGCTAGGTGCTTCTTCGCTACTTCTCCCAGTGCAAGGTCTCCGTGCACCCTGCACGCTCCTAACAATGTCCTCCACACAACAGCATTGCTCTCCATCGGCATCTTCCTTATTAGCTCATAGGCCTCCCTCACAAGTCCTGCTCTCCCGAGGAGGTCAACCATGCATCCAAAGTGCCTTATGCTTGGACTTATGCCGTGCTCCCTCTGCATCCTGTCGAAATATCTCCTCCCTTGCTCCACCAAGCCTCCGTGACTGCAGGCACACAGCACTCCCAGGAACGTAATGTCGTTGGGCTCATTATACGGCTTGCCGCATTCCAGCATTCGATCGAAGAGTCTCAGCGCATCATCTGAATTCCCGTGCGTAGCAAGTCCTAAGATCATCGAGTTCCACGACACCGTGTTCCGCTCTTTCATATCCTCGAAAACTCGCACCGCCCTGTCAATCGCCCCGCACTTGGCGTACATATCGATCAGAGAGTTGGAAACCGAGACGCTCTGATCGAGGACACGGGTGGTAATACCGGAGTGGACCCGTCTGCCGAAATCTAAATTACCCAGCTCAGAGCAGGCAGAGAGGACCACAACCAAGGTGGCCTCATCGGGCCTGAAACCGCTTCTCTGCATCCTCAGGAAAACGCTACACGCTTCCTCATACCCGCCGCATTGCACGCACCCGTCGAGGAGAGTGTTCCAAGAGACCAGGTCGACGTGGATCATTTCTTCAAACACCTTCAGGGCGTCATCTATGCCTTGAAAGAGTCCATACATGTGGATGAGGGTGTTGGAGACGTAGACGTGGGAGTGCAGCCCCTGCTTGAGTATGCAGCAGTGGACCTGCTTCCCCGATTCAACAGCCGCCGACTGGCCGCATATCTTGAGCAAGAAGCAGAAGGTGAAGTTGTCGGCCGGCTTCCCCCTGTTCCTCATCCTCTTGTACATGGAAAATGCCTCCTCCGTTCTGTTGGTCCTCCCGAATCCTCTGATCATTGTATTGAAAAGGAACCCGTCCGGATACTGCAACTCCTCGAACACCGAGGCTGCGTAGCCCATCGAACCCTGCTCCGAGACGCAGCAGAAGGAGATGATCCTGCCCGCCACGAAGACGTGCTGGCCGAACCCGGTCTTGACGATCTGCGCATGGATCCGACTCACATCCCTCGTGTTCGAGCAACGTTGCGTGAAGAGGGCGATCAGGCTCTGCTCTCTCCTACTGAACTTTTCATTTTCAGCGTCTCCTTGGTTGGCATTTGCGGCGCTTGTTGTGTAGCCCTCGGAGGGAGTTGGTTGGCCTGCAAGCGCTAGAATCCTGGAACAAGAAGCAGGTGGCTTTCTGATGTACTTTGATATGATGCTCATAATATCGCCTCTAACACCCTAGTGAGGAGTTTGAGGATTTATAATAACAAGAAGGGAGAAACATAGTGAAGAATTTCCGAGTTTAAGTGCAAGCAGTAATTAGAAATTGTATGAGATCCACCTAGGGGTAACATAGCTTTGACCGCACTGAGGTTCTATCTGCAACAATGAAACTACGAGCGTAACAAATTCAAACGGAGTCTATGTGCAATTAACTCTTTACACTAGTATATGCCGACCTCTGTCCTCTCTAACAATTAGTCGAAGTCAAAGAGCAACCGGCCTCTTTTCTTACTCCCTTGTGATCCATCGATTTCCTGATCATCTCAGCCCCATGCCACTCATCGGCACAGGAATATATGTTGGAGAGCAACACGTAATCCCCGCTGTGACGGCATCCCATCTGCTCCAGCTTCTCCTTCACAATGCGTCCCAGCGCAGGGTCGCCATGTATCTTGCATGCACCCAGCAGCGTCCTCCATATAACTGGACTCGGTTCCATTCCCATCCCAACGATAAATCTGAACGCTTCTCGTAACAATCCTGCGCGTCCGAGCATGTCCACCATGCATCCGCAGTGCTTCAGATTAGGCTCTAGTCCGTACTCATTTGTCATCACACGCCAGTACCCGCGGCCCTCCTCCACCATCCCATTGTGACTGCACATTCCTAACAAACTCACAAGCGTGACTTCGTTCGGCCTCACGTCCTTAACCATCTCTGTAAATAGATACATACATTGTCTCGCATGTCCATGGACTGCTAGCCCTCCGATGATGGAGTTCCACGTCCATACATCTCTTTCCCTCATGTCTTTGAAGACCTCAAGGGCTCTCTCTATGCTCCCGCACTTTGCATACATGTCTATCACCGCATTTCCGTGAAGCAAGCTCATCGTTCCAGAAAGGGAGACGAGGGAGCGGTGAATTCTCTGCCCCACTTCCAGATCTCCACAATCCGCACAGGACGCTAACAAGCTCATCATAGTGAATTCATCGGCATCCGTCCCTACATTTCTCATCTCTTGATACATCTCCAACGCTTTCGCGTGGAAGCCGCATCTAGCATAGCCAGAAATCATGGCGTTCCACGAAACCACGTCCCTATGAGGAGCTTGCTCGAATATCTGTCTTGCATTCTTCATCTGTCCGTGGTTCGCATAAGCCGTGATCATTAGGTTCCACAAGACCACATCTCTGTGACAAACATGTGCCGTCTCGTCAAACAAGCAACTGGCAACGTCCAATTGGCCTCGCCTGGCATATCCAGCTATGAGAGAGGTGCGCGCGACCACGTCTTTCTGGGCAGCCTCATCATCATCAAACAGAGCGCGGGCGACGCAAAGATCCCCGCATCTGGCGTGAAGATTTATGAGAGCGTTCCTCACAAACGCGTCCGATGCCAGACCGAGCTTGACAATCGTGCCATGTACTTGTGAGCCGGTGCGCCCAAAGGAGAGCTTTACGCAGGCTTTGAGAAGGAAGAGGAAGGTGAAGCTGTCAGGCCTGCTGCTGCTAAAATTCATCATTTGGTTAAAGTGGGTAATGGCGACTGAAGGGGTGGAGCTGTGAGCAGTTGCTCTGATGATGGCGTTCCACGCGACGAGATTTGGTTCTGCAATTTGGTCGAATATCTTGAGGGCATACTCCATAGCGCTACTGCTTTCGCGGGCGACATAAAACTGCAGTGAAGAGAGGAGGAGGTTTCTGCAGATCGATGGTGATGAAGCAAGAACACCTTTGACGACCATGAGACCATGGAATCTCTTCAGCGCTCCAAGGCTTTGCCACCTGCATCTCCTCCTCACCGTCATTGCATATGACACGAGATATATAGTGACAGAGTATATATGGATTTGTTAACGATGGTGATATTCTTAGCATGGCTGTGTAGCATTTCGAGGTTTAGGCCTTTTGAAGGGAAATTTCTAAAGTGACTTCTCATTTGTAAGTGGTTTGTGCCACGTGCCTTCTTTTATTTGTGTGGTTTAGTGCTCGCAGAGCACTTTAGAATTTTTTTCCTTTTTAAGATTCTACATAAGATTAAATTTTCTGTTTGTCTGCTAGGTTGTGACTTTTATAAGAAAAGATTCGATTGGGCTCTTATTCTAAATCAGCTAATTAACCATATGGATCGGGATCCCCTCCAATTAGGTGTTTTTTGGAGAGCGTCCAATTATTCTAATCTTTATCATTTATATCAATTTTAAGGGCTAAGATGACTCAACGTAGCCTTTAAATATTATTTGGAAAATCACTATTATATTTAAAATAAATGTTATGAAAAAGAGTATTGTATTAGTGGAAATCTTATGTGGCCTCATCTAAGTCATTGGAGTTGGAATCAAGGGTAAAGATCGGAAAATTGAATACTCTCTGATTATCACTTAATTGTGGAGAGGATCCGAATCCTAACCATATTCTATTAATAAGTCTTATGTTCTAAAATAGCTAAAAGGCTACATATGAAGTGTACAGATCCTCTACATCACATGTTGTAGAGAGTCTTTACAATTCACCAATCACATCTCCTCACTCGTTGGATTCTATGAATAATGTTCTTTATTTAATTTCTATAAAAAGATATTTTAATTGTTGAATTCAGTAAATCAACTAATGCTATTAACTCATGTAACCAATTGTAGAGGCTTCATACAATCAAAGATGTAGAGAATTTTTGCTCACATGGGAAGGGTTTGCGAGATTTATTGCGTTCTTTGGGGTACAAGTAGAAAAAGGGAAGTGTTAATGTGGTATAGAGAAGGCTAAATTACCATATTAGTATTCTAAGTTGACCACTTTTTCCAGTATGATATTAGGAAAAACTTCGGCATCAATAAGGCCATTTTCCCCACCAGCGATCAGAATTCAGCAATGAACAACATTTTTTTGGGGGGAATTTTCTTTCACCCCCTCACCCCTCAAAGTTATTAAATCTATACCATTTTTCTCCTTCAACCTCCTCCAATTCATATCTCTTTCACCCGTTTACTAAATAGTGAGCCACTCCTTCTTCTTCATTCTCTCCCAATTCAAACCCAAACCCTAATTCAATTGGGTATCGGCTTGGATGAAAGTTATTGGGGTTGAAGGAGAAAGATGGTTTAGATTTAATAACTTCGAGAACTCAGCGGGTGGAAGAAATTTTCCCAAAAAAAGTAACTTTTCACACTAGAATTCTCACCGCCGATGAGAAAAGGAGCCTTATTGATGTTAGAGCTTTTAAGAATACCATATTGGAAAAAGGGATCAACTTAGAATATCAATCTGGTAATTTAGCCGTATAGAAAAAGAGCTTTCCTCATTATATTGCTATGATAAATTCATGTATATATACAAGTGTGTGCTGTGAATATCTATGTAATGTAAGTGGTTGGGTAGTTAGGAGTTGTAGGTCAGTGTAGTTACATGTGGTTGGGAGTTGTAGATTGAGAGTTGTAGGATACGATGAAAGTGGTTGGGAATTGTACTACATCTAACTTCCCCCAAAACTCATGGTGGATCGAAAACCAAGAATTTGGATGTGATATAAAAGAACTAGGGAATAGTATCTTCCTTTGTAAACAAATCCGCCACTTGACCTTTAAAAGAAACATATGAAAGAGTAATGTTTCCAGCAACATGCGTTAGGGGGGTGTTACAGGGACATATTGATGGTTGAGATATGAGAAAGAGTTGAATAAAGAGCTTTGATACCATGATAATGTGGTATAGAAAGAGAGTTTTCCTCATTGTATCGGTAAGGTAAATGCATGTATATATACAAGTGTGGGCTGTAAATATCGGTGTAATTACAGGTGGTTGGAAGTTGGGAGTGTAGATCAGTGTCATTACTGATGGTTGGGAGTTGTAGTTCAAGTTCTAGTGTAGAGTGAGAGTGGCTAGGAGTTGTACTACATCTAAATAGAATTAAAAAAGATTGATTGAGAAATATTCAAGAAGGTTTAGTTGCTGTCTATCTAAAGAGAGCAATTTCAAAAACATTTCAGGAAAAATATTTAAGATGTGTAGAATTTTCCCAGTGCAAGGATGATGACATTTGCCGGAAGACTAGTCTTTTTGAAATATTAAGTAACTATTTGATTGTTTTCTCTAAATCTCTGTAGTTCTTCCTCTCTCTCTCTTTTTCCCCCTCCTTTCTCCTTTTTATTGTTATTTACTTCTTTCATTCTGATTGACTTAAGCAGGTTCACGGACCTTCGTACTCTTCTACTCTTTCTCAATTGGTGCTAAAAAGTCATTGGCCCTAAATTACCAATCTAGCTACATATCAAACACAAATTTATACCAAAATGTTAATGCACTGGATACTTTCTCATGCTTTTGATAACGTAGCATAGTACGCATCGCCGAACATTCATTCTCTGCACGCATTCTGAACTTCTTTTCACCACTATCACGTGTGTAGTAAAGAGTAGTAGCATCCCAACTGATTATTTCAAGTTGAAAAAATTACAAATTTCTTTTCAATGGAGAAGGATCATTTTGAGTTGCAACTATACCACGGAGAGAAATGGTCATTACCTATATAATTGTGTGACATGCGAGTTGTTAATTTACAGGTGCAGTGTAGTGTCGACCTCCTCCATCTCATTACCGTTACAATCAAAATCAGATCCTTTGGGAGTATGATGCATATTGCTGACGGTTGATCGATCATCAGGCTGCAATCCTACGGAGAGAGAGGTCGAAAGGCTGTGCTGCTGCTGGTTGTAGGAATGAGAACGGAGTTGGAACGAATTAGAAGTATGGAGAGCAGAAAACAAAGCCTGGAGCTCCTCCCTGCCTAAACGCCTCCTCATCCGTTTCATTCCGTGAAGCTGCCGAAACCTCTCCTGCAAGAGAGAGATGGAGGAGGAACGACGAGGGTCGACCAAATTAGCACCCTCGTTGCCGCTCTTACTTTGTGCACTGTCTCTCCCCATGGCCGTTTGCGTTATCTTCTCAGAGAACTGCGTATTGTCGAGCAATTTATATGTGAAGCTCTTGGTGAGGGTGTGGGTGCGGTTTGTTCGCTTGCATTTATCCGAGAGTGTACTGGAGGAGGATTCGCCCTTTCAGAATGCGTACATACATACAGACATACATACATGGCGTAACAGGAATCGCCGCATGGTTGCAAAGTCCGAGAAGAAGAGGCTGGAGTCGACGATGAGGTAGGATCGAAAAGAACAAAAAGAGAGGAGAGGCTAGCATTTGGAGGAGCATTCGAAGAGAGCAACAAATTTGATCGTTGTCTTTTGTCTCCAATATATTGCTCATCCCTTTGCATTCGGCCGGACTAGCTACTAAAACACGTGCAACATTTGTATCATTTGCGACATTTCGTTTCAAATTTTCTTTTTGTGTTACGTAGGTCAGCATTCGGCCGGACTAGCTACTAAATTAAACATGTGCAACAAATATACGTCTCCTAAGTCCTAACCCCGGTTCTGACAAAATCGTTTGCGACATTTCGTTTCAAATTTTCTTTTTGTGGGCGCTTTTGATTGAGTCCATCCATAAATACATCTGGTGGCGGATCCAGGATTTTGCCTCAGTAGTGTTACGTAGATCAGCAAACTTGCTACTTTTGTCTCCTTCGTAGTGTCCGACGCTAATTTCAGCATGATTTTAAATAGTACTTACAAGTAAAAATAAATTAAAATATTTATAAAGTAGACAATCCACTGATAATATCTCGCAACACCAATGTAGTGGATGCTATGTACTGAACACATCCCCCATTATTTAGATGGAAGAATACAATCTTGGCGTTTGATCCTATCGACGATATAAAACTGAGCAGAGGGTGGCAACCTTTAACTTATCCTGACTACTCTTCTCTTTATTTCTTTTTTTTTTTTCCTTATTAATTTCTTCAAATAAATAGATTTTCTTGCTTCTTCGGTCGGCTACGCCTAGTTTCTTTATTGTCTTGGAACTGTTGGATCAAATGGCGGTGTTGCTGGTCAAAAATGTCACACGCACTAAAACGAACAAAGTTAAAGAGGAAAAACAAATAAATTAAGAATTTTAGCTTGGGATAAAAAAACAAACTCAGAAGAGTTGTTGCCAAGAGGCATGGAATGCACGCAAAAGTAGACAAACATACGGCGGCATCCGAGGTTTGGGAATTTAGTATTTTTTTTCTAAGGCTAAAAGACCAATTTGATCCCTGAACTAGGGCCTCATTATCAAAATGATCCCTCTACTATTTTTTTTCCTCAACTTTGTCCTTGTACTCGTTGTTGGATACAAACTTAGTCCTTTCTTAATTTTCTGTTAAAAGATCCATTAAATGCAATTTATAATGACAATTCTACCCTTATATGGTTTACTGAAAAGATGATTCCGTTTAATTTGCTTCCTTTTCTCAATAAATTTCGTTCTTTTAGTAAAAACTCTATTCCATTTCTTTAAGAAAAAAAATTTCGCTCCATAGGAAAAAACATTCACTTTTAGTATCACATTTAATGCAAGTCTTGACTTGCTTTTCATTACTGCATCGGATTTTTCGGAGTGCGTCTACGGAAATGGTAGTGCTCAAATAAATAGAACGCATCACATTTAACTTCCATGATCCTAAATAAGAGAATGACTTGTTAGGCTTATAGAATGACTTCTCTATAGTAATTGTGAACTAGGAGGTTCAATGTACAAGTCTGCTCCAATTTTTATGCTTCTTCATGATGCAGCGATGACAGAAGTAATTGGCTTCAGACATGTGTTAAAGCATTTAGTTCTTGTCATTTGAAGTAAATTCATGATCGCAAGCATTGCTATTGTAAAGGAAATCACTTTACTATCGAGGTAGATGTTGCTTTTATACAAAGATCTCGTCAGAGAGTGGAACAACTACCAATTTGTATGGTGAATATAGAAGGCAAAGTAGGAGATCTTGCATGATGATCCTAAATAAGAGAATGACTTGTTAGACTTTTAGAATGACTTTTCTGATTGGGACTTAATGGTATTACCTAGGGAATAAATTTATTTTATAGTTATTATGTTAAATACATTATTTCTTGATATAATTATTTAAAATTAGAAAGCCTCTATTGAAATAAAAAATGTTGAAGTTCTTCCAATAAAAGGTAAAAGCTTCTTTTCTCTAATACATATTTGACTTGATCGAGGAATGCATAATCAAAATTTTTAACCTTTTCATTTTGATTGACTAGAAGTTATAGAGAGCTATGATTTGAAGAGAGATTTTTACTTGGATTAAGCCGTAGATAAATATCTCTACCAACATTATTGTTTTCCACGTGCATACACATGCATATCACGGGAAGTGACTTGATTCTTTCCCCCATTGATTTTAAAAGCGAACCTGTAGTCTTTCCCCTCGTGAACACAAAATAATATGAGGGTAGAATTGTCCTTTTAATTTGTATTTAACGGATCTTTTAATAGAAAATTAGAAAATAACTAATGTTATATCTAACAAGGGGTCTGAGGACTAAGTTGAGGAAAAAAATAATGGAGAGACCAATTTGAGAATAGAGCGTTAGTACAGGGACCAAATTGGTCTTTTAGCCTTTTTTTTCTAACTACACTACAATGAATAAATGCAAAGAGTACATCAATTTCGGTAAGTCATCTGGACCGCAACAGTATTATTACCTATGCATGAGAGCAGTGAGCTCCATAAAAAAGTCATCAGAGAGAGAGAGAGAGAGAGAGAGAGAGAGAGCAGGATCAGAGGAGATCAGAAAGTCATCTAGACCTTCATGAACAACAAAAGAATGATAATACCTGAAGAAAGTGACGACTGAGAAATGCAACAAACATGACAGAATAGGCTATGACTACAAAGTAGTGAACTAAATAAAGAAGATATAGCTAGAAAACTGATCATGCTCATTAGAATAATGGTTTGGTAAGACCGTTTATTCGGAAGGATTCTTCGACAGCCTCCCATAAATCAAAATGTACATAAGTCTTATCTTATGAATACATATTCAGGTTTCAGCTTGTCCATGAAAGTTTACTTGGCAACTGGAGGGAATAACTAAAAAGGTTATGAAAGCCAAAACATGTACACTCCTAAAACATTGACATAAAAGAACTGGAAAGTGCTTACTATGAATGAACTGCATCATAAGTCATCACATAACTACAGCCTACCGCACGATAAAAACGGTTGATCATCGAAACAGAATAGCATTTACTTAGTGGCTGGAAATAAAGGTGCAGCTGAAAGGGAAATTAAAGGATTTATCGTCAGCGAGGGGCAAGCCACATCATCCCTAACCCAATTAAGGATACAGTGAGGAACCATAAGATGGAGGTAGACCAGGCACGTAGCCATTGTACGTAATAGGCCTGTCGTAGAGGCTACTTGTGCCTAGAAGAGATTGTGATGAATAGTATGAGGTTGGTGGTGGGCTACGAGTCCGACCATGGTCCAACATGGAGCCAGCAAGGCTTGGAGCACCAATGCCATGGCTATGGACATAAGCAGTTGAAGAAGCGAGGTCATATGAGCTAGGAACACCGATATATGGGGCACGATCAGCTAATCCAAGCTGAGGCTGGGTGTGAATCATTGAGGGATGTTGATGATGATGATGATGATGATGATAAGGATTGGCAGTCATTACAGCTGCTGAAGTGGTAGGTGATAGCCGGGTTCGCTTGTTGGATTGCTGCTCCTGCTGCTGAGGCTTTATATTTGCAGCAGCAGTGGCAGCAGCTATCACATTTCTCTTTTTGTCAGCCTTCTTATGCTCCAGCTGCGTGATCCTTTTGACCAGACCCACCCGTGGATACTCATTCTCTAGATTATACTGCTCAACAGCTTTAAGCACTGATTTCAATGCTCCCAACTCTTTTGCAGTCGCCTCATTCTGTTACAGATTAACAAAAATCCAACGTTGAGTACAACAGGCAAACACCATAGGTAGGAGTACAGAATTGGGATCAAACACTACCTGTGCTCGCGCTGAATGGTTTCCTTTCTCTCGTACTTCTTTGGCAATCTTCTTGGATTCAGTAATGTAGGCTTTTAAAAGGGGGACAGGTGGATATTTTTCCACTTCATTCAAGGCATAGACAAATTTAACAGCATCGAGTTGTCTACCTTTCTTGCTCAGTTTCTGAATAAGCTCTGAAAAAAGTAAAAAAGCAATCACGCATAGATAATTTGTACACAGATGTGCAAAACCTACAGATTGCCATGAATTCTAAGAGGAATCATTTTATTGTCTTTTATTGGTTTATCAGTCAATGGACCATATTAGAGGCATAAAATGCAAGCTCCAACCTATGGTCAGGAAACGCCCAGTTAAAAGGTAGTGAAGAGACAAATAACACATCTCTTTTCGGTAATAACATAGTTAAGCAGATAGGAGGATCCACAACCAGTAGCGTCAAGCTAGGCTACAACTAAGGCCATGCTACAAACTAATAGAAGATAATTAACAATTCACGATTTGGAAATAACTACAACATATAAACACCAATTACTCATTGAGGATGGTATTCTGTATCACGTATCACTCCTTGGCCAATAGTTCCAGAAAAAAATAACACGTGGCACATGTAATTAACATAAAATCAGGTAAATCAAGATACCAGAATAAGGCTGCAGCTTACCAGATAACTGATTCCAGGTCAAAACTGGCAAGACTCAGAGTCAAAACCTTTTAAGAAAACAGTGACATCTACATCATAAGGCTTAAAATTTTCTAAAAATAGCATAAAGTCATTTTTCTTACTTGTTCAAGTAATATATTTTTGCTCATAACAATTAGACATATTTTCGCTCATAACAATTAGACTAACACGTCTACTTCATTAACTAAAAAAGGCCCTTGTTTACTCATTGTAAGGCATTAAGCATATGTCCAAATTCAAGAAAGGGTTTCTATCATGCAATTGAGAGAAAAAGAGGAGGGGAAGGGGGAGGAAGTCGAGCTAAAGAGGAAAAAAAACATGTCAGAGAAGGAGATCAATAAATAGATTTTCTCGATGATCGAACAAAATGTGACTCTTGGAAGAAGAAGATAATGATGAAAGATGATAGGAACCATCAATCAATTATGATATTTGTTAGAGAAAATGAAAAGAAAGAGTACCAACTACTGCCCAAAAAGAACTGTCATTATACTAGTGTCCAGACAACAGTGCAATACTGATTATACTATAATTGGAGCTGAATGGTAGTTGATTAGAGATATTAGAAAATTAAGATTTTAGCTAGCACATCGTCCAACAATTCAAGCATGTTCTTGGGAAATACTTTTATCAAATGATTTCTCCTAAAGAGTAGGTCTAACCGTTACAAATACATTCATGGCTAAAGAAAGAAAATAGGTGAGTCAGCACCCAAACATGATATTTTGTCCCAAGTATCATCAAAAGCAAATGAGTTAAGATAGTGAGTGACATGGAAACTTAATTATTTGCTTCAATATGTGTATAAATGAAATAAAGTAAGTTAAAGTAAAGATGGTCAGTCTGTTGTGCATAAGAGGATCTACAAAACAAAATCTATATATTGATATTAGCTTGCTAAAATAATAGGTTAAATTTGCAAAAAGGAACTTTAATTTGTGAGCCACTCTGTTACCCACAGTTTGGAGCCAGGTCTTCCTAATAACAGGATTTGAGAGAAAAGTCACTATTCAGAATTTCTTGTACTCTTTAGCAATTGTTTCACAAAGATCTAGGTGTTTAGGTGGGCATGGCGAACACCAATGTTAAAAAAAAACAAAAAACAAAACAAAAAAGAATGAACTGCAAGTTATTCTTTTTGCTATTTATTAAGGTTAAGTCTTTCTTTTACGCGAGAATAAGGAGGACGTGGGTATTGCAGGGAAACAGCATGCGCAAGGTAGAGAAGTACAGAATTGAATTATGTGAACATAGAGTACCAATGAAATTGAGAAGAAATCATTTAAGATAAAAACATGGTGAATCACGCACATTGGATCATAATGTTTGTTGCCTAAGAAGCATGTTCAAAACAAGCATGCTTGACAAGAGAATGTTGAGAGGATATACCGGGGGCAATATGCGAAAAGAGAGAATATGAAATGATCACATGGTATGAAGTAAGAAATGAGCTTCGGTTGCAAGTTAAAACTGAGATGAGGGAGACTCTACTGAGATGAAATGGGTAAGTGCAACGAAAACCAGCTAGTGCACAAACTACGAGAAGTATGTAATAGAGTGAAAAACTTGAAAGGAGTAACTGGAATGATGTATGCTTTAGTATGTTTCAGTTAATCCATCGTGATGCTTGGGAAATCAATTAGGAATCTGAAAGGGTCATGAGTTAACATACAAGTTGTACCATCCAAGAACCATGTTCTAATCGTGTGTAATAATGTAAAGCCTATACAAAGGCTGAATCTCACTGAGATAGAAAAGCATGAATTATATAGAAACTGAGTTAGTTTGGCAAGGCCAAGGCCTTGTGTTGTTTCCAATCAGTTCCTGTTAGCCTCTTTTAACTCCATCTTTCATCTTGGGCTTCACCAATTCTGGAACCAACGCAGAAATTCTCAAAGCAGTCATTTGAAAGCTAGAGGTATATAGCTATATGAGGACTTCATCAACATGCAATCAGGATTGTTCTAAAAGTGTAGATGACTAAATTGATGGGCTTTTAATAAGTTGAGGCCGCCTTCCAATCTATGGTGCTTACTTGGATGTAAAGAAGACAAAACTTTGTTTGCTTGGAACAGCCAACAACAAGATAGTACTACTGCAACAGCTTGAAGATATTTTCCTTCAAACTAAGAACAGGATCTGTACATTTTATCCATGTATCAATACTTTGTGCTGAATCTTTTTCCACCAACAAATTATATAACTGAAACAAATATTCTACAAAGCGTTGGGCACTTATAGGCCCTAGACCTAGCGGATACCTAAGCGGTACATGGGCGCTTTTCGAAATATTTTTTAGCGGCTGCTTTTGCCACAGTGGAAAGGCACATGAGAAGAAGATAAAAGATAGAAGAGGAAAAGGATGAAGAAAGGAAGACGAAAGAAAAAGAATGAGGAAGATAATAAAGAAGATAATCAGATAAAGTTAACATCGTTGAAACAAAACTATAGCAATAATATGTAAAAAATAAATTACCTTTTTACAGTGATGGCAGTGATAGAAGATGGCTCCGACATCATTTAGAACTCAAGGACAATAACTCTAGCAGCAAAGAGAAAGGCTAAGGGGAGACACCGATACAGGATTTTCAAATATTTGAAATCACAGCTTCAACATTCTATCTAATTTGAATTTGAATGTAGATATCTGATTTGAGTCTTTTCATTTTAACTTGATCTATTTTCTTCAAATGCTACTATGTTCAGATAGGTCACATACTCATTTTCTACATGATGTGGTCCGCTTAAGCAGCCCACGCCTGCCCAACCATTTAACTTGGGCTTCTTGGCTATTCTTAGCTCCTTAGGTGCTTAGACCGCTTTCAAAACAATACCGAAACATTTGCAAGTTCTTGAAGTCATTTTGTGAACCATCACTAAATTGGCCAAGGAGCTAACCTACACTATTCAACTAACAGAAGACATTGATGGTACATGTTGAGCTTCCAATATTAATATAAGAAAGGGCGATGAGCAACAGAGCAAGAATGGTCAATCTATGGCGTTTGCAAGTCAAAATAATTGTCAATGTTTAGTATTGTGTTTTGATCTAAGTACATACAAGGTAGTTACTGTGACAACATTACCAAATAGCTGTAACATAAAAACTTATGTTTGAGCATTTCCCCACAATAGACGTTGAGCAAAATTGAAAAGATATGCAGTGTAATAAATAAAGGCAGAGGGAAGGGAGAATTACCAGGCAACTTATCCACAAGTCCAAGACTCTTGAGGAGATCAACGGCTTGCTTCCTCCGCGAGACAGAAATAAAGAGCTCCAAAATTTGGTTGGTTGGGAATTCAGAGACCAGAGCGTAGGCCGCGATGAGGTTCAAGAAACCCAGGGACTCGAGGCAATTATCGCCTAACTTGGGAATCATGGACTTCCAATCAAAAGCCAGTTTCTTGGCCCTTTCTTTCACGGAGGGACCGATGTTCGGGGAGACGAGGTGGAGCTTCTCGAGAAGATTGATGCAGATCCTCCGGTTGATCTGGGTCTCTCCATCCTCCTCATTGTCTCTGGCTTTCCTCTTGTTCTTGTTCTTGAAATTGGAATTCGAATTGGGAGGGTAAAATCCCTGCACGGCCTCGAGAACCAGCACTGCTGGATCGGGGGCGCACCGGATGGCCGGAGCTAGCTCCTCCCTCAGGGCAACAAGATCCTTCCTGTTTTCGCTAATGTAAGCCCGGAGACCTTTGCCGTCCATATTCACGCACAGCGATCGCAGCTCCGGTCTCGGAGTAGGCTCTCCTTCTGCCGCCGCCGCCGCCGCTGCCGCCGCCGCCTCATCATGAGGATGATGATCCTCCTTCTCTTCCTCCTCCTCCTCCTCCTCCTCCTCTTCTTGATTTTGGATCTCCTTCTCCTTCTCCTTCAACGCCTTGAATCGCTCGTCGATGGACTTTTCGACGGAGGAGAAGTGATCTTCGAGGTCTTTCCAGTCGAGAGTGAAGGTGGCCAGGGACGAAGAGTAGGATTGGAGAGACTCCAAGGATTTTCGAAGCTTTTCCTTCTTCTCCGGGATCGAGTTTATGGCGTCCTCGATCTTGCTGATGCTGCTCACCATCGTTTTTCTCTAGGATTCGAGTTCCAATTCGAAGAACAGAGAAACCCTAGCGAAAAGCGCCCTAACCCTAACTTGCTGGCAGCAAAATCGCAAGCGATGTATTATTTTTATTATTAATAGGCTATAATCCTATCAGAGCCCCGCTTAAATTTGACCCTTTCTCAGATAACCCCTTAAGTCTAAACCTATACAAGAAACCCCTTAAGTCTGGAGTGTTGCAGAAAAACCCCCATTAAGTTTGGGATTTTTTTTTTTTAATCAACTAGCCTCCAGGTGTTGCATGAAATGATTAAAAACAATCTAAAACCCACTTTTTAAATTAACACTATAATTATTAAATTATAATTGAATTAAGCGGGTAGCAGTATTACAATAGAGTTGAGAGAGAGAGAAGGATGGGAGGAAAGATGGAGGGATAGGGGCTGGTTGGGTACCATGGAGATCTGAAAAAAAGGATTTACAAGAAAAATCATACAGGCCAAAAAAAAAAAAAACAAAAAAAAAAGAAAAAAAAAAAAAAACAAAACACGCTTTCAACCCCTTGCTTATTATGTTGTCTTGTATTGCCTCCTAATTATGGAAAAACTCCCAAAAAAGAAGAAAATCACCATTTTTTGGGAATGTGACGTTCACATTGCAATCAAAAAACATAAGTTGGGAAAATATGATTCCAAAAAAAAGTGATCCCCTTTTGTTTGTTTGAACTAAACGAGAAAAAAAAAAATTGATGAAAAGCATTTTCACCACATGGTTTCCAAAAGAAACAAACAGTAAAAACCTCTATTTCAAGCAAAGCTAAAAAAACACTTGGAAAGTGGTATGTAGCTAAGTTTTTCATTTCCTTTTTTTGTATAGGAAATTCATCAAACAAAAAAAATTCTTAGGTGCTCCATGAGCACCAAGTGGCATACCCTAGAGGTGAGCAAATAATCGGTACGGTTGGTTTTGAGTAATTTTGACAAAATCAAACGAAACCATTCTATATTCAAAACCGAACAAAACTGACCAAAATTAGTTCAGTTGGTTCGGTTTCATTTACTCAGTTACGTGTTCAACTCATTTAATTAAGAAAAAGAGCTATTTGATCCAAAAGAAAGACACGTGTTAAAACATTGGTGCAAGAAAAATGGCTATTAAACGAATTGACAAAAGAACGATTCAAAACAATTGAAACAATAAACCATTTAAGGAAAAAAGAGAAGAAAGTCGATGGACTATGATTATGTTTTCACACAATTAAGGAAGCAGTTGTTTCGGTTAGATCGGGCTGAAATTTTCTCAAACCGAACCGCCAAAATTCGGTCGGTTTAATAGATTTAAACCAATTGATGCTCATCATTTCATACATCCAATAGACAGGAGGCCCTTGTAGGAAAAAAAAAGTATTTAATTTTGTCACCTTCTCATTTGCATGTGGTTTGTGCCACATATCCTCCTATTCGGCTGTTGCATGTCACATTGGTGCCCATTGAGCACCGAAGAATTTCTCACCAAACAGGACCATAGAGAAAACGAGGGGGTTTTGTGAAAATTGCATAACTTAAGGGGTATTTATAAAATTACCTTTACAAAGAGATTTTTGAAACATCAAGAACATCTCCGTCATTTGGTGCTCATGGCCTAGTTAGATTTAACACCATAAGTTACGAGATTGTTTTTTTAAAAGGAAATTTATGGAGTTTATCTGATATTTCTAAACTTTTTAGAGTAGATTATTTGGTAGACGACCAAACTTAAGGGCGGTTTTCTATTTTTAACCTTTTTAATATACCAGATCAAATGCACGTGATTAAAAAAAAAAAGTGCAAACATAAATGAAACAAGTCAAAATATATCTAGAAAAGAATATGGTACATTTATGATCCCAATGGGTAACAGGTTATTTGATTCTTTTCAAAATATTTCACACAATATCTCTACTGCTGCTTATGCATGTAAAAACAGTGCCAGATAAATAACATCGCTCATCTCAGAGCATCTTAACTCCATGAACATATCAGCATCATGTACACGCCAATGACATTCGAGGTAAGTTTGTATTTCAACTATGTAGGTAACTTATCTGATAATGAGTTTTATCCGCCTCATGCACAACTTATAGAGCAATATGCATATCTAGCAAAAATTTCAGGATCAAGGTTGGAAAAATCAGGAGGGAGGAAATTTTTCCCATGCATTACTCAAACCTTGGACATGCTCCCCGTTACTGGAATATCGCATAATACCTAATTGCCGAGAGTCAGTGTGTTTCATAGACACCTGCCTCCTAACCTAAGCTAAAATAATAAAGTCATATGCACACAAAATCAAACAAGATCCATTCACTATGCTATTTATAACCCAGAGGACACTTGAATAAAAGATCATGTGTTTTGGATGTGATCCGATTTAGGAAAACTCGGCTTGTGCCCTTGCACAGGTTGAAACAGGCACTATTGTCCATGCCTGCTGATAGTATGTAAGATTATCAGCATACCTGGAGTTCAGTTCTCAACGGAATCAGGGTCATCGTACGTCCAGGATTTGATTATGCGAGAGATCTCCTTTTAGACGAGGAAGAGAATTAGTGCGCAAGAGGTACAATGATCTCCATCATCTTGCGTTAGAACTGGCAGCGTCATTTCAGCGCACAGAGGACCCTCCACTACTGATGGTTGAAGATAATAAGCCTTGCCATGTTATTGAAGCTTCTCTACCACGCATAGCAAAGGGACTCGAAACGGTTCTGCAGAGGCTCAAGATTATAGAACAGGAAAAAATGGATTGACTGGTTAGTTATAATATTCAACTAGAGGCCTTTTCTACTTTCTCCAGCTACGAGATAATTATTCGAAGAAGCTGGTAATGAAAATATTTCCAGGAATGACAGCACTTAGATTGCACATGCTATGTGTGAACTACGGAAAGAAATGCAAGTCGTGGATGACCAAATTGGATGTGAACTGATGCAAGTAGACAACCAAGCAGTTAAACGTCTGATCCCCTACATGACCAAATTGATGAAGCTGTTTAAGTTTTGCCTTGAAGATAGGAGGGCACTTTGCAGTAGGCAAGGGAGAAATGATACCTTATTTGTGTCGGGAAATTGCTCGTTTAATAGATTCTTCACTCAGCTGTGGCAGCAGGGGCCTTAGCAGCCGCTGCAATTGGGAGATTTCTAGGAAGCAGAGGAAGAAACAGGAGCACAAATGTGAACGGGCTACACTCAGGGAACGTTGTACGAGATATGGAAACTGCTTGGCAATGGCTAGTAGACTTCCTGAGAGGCCAAAGGATTTCAAGTGAAAAAGATAGAGCAGAGAGGTTTCATTTGTGGCGAGTAAGGTTTATTGGTGATGGCAAAATTACATGGACTTGTAGAAGGCGGAAAGAGACAAAGAGGAAATGAAGTCCTGGAGGTACCTGTTTGAATGATGATTATTGAAGAATATACAAGTTACCTACACAATGAGATAAATGTCATGTACAAGGCATCTATTATACACAAAAATGAGAGACAAATTATCGAACTTGTAAGTCATCATACTGATATGGTGTCTGCTGCCATCACGTCACGGGTTAATTTTGTTGCCACTAGAACAAGAATTGAGAAATCTGATACAGATCTAGGAATAGATTCACGCCTCCAAATTAACCCCTCAATCGAGGAAACGGGAAATTACTGTAATAATATCTTGATGGAATGATGATAAGTTGGTAGTATAAATATATTAAATAGAAGATCATAGTTAATAGATGATTCATTGACATCATGTTCCACACAGGAAATTGCCCCTTGTGTGTAGTTTAGCAACTAAAGTTACAAGAATAACACAATTTCATGCATCAACTTCTAAGCTGCAAGGAACTGAAGAAAAAAGAAAAAAGAAAGAAGGAAAACTAAAGGACGATATATTATATATTAATACATTGAGAAAGGCAATTGAATTATGATCTTAAGAGACTATTTCCTTTCCTTTTTTGAAACCAATGTCATAATTCCTTTTGTTTTGTGGGAGGCTATAGAACTCCGACAGATATTCCAATGCCTCAAAATTTCCATCACACACTTTCCAGAGGGACTCAACCTCGCCTTTTGCAACTGTACCCCACATCTCGCATTCTTGCATAAAATCCAGTAATTTAGAGTAATAAGAGTCGTAATTGAGAAGTAGGAATGGAACTGGAAACTTGGAGCCTATCCTTTCCAACTGGATCAAGGCTAAAATCTCAAACATCTCATCTAAAGTGCCGATACCACCAGGAAAAGCAACCACTGCTGTCATATCTGCTGGATCATTGCGAACAACTGCATCCACTAATGCATGTTTCCGTGCTGAGAAAAACCTGTTTTTTCATTTTAATGTAAATACATGAATGAGTTGTGGGTACTACAGAAGAAGAAGCTCAAAGTACACCAAGAATCTATAGGGAATTACCTACACGTAAGATAGGTTTCAGGGGAAAGGTAAGGATGGAAATTTGAGGTTGTCCATTCACCTGCTTCCTTTGATATTTTGAATCCACCAACTGGCTTATTTGCTTCAGAGGCACCTTTAAAGGCAGCATCCATAAGACCGGGACCGGCTCCTGTCCATGTGGTACAGTCTAACAGTTTTGCTATCTGTGTTTACCCAGCACACAACTTCCTGTTGTAAGTAGGGGTGCAAAAAAACATGCGGATAATTACCCAGCACACAACTTCTTGTTATATGTAGGGGTGCAAAAAATCATCCGTATCCGCAGATATATCTGTATCCGTATCCGCGGATATATCCGTATCCAAATCCATAGATATATTTGTATCCATATTCATGGATATTATCTGTATCCTTATCTGTTAGGATATAGATATGGTTACTGAATATCTATGTCCAATAGGATATGGTTATGAATACAAATATGTAGTTAAATATGCAGATCCGTATCCGAAACATCTGAATATATGTTGGTTATACAGTTGCAATGTTTTAATCTTTAGATTAATGGATTTGAGGATGATCAAAAGATCTAGTCTCAGCTTTTTAGATATAACAAACATATTAATGAACTCTCTCGTATGAACTATATTTTTTATGGTTTTCTCATATCCGTTCTGGATCTGCATATAT
>JBAKGM010000365.1:27609818-27635712 GCA_037177215.1 Asparagus racemosus | reverse complement strand
GGGTTTTCCCGAAGCGATTATGATTGTTGTGTTTACATTCGGAAGCTTCGTGGAGGTGATTATATCTATCTCCTTTTATATGTGGATGACATGCTTATTGCTTCTAAGAGCATGGTGGAGATAGATAGGCTGAAATCTCAACTTGGTAAAGAGTTCGAGATGAAGGACATAGGCATTGTGTGGAAAATATTGGGTATAGAGATTAGAAGAGAGCGGACGAACCGGTGATTGTTCTTGAGTCAGAAGGGCTACATAAAGCGGGTGATCATGAGGTTTGGGATGCAAAGTGCTAAGTCGGTGGCCACTCCAATTGGCTCTACACTTTAGGCTTTTTGGAAATCAATCTCCCACTACAGTGAAAGAGAAGGCGCACATGGAGCATGTTCCCTATGCTAGTGCAGTTGGCAGCTTAATATACGCAATGGTGTGTACACATCTAGATATTTCACAAGCGGTAAGTGTGGTTAGTAGATTCATGGCGAATCTGGTAAAGGCGCACTGGGAAGCAGTGAAGTGGGTCCTAAGGTATTTAAAGGGTGCAGTTGCAATGGGTCTATGTTTTAGTGGAGAAACATGTCAGATTGAAGGGTTTGTAGACTCCGATTATGCGAGCGATCTAGATAGACGGTGATCTACTACTGGTTATGTATTCAAGATACATAGAGCTCCGGTTAGTTGGCGATCGATGTTACATGCTACAGTAGCACTTTCTACTACAGAGCCTGAGTATATGGCCATGGCAGAGGGAGTGAAGAAAGCATTGTGGTTGTGGGGTCTTTTAGACAATTTGAGGATTGAGTAGGATAGCATGAACTTGTGGTGCGACAGTCAGAGTGCGAGTCACTTAGCAAATAATCAAGTTCATCATGCTCGTATCAATCATATCGATGTCAGGTATCATTTTGTGCAGGATGTCATAGAGGAAGGTGACATTTCTCTCATGAAGGTGCATACAAATGAAAATCCCGCAGACATATTGACCAAAGTGGTCACAGGTAGCAAGTTTAAGTATTACTTAGACTTACTTTATATCAGCCCGTGTTGATTTGCCCAATAGGGTATGGCCCTTCGGGGCGGTGATGGGTGAGGGGGAGATTCTTTTACAGTACTGCGATTAGCTTGATCCCGGTGGAGGGTACGTAGGCAGCCGCAGTGCAGTGACACAGCTGGATTGGCCTGGTTTGGCTGATGGAGATCTCTAGTTATGTTCAGGGTATTCTTCTGGTGTTCCTCCATAATTTGAGGTGTATCAAATGATGTACGAGGTGGAGAATTGAAGAACATGCACGAAAACATGCACAGACAGTTTTTTAGGCAGAGTAGTCGACTACAGGGCTTGAGTAGTCGATTACACTGCAGTTGACAGAAAGACAGTTTTCTAGTTTGGAACTTAGTAGTCGACTACTCTAAAGCAGTAGTCGACTACACTGCAGTTGACAGAAAGCGGTGCTCATGTTTGGACCTTAGTAGTCGACTACTCTGAAGTAGTAGTCGACTACTCTGGGCAGATTCCTAATACGGGTCTATTTTGGTTTTAGTTTTAAACCCAGTTCATTTAAAGTTTACAAATAACCATTAACCACGTTAAGGGTAAGATTAAACTCGGTTTTGAGCAGCCTTTGAAAGGGTTTTGTGCATCTTTGGGGAAGAGATCTTGTGAGAGATTTGAGAGTTTGTTTTTAGGGTTTGGTAGTGAAAACTTATAACTCTAACTTGCATTCTCTCTTTCTATTAGTAAAGTTTCCTCCTCCTTGCCTCGTGGACGTAGACAACTTGCCAAACCACGTAAATCTCATGTCTTTACTGTATTATTATGTTCTTGCCTGGTTTGTTTACTTGTTTGCCGTGGTTTCTCGAATATACGCTACCGGCGTGCGCCCAACAGAGGCCTGTAACATCTTTGATCGATGGAAGCTCAACAAGCTCTCAAGTTCTGTTCTTCTTGATCATGGTCATTTCTTTGCTTCCTCATCAAAGTTTTGTGGTTCACAAGCAAGCAAAGCAAATTCAATCTCTTGATTGATGTCTAGATAAGCCTCATGACATCTGAATCTCCATAACGGTCTGGTGGACGACTAATTCTCAAAAATCGTCTCAAAGGCAAGGAAGGAGATGACTCATGTAGACTGGTTGAATCAGGTTCATCACTTGAAGTATTGGAATCTGAATTTGGATTTTGTAATGAACTATTTGATGAACAAACATATGGATTTGTAGAATGATTAGGTTGGACAGCACCTGGACTTGTTAGAGGAGCAAAATCTTCGGATCTAATTGTTGTTGGCTCCAATTATTCCATTCTCATTCAGCCAACTCATCAAATATAGCTTCTATGGACACGACCAGCATCTTGGTTTGTGGATTCAGTAGCCCAAAGCCTTTAGATTCGTCACTGTAGCCCACGAACAAAAATTTGCCTCCCTTCTCATCGAATTTATCTATGCTCGGAGACTTATTCAAAGCATAGGCAATATGGCCAAAGACTTTCAAATGGCTTACAATGGGCTTTCAAACCCATTCTAAGCCTCAAATAGTGTCATTTTCTGGACAACATTTTTAGGAGATCAACTTAGAATATAAATGGCTGAATGTACTGCTTCAGCCTAGAGGCTACCTGGAAAGCTTTTTCCTTTGAGCATGCTTCTTGCCATCTCAACAATTGTGCGATTCTTCTTTTCAGCGACACCGTTTTGTTGTGGGCTTCTACTAACTGTTAGCTGCCTCTAAATACCTTCTTTCTTGCAATAGTCCATGAAGGGTTGATATATAAACTCTCCACCACAATCGGTTCTCAATGTCTCCATTTAATAGCCACTTTGCCCTTCAACGAAAGCTTTAAATTCCATAAAAACAGTAAAAGCATCTGATTTTTTATGAATAAAATAAATCCACATCATACTAGTGTAATCATCAAGAAACAATAGAAAGTATCTTTTGTTACCAAGTGAGGGAGTCCTCGTAGGCCCGAAAATATCAGCATGCACAAGCTCTAGATGAGCTTTAGCTCGGCAAGCCGTCTTTAGAAATGGTAGACGACACCTCTTTCTAAAAATGCACCCTTTACAAACTTTATCTTTTCTGCTAGGAAGCCGAAGCACCATATTCCTCTGTTTTAACAACTATAGCCCCTTTTGATTAAGATGCCCAAGGCAAAGATGCCATAAATAGGATTCATCAAGGCTTTCAGTCTTCAATACTAGCTTGCTAGATTGTGGCATAACAAGAGGGAAAACTTTATTTGAGTCATCTTAACTCTTGCCATGATGAGTTTTTCTTCTCATCAATGATCTTACACTCATTATTGTCAATAAAACACCTGATAGCCTCTTTGAAGAAGCTCCCAACATACTCAGCAAATTGTGGGCTAAATTTTGTACATAAAGAACATGATGGATGTACTTTATGTCACCAGATTTGGAGCAAACAGCGATGACCCCTTTACCTCGAATACTTTTAGATTTACCATCTTCAAGAGTGACTTGATTTGGGACACTTTCATCCAAGCTTGACAAAAAGTTCCTCGTTCCGGATCACATGACTACTGCAACCAATATCAAGAAATCACACCTTTTCAGACTTCTCTTCAACATTCATGCAAGTATAAGATACTAATTTCTCATTCTCTTTTGAGAAATTTTTTTTTCTCTTCTCTATTTTATCTTGATGCTAACAATTTCTTTGTGAATGATTAGGAATTTTGCCCGTCTATATCTAAAAAATAGTAAACTACAATAAAGTAGAGTGCTAAAATCTACAGAGCTGCTGCTCCTGCAAGGTTTTTTTTTCTTTTCTTTAATTATGAGGTTAAAAGCTTGTTTACAATTCACCCTTGCAAGTCTACAGCAAAATACAAGTGATGGAGTTCTCCGTAACTCTTATAGGAATATGAAAAGACTCTTAACAAAGACTCTAGAAAATTCACACCACTTAATACTCTTTTGAAGAGTAACTTTTAAATTGTAGACGCTAGACTATTTTAGACTTTTGACTGCATTAATCACACCAGAGAATATCTTTGAAAATTACATATTTTCTCCCATGCTATTACTTTATTTATTAAATAGTGAAACATTACAGTTTCCAAGGTCCTCCTGATGCATGAGATCATACGCATCTACTTCAAAATAAGACAAAAAGAAAAGACATAAAAATAATACACAACAAAACGCCGTGGAAACAATAATTCCCGTCCAAGAAAAGTTAAAACCGTGAGAACAATATGGGCCAGAAGATGTTCAGGCCTACAAGCACTTATCTAACAATAGAAGCTGGGTCCTTACTGATTACAAATAGCTCTTAAGCCCACTCAAAAAACAAATCGGATCCGGGTGCAAAATTATACAGCAAGCTCCAGTTAAAAACAAGAACCGTTCGTTAACAAACCCAATCCATTCAATCTCTCTGACGCTATGGGCTCCATGGAGGCACCGAAGGCCGACAACGGTAGGCTCACCGCCACCGCCACCGCCACCAACGGCGGCTGCCACCAGAACGGAGGCAGCGGAGGAGCTCAGAAGTCAAGGGCGGTGAACTTACCGCTGGAGGTGGGGTCCCGGGTCATGTGCAAGTGGCGCGACGACAAGCTCCACCCCGTTAAGGTCATCGAACGCCGCAAGGTCTCGTCCTCCGCCGGAAGCAGCGAGTACGAGTACTACGTTCACTACACAGAGTGTGAGTACTCGAGTCCTGTCACCGCTTCCGCTCTTCTTATTAGTTCCTTTCGTTTTTTTGGGTTAGGGTTAGGTTTAGGGTTTGGATTTCTTTGGAAAATATTTGAACTTGATTTCTTCTTTTTTTGTTGCTTCAATGGAAGAATTTGTTTTTGGGAATTGCTTGTTGTTGATTGCCGCCAATTTTTAATTTTCTAGGTTTTGTTACATTGAAATGTTAGTTTTAAAGCTGACTACATGTGGATTTTTTTTTTTTTTTTTTTTTTTTGCTTCGCTATGAAATTTCTTAAAAGGGCTTTTTTTATGTCATTTGTAGGGTTTTGATTAGTTACCATTTCAAACAATTGTATCTTGTCTTAAATTAAGAAGGAGTTAAAAATGCAAATAATGAATGGTTCTATTTGATCATGAAAGTGAAACCTAGCCAAATCACGTTCATGGAAATGTAATACCCCTGAGCGGTAGATTTGACCGCGGAAGTCAAGAAAGGCGCGCAGATAAAATCGATAACCATCATAGGGGATGCTAGATTGAGTATGAAAGTTTCATAACGAGCACGTTGGACAAGCTTCAAGAACTCATTAAGCAATTTATTATAAGTACATTTATCACTATCAGACATTTCCTGGAAGAAAGACTTCCTCAATGGATCAGTGGCTTCTTTTATATTCACGGAGGCTAGAAAGCTAGGCATTAGAAGACCTGATTTCATTAATCGATCGTTATTTTCCTTAATGAAGGTCAAAATCTCTGTGTTTATCTCAAATGCCTGTGACTGTACTATAAGAACAACAATAGATTCAATGCATTTTGTGAAACTAAGTAATTTCTTGTTCTTTAGAGTTTTTTTGTCAATGGGTAATATAAGGACATTGTTTGCAGAAAGAATGAGAATACACCTTTTAATCTGAAGGCTTCATTTGTGTAGTCATTTGAAAATTTGAGTATAAGGTTTGCTGATGTGATATGTCTTTAGATCACTTGGATACTTTTCCAAACGAATACAATATAGTTAGATAGAGCTTAAAACTATTCTCTTTCTGCCGACCAGTTAATTAATATTCTTGTTCTGCTTAGCATATATGGTGTGTTCAAATTGGGACTAACTGTGGTAGTAGATTGACCTCAAATACTTCTTGAGTTCGACGTGGAAATGAATATGTCTAAAGATGAACCAATTAGTCAAAAGCTTATCCTTATACAAGAGAATCCTGGTTAGTTAGTAACTAGTGTCAGAGTCGTGTTCGAGTCTCTAATTAGGAATTTAGTATCTATTTGGTATATAGTTATGTTTGAGTCTCTAATTAGTATTTATTTGACATTATTTAAATTTATTTGAAGAAAAAGGTTCCCAAGTGGTTTCCTTCTTCATTATTGAACCAAATTCATTTGAGCTTGTGCTATGTTAGAAACTATGTATTGTGGAATGACAGGTGGATAGACCATTAACAGTCATAGAATAGTTCTCAACTAGTCTACAATCGGAGTCTTTGGCTATATCGTCTATAACAAAGATGAAATCCTTTAAAAGAAAATAGTTGACTGACTGACTAGTATACAATTGGTTATACTTAATATCATGAGTACTTGCTTTTGTTTCCAAACGAGGTTCTTTCTATGAACCTACAAGGATGTATGTAAAAGGCCTAGTTTATTGGCCTCAAAGTTTAATCTCGTTCAACTAGGAAGCTAGGGGTGCTGGTTGGATGGGCAGATCTGGCTTGCATTTAATCATGACTATTTGGCCTTTGAATTTCTAACTGCACTTGTGCTTATTAGGAGCCATTTAAATAGAACTCACTTTAAAACTACCCAATAAGATCAGGTCTTTTGTATTTCAAAATTACCGAACAGGATAAGAAGTAGTGGTGATAACGAGTAGGATAATTCCCCATATACTTTCTCTTTCCCTGATGAGTAATTTATAAATCCAAATTATACAACCCATTCTCATTTACCCTTTGAGGTAAACAAATAAAACATTAATGTTGATTCTGATGGAAAATTTATTTTATATAAAGAATAAACAAGATTGACACGCATAGGCTGGCTGTAGAAGTACTGTATATATTATTATCTAAGATGGACATAAGAAAAATCCACTCCCTGAATTCAGCTACATGCATCATTGTATTTATTTCTACTTTGTTAAGAACCATTGCTTCGATTAGATTATTTGTTGACTCATTCTTTATAAGAACACCTACGTTGGATGGATATGGGTACATGTACTAGTACGGGTATGGGATACGACAAATTTGCAAAAGGTAGGGTATGGGGACACGGCTATTTTTATGTACACATTTATGTTATATATTAAAATTAACAGTTTATATGAGACCAATATTTTTTTCACATGTTATGAAAACTAAAGTTCCTACGACATTTTTCTCTTTTATTATGTGAATTATATATTCTAAAAACACTCATTTTTTGAACTAGACACTAAACATCCATTAAAATCATAGTTTGGAACCCAATGAGTTTCAAGAAGTGGATGTGAAGTGTAGGATTTATGTACAGGAAATGTTTGACAAGTGTTCTAAATTAAAACATGTATTTTTGAATTCAGTACATGCTTGAATAAATATATGCATTTATGCAAGGAGTGTCTAAGGAGTTTGGGTACGGGTACGGCTTCAAGATAGAAGTACCTATACCTAGATAACATAGGACAACACCAATCTGTGTTTAACCAGGCCCTCTAGCTATGTTGCATAAGTACTTATACCATGAAATCATACAAACGTTGTACCCTGTCATGACCGCACATAGGGGTGGCAATTTAAGACCCGACCCATGAACCTGACCTAACCTGACCCGTTTATAATGGGTATGGGTCAAGTTATATGGGTCGGGTCATAAATGGGTCAACCCAAATTTACCCATTTATTAGATGGGTCAGTTCAGTTGACCTGACTGACCCGTTTATTATCCATATATGACCCGTTTAACTTGCAACGGGTCATTCTCATCCCCAAATCCATGCGACTTCCCCTTCTTCAAGAGAGCTCGAGGGTAAGCAAGGCATCTGCGAGCGGCGGTGAAGAGAGGCAGCAACGAGCGGCGAGTGGGAGCGACGAGATGCGACCTTCGACCAAGAGAGGCAAGCTCCAATGACAAGAGGCGAGATCCAGCGTTTAGAGGCGATGATGCGAGGCGACAATAAGAGAAGCGTTGAACTTGACATAGGATCACCGACTGGTGAACCGTATCCCGATGCCAGTCTTGATCAAGATGATGGAGGGATTTGAGGGATCGTTAGGGTGACGAGATGCATGAAGCGAAGGACTGGATTTGAAGGCGGTGAGCAAATCCATGCGGAGCTCCTTCGAGTCGCTGACAGAGATATAAGAAAGGAATGGGACCAAGGATGCTAATGAGGATCTTAGCTTAGACCAAAGGGTTATTGGTCTTCTGGGAATTTGCGATAAGCCTTCATGATTGTGTTTGGGCTTTTTTATTTGGGAGGGAGATTTTAAATTGTTAGGGTTTATAAACTAGACACAAAAACTAACGGGAGTAGCTGGCCCATGTATTCTCAATGTGTTGATTAGCAACAAAACTTTTTCCCTTTTTTATGAAAAATCTCATGAAAACAAAAAAAGAAAATACTACATTTTCAGTTAACCGAGATATGCTCTCTGCAACAATGGGACCCAAGTGCTTTGTCCTCTTATGTGGTGATAGAGATTGGACTCGGGTTACGTGGGTGTGTGTGATTTGTATTTGTAGTGATATTTATTGTTAAGATATGTATTTAGTGAAATTTTCTATAAGCATTTACTAATAAACTGGTCATTCGGGTTACATGGGTCGGGTTGGGTAACCCGTTTAATAAATGGCTCAGGTAGCATTGACCCGTTTATTAAACGGGTCAGGTCGGGTCAACATTATATGGGTCGGGTCAATTATGACCTGACCCAACCCAGCCTGACCTGACCCGTTTGCCAACCTTAACCGCATATGACACCAATACTTAACTAGATACTCCTTGGATATATGCATACGCTCATTGAAATATTCTCTCATATAAATAATATATGTTTTAATTTAGAACACGGCTCGTATAGTTCTTGGATACACTTTCTGCAGTTCACATACACTTCTCGAAACTCGCTTGACATGGGTTGGATTCATATCAGCGTGTACTCAATTAAAAAATATGATCTTTAAGGGCCTGTTTGGTATTGTGTTAAAAAAAGACCTTTTCTAATTTATTATCGACATAATGAAAGAAACATAAAAACATTATAGGTTTTAGTTTTCATAACATGTGAATGTGAATGAAAAAAATTATTGTCGTATTGTGTGCGTGTGTAGTTGTCTCCCAATACCTTATAGTGTACAAATTTCAGTGCTCATACCCATATCCGCACCTGTGTAACATAGCCATTTAGTCTCAATGCTCTATTGACTATGAAGCTCAAACCTTAAGGGCATATTAGAGTATAAAATTATAAGTCTCAACTTTTATCACAGCTTCAAAATTTTGGTGAAGTGTAAGGGACTTTAAGAAGACTAATCTGGGCAGAACATTTCCCATCACCATAAAACAAGGATTAACATCAATTCTGTGTCATGTTTGACTTGTAATTAATGAATTTGCTCGGTGTTTCATGGCTCATATTGCCTGCAGTTGATGTACTCTTACAATTGACATGGGTGGAGGAAAGATAATAGAAACTATAAAAGGGCGAGGAGACACTTTAACTTTAGTATCTATGACCTTGTTTTGATGCAAGGACTAAATATGCAGGAGTAGTGTATCTTCAAGAGGGTAAGGTAAGAACCTCATGTCCAATCAAGACTTAAAACAATTCAACTTTTTTGCTGGAATTGTAGCTCCCATGACCTCTAAATATTGGGGGAAATTTTTCAAAATTAGAAATTCAAATGTTTAACGAGGAATAAGAGAAATTAAGGAGGGAATAAAATGAAGAAGAACCGAGTCTTAATCAAAATTTCAAAAAAATAAAAATAAAATAATAAATCAATAAAGAAAGCCAATTCAAAGACAAATACCATTTTCAGTTTTTGTGGCGTTATTCAGCGACAACAACAATCCTGAAAGACAGTAGGAGAGATGACCACCCTGGAGAAGATGCGCAAGAGACAAGGCCGATTCAGCGAGAATGAGGGAGAGGAGTTTGATAGCATCGATGGCTCAATCAACATGGGTTTAAAAGCCCTAATATAATTTGGCCAGACTTGACAAATACAGGTTCAACCCAATTAAATTGGCCCCGTTTTAATATTAACGATCTGTATAGCCCTACTTAAGTGGAGTTAGCTGGATATTCAGGCCAAAAAATGGTCAGACGTTCCTATCACGTAATTAAGGTATGTAGGCGATGCACACTATCTTGTGCTAGACTATACTAATGCAGAAGCATTCCCTTAACATCAGTTATGTATTAATGTTTTTTTCTTAGTTCAGCTATAAAACTTCTGTAGTATTGCAGGAAGAATTTCAATTATAAATTTTCACATTCATCCATTATTGATGCACTATTGCTGACTTCTTATATTGATTTTGCAGTCAACAGGAGGCTTGATGAGTGGATTAAACTTGAGCAGCTGGACCTTGATTCCGTGGAGAATGATGTTGATGAGAAAGTGGATGATAAGGTATTAGTTCAAAATAGTTTTGCCCTGAGACTTCTGTTAGAATCAGGTTACTTGTATTATCAATCTGATTTCCTGAATGATCGTCAAGAATCAAATTTGTCATGAGAAAATATATAGTGGGCAACCTAATACTTAAAGTAGAGCCTGAAGACATCGAATGATTTTGAAAATTACTTTTTGCTTATTTCAGGTATGTGGTGCATGCACATGCAATCTCATAGTTTTTCCTGATTTTTAATTCTCCACTTGTTGAATTACCCCCAAAGCATGGTTTGAAAATATGAGGCGTCATGTTTTCTTTGCGTGCGTTCTTGTTTGTTCAGTTGAGAGATTTCTACCTTATGGTTGCACTAAATGCAGTATATGCTTGGATTGCTCTTTACTTTTAGCACTATTTTACATATGCACTTGGTTAATTGGGACTGCTTTAGTCGTACTTTGCTGGTGATTTCTGAGAGGCTGCTAGTTATTTTGTCTAAGAAATAGTTTTTGCATCATAAAAAAAATTATGACTAATTTCGGATTTGCATTGACATTTTGTGGACCTTTCACAGGCAACTAGCTTGAAAATGACGCGTCATCAAAAACGGAAGATTGATGAGACACATGTGGAGGCATGCTTTCTTTACACTACCATTCTTATTGCCTAGGTTTTACTGTTATTCAATCTAACATTTCTTTTTTGCTTCTAATATTCTTCTCCTCCCCTTTGACAATGCTACTGCTATGAGCTTTGAGTTCCCTTTGAAAGTTATTTTCTGCTCTCACATTAATGAGAAAGTCAATGTTAAGTACTAAAGACCGAAGTTTTGTTGTTCCAAATCATGTAGAAGTTATTAATCATGGATTTTGTAAACGTTACTATTTGTGGATTGATGAAAGTATGCAAGAATTACACAAATTATGTAACACATGTCCTGGATATATTTCATATTAGTTAACAAATTTAATCCAATTCAATTTGTATATATTTGTGGTCATATTGTCTTCAGGAGATTTTTCTTTTTGCTTGTATTTTTCATGTGATATGACTACAAGTTTTGCTTTAATTGTGCAATTGCTGTATCAAATTTCCACCTAACAAAATGCCACGTGCCTTTTTAATTCATCAGCAAGGCCATGAAGAGCTTGACGCTGCCAGTCTGCGCGAACATGAGGAGTTTACAAAAGTGAAAAATATAGCAAAAATTGAGCTTGGAAGATATGAGATTGATACATGGTATTTCTCCCCTTTTCCGGCAGAATACAATGACTGTTCAAAGCTGTTCTTTTGTGAGTTCTGCCTAAATTTTATGAAGCGTAAAGAACAGCTTCAAAGGCATATGGTGAGCTGCAGCTGAATTTCTATTAGCTGGAATACATTTAACAGTCACAGGCTCATTGAGTGTATCCTAGTGGTACTCAGTGGTTGTCTACTTTCTTTCCATAAACTAAATCATTCTGTTCATTCTGCCCAGTGGACACAAGCATCTTCCTCACCTTTACACGCTTGTGTCTTGATTGAAGAATTTGACATCGAAAAGATCTTTTTTTATGATATCGGTTTAGCTATAACATAAAAATTTTTTGCGCATCTTTATGCATGGACTTTGTTAAGAAGTAGATTGTGTAACTCTTAGAAAGTTTGACATGCGTCATGAAGGGAATGTTTAGATGTATTTATTTGCCTATTTCAGTTATCTATTTGTCTTGGAATCATTATGCTTCAGTAAGAACATCTTCTCATGAAGAATGACTTTGTTTGCATTTTATTTAGTTTTCTGCCTTAAACATAACTTATTTAGTTTCAGGTGAATTTTTAGAGGATAACAAGTTTTGGTGTATAGATAGGCAGTCAATCAATCAATAGCTGGTACTAGAAAATTCCCTACTTGAAGGGTTCCAAGTTCTTTAAATGGTTATGGGGAGATATCCCTTAAAAGAACCGATTTTGCATAACTTACTAAATCAATAATTTGATGAGACATCTTTCTCTGCTTGGTGAACAAATAATTCAAGTATATTCACTTTTGCTAATTATGAACACATAGGTTTCCATGCCATCAACTATGAAAGATTTATGTGCTCTCTTTAATCAATGTCACTATTTCACATCTCATACCATATCACATTAGTTCATGATGTATGTCTCTCCAAAAGAAAAGAATTCATGATTCATATCAAAACAAAAATGTCCTGAATACTTCTGAAAATTAAAACAACTGTTAGTAGTCAGTTCACTTGTTTTTTCTTTTTCTTTTTCGTTTTAATGAGAAAGCTTTTGCTATCCACTCGTTAGCTATATTTATCATCAACACATGGTTGGATATTGTCATGCCCTTGGCAAGCTGTACTGTAATGGGCTGTCTGTTATGGTTCAAAGCCAATTTTAAAGATAACTTTTAGCAACATCTGTGATTTTTGAGGAGTTACTATGGCTTGGATTCTTGCAGTGGAGTCTAAAGATGTTATCCACCAATCGACCAATTAAATAGTTAATCATGTTGGACGTAAGAACAAGCCCTGTATCAAGCTTTGTATTGTCCAAGAGTTCTTATCAACTCTATTACTCTGTCACTAAGACCAAAAAAAACTTGATGTCCGACGAAAGTCTGGACTGTGTGATACCCCTACTTGCTCGTCACATATTTTTTCATGGAAGCTACTTTCGTTCTGAAATTCTTGGGGCAAAGAGATAATTTGAATTTACAGTTATCCATGATCAATACTGATTTAGTAGAAATATCCATTGCGGTCACATGAGTGTTAGTATGAGCTGTAGAAATGCATACTTATATATGTTACACTTGTTAGCTGAGGTCACCATTTAGCCAGTTGAACACCCATCATTACTGTAAGTCTTAGTTAGACTTGTAGATAAATGCACTTAAACTAGTAATATCACAAATTAGTGAAAGTTACCATTTACCTTACTTGATCACCTGTACTGTGCTTCTAACAGGCCATAACCACCTTTGATGGACTACTTGCAGAACTATTAAGTACAGCTGTGGATGAAAGAGCTGATTTCTCAAAAGATTTTGGGGGAATGAAGTTAAGGGGTCCTATGAATATGCATGATTTAAATGATATTTTTCACAAGTTCTTGGAGAGGTTTATGCACTTGAATGAAATGCCTGACATCTAACAAATCATTGTCTGATAGGAATTTTTTTTAATTATGTAATATAGATCTTGGAATCTGGTAAGCTATTAACTTAGTGCCATCTTCCAACTTCAAATACACTCGGTCTCTCTGTTCGAGCATGTTATTGTAAACCATCAGAAAGGGCATTCACTTGTATGTAATGAACCTTCAACAGATTTTGCTATTCTTTATCTGTTGCCTCTCCATAGAATTTAGTCCTAAATTATTAATTCCAAGAAAAACATATATGCATGAGGAAAGTCTATGATCCATCTTTTATCAACTGAATTATTAGTATATCCAGGTTTCGTCATAACAAACATTTTTATGTCCTTAGGACACTCAGTTTTAGTTTTTGTGTCGTGGTTCACCTGCTTGATGCAGAGACTTAGAGCAGCAGAAGTGAGACACTCGAACTTGTGTTCTAATCATGTCAGGTGTCATGGGGGATCTATGAGCTGAGGATCATAACTGGATCCCATCCAGTGGGAAGTATATATAAGTAAAATTATAGCTGTCTTATCTCTCCAGTCTCTTCTTCCTAATAGGATTTATGGCCAGTGCTTTGCTGATAATCCTTACAATCAGGATGTGATTATCAGGTTATCAATAGCTATTAGGTTTATCAATCTTTATGCAACTAAAGCTTGTTTTGATTCATGAGCTGCAAATTAAGGCGAGCTTTATAAAATATTGCATCAAATATCCCAAGCCTTTTTCTGAGTTATACTTGCAGGATAGTGTAGTTTTTGGCTTTCAAAACTTTCTGGATATTAGAAAGTGAGATATCTTTTGAAGGTTATTTGGTAACTTGTATTTTGAGTTGCCAGTTTATTTTTTCTTTTCTTTCTTCTAAATTTATTATGTGATTAACTATTGTGATGGAAATACTAAGCTTTTCATTTGATAAATATTGTTTTTTTATGTAGAGAAAATGTGATCTTAAGCATCCACCTGGTGATGAGATCTATCGCAATGGCACCCTGTCTATGTTTGAGGTGAGACTTCCATTTGATTCTGAATGAAGACTACATCTTAAAGTTCAAAAGAAGCATAGATATCTTCTAAACATCTGGTGACTTTTTGATACGTATGGTTGAAGTTACCATGTTAATTCAGGCACTTTGCAGCTTCTACTTTTTGCCCTTTTACTTCGGTACTTTCAAGTTTTTTACTGGCCGTTCATTCTATGGTTTGAGAGCATGCAGGCATAGGCTATACATTTTCATCTGTTTATCTGACAGAATTATTTCAACAGGTTGATGGCAAGAAGAACAAAGTTTATGGGCAGAATCTATGTTATTTGGCAAAATTGTTTCTTGATCACAAAACACTTTACTATGATGTTGATCTATTTCTATTTTACATTCTTTGCGAATGTGACGATCGAGGATGCCACATGGTCGGGTATTTTTCTAAGGTAATGATTTCAGTGGACACTTATTTGACCGGAAAACCTGCATTATCTTTTGTGTGTGAGCCACTCCACGTTGCGTCATGGGATATCTTTGTTAGAAGAGCTTATTTTTATGAACGACATTTTGAAACTTGATTTCAATTTTTCTTGTTTTCTACAGGAAAAGCACTCCGAGGAGTCCTATAATTTGGCCTGCATTCTCACCCTTCCTCCATACCAAAGGAAAGGCTATGGGAAATTTCTGATTGCATTCTGTAAGTCCAATCATGTGATGCTTGTTTTTCCTTCTTCATTAATCATATGGATAAGTTCCCCACTTCTTCTGATGCTGCTGTTAACATGAAATGGCTGCACTAAATAGTGGCTTTGTTTTTTGGGATTCATTGATAGTTAGCCATTTTGGTTTGTATTTACTTTATATAGTCCATTAATATGAGAAATTGATCTGCCAATTCAGTTGCATGTTTTTAGAATAATGTCACCTAGAATATACCTACCTAGAAAGAAATACAAGCATCTGGCAGTAAGAAAGAAGTTGTGTGACGATTAACTTGAGGCTACTACTAATTAAATTAAACACACTTAAAATAACAGAAAACAGCAGAGAACATATGGAATGTAGAAATTAAGTTATTAACTTTATTGAGAACAGTGCAAAATAACGATGAATATACTTCTCCAAAAGCTAATGGGAAATAATTTTTGGACACTTATAGTGCAAACAGATATATTTGATAGGCATCTTAATATTATGTACAAATCAAGGTACATGTTTTGGACAGAATACTTTAATCAAGGTGGCAATGCAATTCCTTTCGGCCTTTTGGCTTTGTTGTGCCTTACATTCGGATGTGAATCACTGTGTCATCCTATTCTATTGTCCCACCTCTATTCTGTCCTCTTTTACTCTTATCTTCCACAATTCTCATTCCCTTCTTCCATCATCTGTTCTTTAACCTCTTTTTCTCTCTCTGAAGTAGTGGATGGGGGAAAAGGAGCATAGACCGGTAAACAAGAATGGTGGCCATATTAACTTTCTCATGCCATTTATGTCCTTCAAATGTCATGTCATTATGCCCTCCAAGTGTCATATGGTCATTAAAAACTAAGTTCAATTTCGTATGATGCCATTAGTACTTAACATAGTTGCATGGAACTTGGTTCGTTCCGGTTCACGGGATGGGAACACACCATTTATTAGGAATCAGGTACGAGTGGGGTAGGCTTACATGGTATGCTGGGGAACGTGGTATGTTTTAGGTTCCATTTTTAAATGTAGGAATCTGAAGTTTTGCAAGAATCAAATTTGAGAAATATGCTAGTTGATATCAGTAGATAAAAGAGCCTTGAGAATCATGTTGCAATTAAGATATGCATACTTTATTTGCTTAAGTTCTCATGCTTTTCTTGTCTGGATTGTTTACAAATATTAAAACTTGAAAAAGAGATATATTTTTTTTAAACTTAAACTAGTTTGAATTCTGAATCGGACTGCTGGAGTTGGTGAACTGGACTACTGGACATGGGTCGTGCTTTGATATAGCACCCCACGTTCCAGACAACTTGGTACTTAACATGGAGGCATGTTTCCTGCTTTTTCCTAGCATTGATACCCAGGATCTTCAAGTTTTAATATTTGTAACATTCCAGACATTCAAGAGCGATTTAAAATTATAAATTATATTCATGCTTCAAATTGTCTTATAATTAAATCCCCATTCTGTCGGTGCTATGTCATCCAATTCACTCGAAGTGCTATATTTATTCCACATGTGAGGGTCCATTGAATGCCCCTATGTCTCATTCTTCAGGCTTAAACGTGACACATACTAGGCAAAAACACCACTTCCTTACCTTATTGAACTTCAAATAGCACGACTTCATTCCCTTACTGAACTTCAAATCAGACTTGTCGAGTAAATGTATGGACACTCTGTTGTTTTCTTTCTAGGTTTTGGGAATCAGACATGGGCCAAGTCTGATGATGCTTCTGTCATCCAGATTTTAAATATTCTTCTGTGGTTATTGCTGCTCATATCATGAGAACCTACAGTGAAGGCAACAACTAGAATGCTTCCAGTAAATAGAGTAAAGCATGGGAAAAGCATTTCTTCTGTTGCCAATTAATTTGGGATACTTGCTACTCTTTCTTTTCTTTGCTTTTTTTTTTTTTTTCCTTTGTGTGTCAGTGTGTGTGTGGATTTTCCTGGTTTATAAATTCATGTCAATGCTTGGAAGTATGTTCAGAGTTTTCAGACACAGACGATGTTCTTGAAACTTTCTCTGATGAACATTGAATCGTATACTTGCAAGGAGGAAGATGAGACACGAAATATTTGTCATTTTTTTAATCTAAGTGCACTACGTTTTTATAGTCAAAAAAATGTACTTAATATCTATTCCAAGCAGCATATGAACTTTCAAAGAAGGAGGGCAAAGTGGGTACACCAGAGAGACCACTTTCAGATCTTGGACTTTTAAGCTACAGAGGATACTGGACTAGAGTTCTCATAGAAATCCTGAAAAAACATAAAAGCAACATTTCCATCAAGGTATGCAATGATTTTCACTTTTCTACATATTTCCATGCTTTTCCGTAGGCATTCTTTCTAAAGTTTATAAAAAATTAAACACATTGCAATCTTAGTAATGATCGTGAACGTAATCCATACACTTTCTCATGCCCAGAAATAGATGGGTTTTTATGCAGAAGTCTTCAGTTTATGTGTATTTTTTCTCATATATATGCTGTTAATTTCCCTTTTTCTTTTACCACATCATCGCCTGACAATTTAAAAAATGTATGCTGGCCTACAACCTACTTCTACTGGATTTTATAATAATGGTAATTTGCTCTAGGATTTGACCAGGTGCACCTTAGTTTGCATATCAGCCATCTTCTGGGTGAAAGCATGTCACTTATTTTTCTCTCTTTTGTGGAAGCAATATTTGATGAATAAATAAACAACATAGTATTTATCTATCTTTTATGAAAGTTCTTTCTTACCTGGTGAAGTTATGTTATATTACTAATTAAAACCAAGAAAGAACAAAAGCAGTCAACTCTTGCATACGGTTGGCTGTTAGATTTGTCCATGTAGTCTTCCATTGGACTGACTGAAAGGAATCAACTCTTTTATAGATTTGGGATAGACAATCTCTGTGAGCATTGTCCTCTATGTTAGCTCATTGAGAAAGTCGATTGCCATTATTGTAATTACAATGTCTGTTTCACTGTCATCAGCATGTCCATGTTTCTTCCTCCATACATCTTCTCCCTCGGATTAACCTTAGGAATTAGCAAGTATTCCCCAATATTTCTTTTTGGAGATTTGACCTCTCTAGTATACAAGCAGCTTTGTACATGCAGATACTGCTCGCTTTTAGTACCAACAACTGGGTTTTACTAAATTTCAAGTGGACAGATGTGTTTGTCACTCAATAATATCATTGTTTAGTAAATGAATTGTTCTCCCACTGAAACGAAAGCAGAAGTTATTTGGTCCCATCTACCTTTTTGCATGTCATAGTTGACTTGGATAACTCTGAAAATGGAGCTATCAGATACTGAGATCAGGATTACCAAACCAACAACACAGTCAGTCATGCGTGAACAAAAATTAATTTCTGATGGGCTTGAAAATGGGCGTCGGTGCATTCTGGCTTTCTATTGTAGGTCAGCTTGTCACCATGTAATCTTTAGGATTCCATTGAAAAAAGTAGATCTCCATGTTAATACCTTTGTCGGAAGCAAATTCCTCTCAAACTTTCTTGTTTGTTTTGTGGGAGAATCTGTTGGGAAAAGTTGTTGGGTTTTATTGTCATATTGGCAAAATCCTTTATTAGAACTCCTATTCTTGCACAAGGATATGAGGGGAAAATGTGAAGTGGGTCCTGCATTCAGCTTTCCATCCCACCAAATAAAACAAAACAAAACAAAAACAAAAACAAAAAAAAAAAAATAATAAAACAAAAGATTTGAGATTGAATTTTGTAGAAAGTTGAAGAATCCAGATTTCTAAAACTAAAGATCTGTCAACCAAAATTTCTTGGTCTACAGGAGCTCAGTGATCTGACTGCAATAAAAGCCGATGACATCCTGAACACTTTGCAGAGCCTTGACTTGATCCAGTACAGGAAAGGGTCTCATGCGATATGCGCAGACCCGAAGGTCCTCGATCGCCACCTCAAGGCTGCTGGTCGAGGTGGTCTGGAGGTCGATGTTGCTAAGTTGATTTGGACTCCTTACAAGGAACAGTGTTAGACTGGTTTTTGTGGGATTTTATTCTACTTGTTGACACATTCAGCTTGTGTGTAAATTGATAGATGATAATGTTTCGTGATTGACTAATCTTATTTTATAGGCCGACACGCTTGTATGTGAGATTTTTGTTATAGTGTAGCCTGTTAAAATGTTAAAATAGAAAGTTCCAGGTTACAAGACGCGTGCGCGTGCGCGTTTACCTCTTTTTCGTGTTTCTAATTAATTTAGTAATTAATTATTATTTTTTAACTTTTTTTAATTTTCTATTTTATTTTTATTTTTATTTTCAATTTATTTTTTGACGAGAGACAACCATCGCGTTGAGCCTAGGATTCCCAGCATTCAGCTCCAATCACCAGTACCACTAGTTAATCACATCAGCAAAGATTTCAGTGGCATTGAATGTGCTGATTGTCTTTTGCGGCTTCTTTTGTATGTTCGTTCATTTTTTATATTCCGTGTACAATTTGGATGAACCCAAAATTTTTTGAAGATGAAGGTTTTGTTGTTTCTGCTGTTGCTGTTATTGGTTTAAATGCAAAGTTAATTCAAGTGTTCTAAGACTCTTACTTTGCCAAAAGCTCAATTGGAAGTTTGTTAAGGGGCTGTTTGGTTCGTTTCCCATTTTACTGGGAAACGCCATTCCACTTGAAAAACTCATTTTTTGGGGTTTTCAATGTTTCTATGAACTTGATTGTTGGCGTTTGGTTCACACATAAAACATGGTGGGAAATTAATTTATGCATTTTTTTTCTTTTTGTTTGGTTGGTATATAAAAAATAGAAAGACTTTTGGTTGATTAGGCGTTTCTCACTTTTCTTATATTTGATTGGTAATGATAGGGAAAAATGCATATGTTCACCATGGTAAGTTTACCTCTCACTAAAGACAAATGTATTTGTGACTGTTGTGAGAGGTAATCTTACCAAAAGAAAAGTTTTAAAATAATCTATTAAACTTGTAAATAACATGATTTATCAGAAATACATGTTTGACATAGGAATTCATATGAAACCTGAAATAACATGATTGCTCATAATCCCTATGAACTAGACATCTCTTTTACTCATTTCATAATTTTTGACAGAGCCACACTTCAAGCACCAAATTTTCAGAATATATCAACCTTATATCGACACGTCAAAAACAATGATTCCCAGTGATCACAAAAAATTCAATGCAAAGATCATAGTTCACAAGATCGTAATGCAAAGAACAATGATTCACAATCATAATGAATAATTATTCCTAATAAATTTTGAAGGGGGAAAATGGCAAGCATCAAAGAACCGAGGTAGTACTTCACATCGCAAAGAAACATAACTAAAAAATATTACCATAAAATAAAAAATTATAGAAATTATACTTGACATTGCTGATTTTTCACAAATCAGGCAACAAGGACGATAATTCATCGAGAAAGGTGTCGCCTTTTTTCGAGATCCAGCAAAAATCACAAAAGGAGGGGAAGAAATCAGTAGCCCTACAAAGATCTGTGGCAACGAAGAGAGAAAAAAGGGGGAAAACCACAAACAACAAAGAACCGAGGTGCGAAGAGAAAAAGGGGGTGAAAGTGGCGGTAACTCTAGCCATCACAGATCCCCCTGTCCTTGCAGATGTGACAAAAGTACAGCTAAGGGGAGTTTTTCACCGATTTCCTCTCATTTTGGATGGAAATAGGGGAAATGAGAGAGGCTTAGGTGGAGGCGATTTTCGAGGTTTCCAGCCCTAAGAGAGGAAGCGAACCAAAATGGGAAAATGAAAACCCTAGAAACAATTTAGCTGAGGTGGAAGGTTTGTCAGAGGTGGGAAAGGGGTTTCTTCGATGTTTTAAGCGAACCAAAACACCCCCTAAATCTTAGTCGTTTTTAGTTGGGAGGAATCTAATTACCTTTTTTTGGTACAAATAGCTAAATGGACTGTTGTAGCCAATTTGTCTTAATATTTCGCTGCATTTTCTAGTTACGTCTAGGGTTGTTTGTATCAAGAAATGTGAATGTTGATAGTATTCGGATCCTCTGCGATTAGTAAGGGAAAAAACATGTAAAGTGATCCTTTTCTTATTTTCTCATTATTAGGTGCGCTTATTGAGAAGGAAAATAACATGTTAAATAAAATAGATCCTGAGCAATGAATGCTTGTTTATTTATTTATAATGTAAAGATAGAATGAGATGGGCCGGCATTAATCAAGTATTGGCCACAAAACATGGAATTTCTAGGTAGAAGTTTGATTATTGTCACCGTCCTGCTCTTGCTCTGCTGACACTGACAGAGGAAGAGGGGGGGAAAAGGAAAAAAGTTTGTCAGCTTTCATGCTTTCTTAGCTGTAGCTAGCTTATGTCACATCATTTTCAATGAAGGGGCCATTTCTCATATTGAACATAAGGTGGATGGGTAGATATCAACAGTTGAGATCTAAGCATTACCCTAGTTATAAAACATTTTCAATGCAGGGGCCATTACAATGAAGGGGCCAGTTCTCGTTGGTTTTTTTGTGAGTTTTTGGAAGAACACTGCAGAGAAAGAAATGTCCCGTTCTTCACAAATGGACGAGGTTGTTTCATTGTTGACACTGACTGGAGCTTTTAATTGGTTTCCTAAACAAGATAGGACTAGGGGGAATGAGACCTAAAATTATTTTAGACCAAACTTACGGAGAAATATTATATGCGCATCATTTTCTATACGTAGCTCTACAGATGGAACATAACAAACATCATTTTCTACAAACATCATTTTCTACATGTTGTTGGAGTTATTGAAACAATGTCTTATTTTAAATTTAAAAAAACAAAAGAAGATATGTGAATGTGGAACGTGTAACAGACGAGTTTCATAGAACGGTTAGATTGTTAGTAGCCTAAACGAGAACATGGTAAGGGTTGGACTTGCTCATGAAGAAATGTATTTTCTAATGCGGAGGGCTTAAGAAAATAGAGTATAAGCTTAGGGTTAAACTCTTTTCAACTAGGGAAGACTGATATAGAACGCATGGAAGATGTGTTCATAAAGTGGCTAGACCATCAAAAACCTAAACAGGGCTGGGAAAGATCTGTTGACTTGCCCGCAAAGAAAAAAGTTATATCTCCCAATTCGGAAGGCATTTTCAGTTATATATAATTTATGAAAATCCTGTATTTTAATGAGACAAAGTCAACCAAATACACCAAAGTTTAGTTTGTGACGTTAAATTCATGAAATTTCTTTTGCACTATCATTTTCCAGACATTTCGCTATATTTGGTATATAAATCAGAAGGTTGTTTAGATTAGAAAATAAATCCAATCTGGCATCATATTAACCAATTTTTTTTAATTAGAGTCTTTTAGGGTACATTTACACACTTTTCTATTTCTAAAGATTTGAGTTCTATTGGGATTGTTATATTTTCTATTTTTTAGCAAAGAATTGTAAACGTCAGAGGTATTACTATTTGCTCAATAATATTTTCATCTTATTATTTCTTCATAGATTCAAAGTCCTTCCTTTATTCAAAGGTTATCTTCTTTATGCTTTTGAAGAGCCCCAAAGGAAAGAGAAGTCTTTTTTTTTAACGGGTGAGACTCGCTATTCACCGAACTGCACTCTAATAATGACATTCTATTTGATTTCCATCATTATTAAAGACTAGGATTAGATTAGAAGACAAGAATGTAGAGAGATTTAGACCAACCTAATTGATGTTTGAGATAGAAAACTGTCCTCTAAAAAGCACCAACAGAAGAACGTCAGATGTCACACCAGAAACAGGGCACGAGTAGAACGACCAAGCACCACCTCGAGCAACATGATCGTTCATTCCTTACTCAAGGTTGACCATCAACAGCTCCTCCTGATCTTAAATTAACAAATTCGACCCTAGTCAGCTCTTTTCCTATCAAAGTATGAGATTGAATCTTCGCTCACGTGGGCAAGCAGATCTTAAATAACTCACGTGAGAGTTCAAATGCAATCATTTAGCATACTCCTTGCACACTCTCTTGCGCCATTATAACAATCTCGTCCAATAGAGGGGACACATGGACAATTTGGTCACATAGCAAGCTTTCTCATATCACATTTGGACTGACCAGAAAACGCCATATGGATTTTCCACGCTCACCGATCCACCCCTCTAGGTTAGCATAAGAAGAGGCAATCTAGGTAAGAAAACTCTAATTTTAATTTATTATTAGTCATTTTTCAATTAGACTTCCACCTTCTTCTTTAAGTCACTAGCTTAAGTGTCATAGGGCCGATCATCAAGGCGCCATGCCCTGGTGCCTCGCAACAGTTAGTAGTTTGAGGAGGGCTCAACCCACTCAACTACCAGCGTAAGAATTAGAGGAGTCCCAACCTCATTTCCAATGACTCCTCTTCATCAACCTGTTTTTAACCCGAAACAAGATCAATTTATCAAACTTGTCTTGGGTTCACAAGATGTCAGCGACCGAACTCTTAAGTAGTCACTCCTCCTTTTCAATAAACTAGATGACTATAGTCAGGATCCAACACTAGTAAAATTTTGGGCTCCTTGACCGGCAATCTTGTCAAGGATGCCCATTCTCTCGTCAACAAAGCTTATCCTTGATAGGCCGCCATCAATGATACTGTAGACAGTTAAAATATATTTTCACCTAGGTTAATGATCAGCTTGGATCCAAGAAGTGAACGCCTATGGGCTAAGCACTTCAAATGGGTCCAAAACCAAACCCGCAATAAACTGTTGTGAAGGTCACCTAATAGCTGTAGCGAACCTAGCCAAACAACGTACGTCGAATCGACTCGACCAAATCAAAAGCGAGTAGACTCCCAAAACACGCCTTGAACCAAGTTGAAATGCGTCATCAGTTGACCAGACCTCGAGGCGAATTTGTGTTAAATTCGAGCTTCTAGATGAAGTTCGTCGCAACGAACCTCGCCCACGACAACTCAAGTGGACCAAGTCATCTATCCACGAAGAAGACTCACCCATGTCCGCAGCAACCCTCACCCACGATCTTAGCGACATTCGCCCACTCCTTCAGCGAACTTCATTAAGTTTGCAAATTTTGCCAAATAGCTGTTTTGAAGGCTATTTTTAAAAGATAACTGCTCCCTATTATCTCCTACTTTAATGACCACTTAATTCACAATTAAGAGCTATGAACTCTCGCTTTTAGCCTATAAAAAGAGGAGAGATCACTCATTTTAAAGCAGCTAAGAAGATCGAAGGAGATCATAGAGAAATCAACTCACATGCAGAGAGAGATTTCTATTATCGCATTTACGATCCAATTGAGTGAAAGTGTTAAGAGAAGACTATGCTATCTTCCAAACCACTAAGTTCTCATCCACAGCAAAAGACTCGTCATCTTAGTCGGTGCGTCAACGGAGTACAAGATTGATGCTCTATCGGCACACAGAAAAGAACCCTCAGAAAATATAAATTTTTTTTCGTTTCATTACTACTCTTTCTATTGTAATCTGAGTTAATTACAATATTAAAAAGATCTGAAATAGGATGGTGACTCTGCTGGGGACTACTTTCTCCTCCGATGAGAAAATTGTGTCACACACCCACACTAAGACCCTCAGGTCTTTTACTGAATCGCTGGTCATTGAATTTGACTAAGCGAAGTTCAAGGAATTTATTTTCACGAATGGAATCTCATCAATAGCGACTATACACAGTTCATGTAGAATTTGCCACAGTGCAATTCTCGGGTCTAAATTGACCCCCGCATGTGTAAAGGCGACCATTGCTGAAGACAGTTTGAGCTTAGCTGGTAGCCAAATGAACTTCACCTAGAGCGAAGAAAATTCGACTCTCATATCTGTAGGCATCAAAAATTGCTGATGAACCCCGAGTGTGATTTAATCATGAGAAGATTGAAGAACGACATCATCAAAGCCTAAGAAAATCAACCACAGGGGTAAAACTGACAAATATATGTTCCAGACACTTATTGTGTCTCGGCCATTACCAAGACACTTGTTGTGTCCCGGCCGTTGCCAAGACACTTATTGTGTCTCAGCCGTTACCAAGACACTTGTTATGTCTTGGCCATTGCCGAGACACTTATTTTGTCTCGGCCATTGCCGAAACATATATTGTGTCTGAATGATTTTTCAAGTGTTTTCTCATCATTCGTGGGGCCCATTTGACCCTTTCAACACGTGGGAACGTTCATCTACGTTAGTGGGCAGTTACATCATTGAAAAATACCCACTAAGTGCATAAATGGGACATTAAACATGCCTTAAAAGAGAGGAGAGCAGTTTCAACAGCCTGGACACTCAACCCCTTTGGCCGAGACAGTTTTAGACCGAGATATAAAAACTATCTCGCCCACTATGCAATTCTGGCAAGTCATAACTTGTGTTCTCTTCAACCATTAAACTTCTCGAAGGCTATAAATGCCCCACACGTCCATTGGAGAGGGGGATCAAGAATTTTTGATCTGGAGAGCTGAAGATTTCAAGAAAGAGAAATATAAACAGAGTAGAGAAAAAGTTCAGCAATTCTTCACTTGGAGATTCCTCAAGTTTAAGCTTTGTCTTAAATCTTGAGAAGAGTAGATATCTTACTTAGCTAAAATATTTACTTAAGTTCTTATTTTCTCACTGAAACATAAGCTCAATCCCATCAATTCAGCAATCGTTGCTCGTTGGTCCACGGACAACGTGTCCCTAACACAGGCAAAGAACCCACACAAGCAGGAGCTCGTTACGTAGTGACTTCTGCTCGAGTTTTGTACGAGAGTGAGATTTTATTTTCTTTGTATTAGAGAGAATTACACGTGTAATGTTTCACTTATTTTC
>JBAKGM010000365.1:27590552-27609718 GCA_037177215.1 Asparagus racemosus | reverse complement strand
AGAGAGAGAGAGAGAGAGAGAGAGAGAGAGAGAGAGAGAGAGAGAGAGAGAGAGAGAGAGAGAGAGAGAAAGAGAGAGAGGTTTATATAGACATGACATGTGAGCTTTGGGTATGGAAATATAGGTGATTTGGAGGTTTTATTTGCAAAGTTATCTTCCACTCATGGCTGACCAAATTATTTAAGTGTGTTATTTAGAGAGTTTTAAAATAGGCATTTATCAAATTGGATTAACTTTAATCAAGGTCTATAACATGGTTGGTTAGGGTTCTCATGCTATGTTTAATGTGCATGCTATAATTTAGTTAACTCTATCATAAATGAGAAATTAGCTAAGTTAGTATCCTCGTGCCAGAAGATTATATGAGACAAAAAGAAGAAAAATAAAAATACTGATTCATGGACCGAGTATTAGTAATGGTATCCGATCATCGGAAGGTAAAATATTTGTGATGTTACATAACCCACCTCGAAAACACTTATGCGGATGCTTTGGCATCCCTCGCAGTCACTTTGGCATTGACTCCCAAGTCTACTAGGTGCGTCACAATGGCTAGCCATTAATTATGCTCGTCAGAGCAAATTCTGGAAGATAACAAAGTGCATGTCATGTCAACTCACTTCGAGGCTAATGATTGGCATTTTCCAATCATTGATTATGTCTTGCACGGATTACTACCAGATAATCCGAAGCAAACAATCTCTATCCAAAGAAGGTCTTCACGCTTCTTCTATGATTTTGTTACGCAGACTTTATATCGTCGAGCATTCGACGGTGTGTTGCTCCGATGCCTATCACCAAACGAAGCTCAAGCACTCAAGGAAGCCCACGATGGTACGTGTGAAGCTCATTAACCGGGTTTTAAACTTCAGGACCAACTTCGTCGTCTAGGCTATTACTTGCTAACGATGATTGCAGATGTAGTGGCTTATGCCAAGCGATGTCATGCATGTTAAGTCCACGCTGATTTTCTGCACCAACCTCTAGAAGAATTGCATCTGATTGTTGCCTCATGGCCATTTGAAACATGGGGTATGAACATCATAGGGCCGATTAGTCCACCATCCACTAAAGGCCATCGATTTATCCTGACCATCACTGATTACTTCTCCAAATGGGTTGAAACTGTTCCACTCAAAGAAATTGAAACATCTCATGTGGTTAAGTTCTTGAAACACCATGTGATCTTTCGTTTTGGCGTCCCTTTAAGGATTGTCCACGACAATAGTCCACAGTTCATCAGTCGACCGTTCTTCAATTTCTGTAACAAGTTCAGAATTCAAGATGTGGCTTCTATGCCATATAACCAGGCTGCTAATGGTCTAGCTGAAGCTTTCAATAAAACTATCATCAAACTCCTGAAGAAGTTCGTTTCCTCCAACCAACGAGACTGGGACGAGAAACTCGGAGAGTGTTTACAGGCTTATAGAATAAGATTCCACACTCCCACTGGTTCCACGTCTTTTTCCTTGGTCTACGGATGTGAAGCCGTAATCCCTCTGGAAATTCATATGCCGTCACTAAGAATCACTCTTGCTGAGAAAATGATGATTGAAGAACATTATCAAAAGTGGCTCCAAGAACTAGAGGTGTGAGATGAATTGAGACTTCAAGCTCAGCTACAAATCGAGATATATAAGTCACAGATCTCAAGAGCCTTTAACAGGAGACTCAGAGAACGATCCTTCAAAAAAGGCAACATGGTCTTAGCTATTTGTTAACCCATAGTTATGACACACAAGACTAAGGGTAAATTCCAACCAAAATGGGAAAACCCATTTGAAATAGAGACAGCCTACTCAAATGAAGTGTATCACCTAATTGATCAAAACGGCAATAAGCTCATGGCGCCAATCAACGGGAAATTTCTTAAGAAATTGCCCTAGATTCTGCTTAATATCAATCTCCCCACAGAGATTCTGGTCACGTTTAAGTTTCCATCTCTGACCATGAGAATAAGTTCTCAACATATATTGTTGATCATATGGATCCAAAATTCAATCAAAACCCCCATCGAGTCATCAAGTTAACACCACACCTTTGCTTGACTCCAAATGCATTACCATCGTCATGTTAACATTACACCTCTGAACGGTTGCACCCCAATGATCCGATTGGTTAACATTACACCATCGTCATGTTAACATTACACCTCTGAACGGTTGCCGTCTTAGCCTGAAGTTGAGAAGCCTTGAGATTCCACTCCTTAGCCAACTCAGACAATTTGAGTTTGAGTTTCTCCTTTTGTTGTTGAGCTGTTTCCAACTGAGCTTGGGTTGCTGCAATGGCCGCCTTGGCCTCATTGATGGCGGCTTTCTAATCCTGAATGACATTGTTAAGCTCAGCCTGACTACCATCAACAAATGCAAGGCTAACATTCAGTTCTTGAAGCTCCGTATTAATCTGCTCCATCTCCTTGCAAGCGGACTCTTCAACCTCACGGTGCTTCGCTGAGAGACGATGAAATTTTAGATTAGCAATACCATCAATGTCGTCTGCACAAAGCAGTTCCAACCTTTGAAATTAAAGCTCGACCTTGTCAATCATCCTCTTGAATGGTTAGTCTGTTCGGCTCCCGCAATCGATGTCATAACACCAAGTTGATTCCTCAACAAGGTAAGAGTGCGATCAGACAAGCTTCTCTTGGTAGCCAAAGAAGATTCGATACTACGGTTATACAGCTTCATCAAGCTCTCGATCTAAATCTGAATCTCATACTCAATCAAAATATCTGAGTCAGGAGGCGGTGTTATCTCTGTGCAACTTGAAGGACTTGCTTCTGCAGAGTCACCAATGCATCCGTGGTCGTTGAAGAAGTGGTTGGGGGACTTGCACTTGTTTATCACCCAATAAGAGATATAGTGCAAGCGTGGCTAACATGCTGGAAACATCCACTGTGGTAGAAACCACAGACACCACCTCAATTGACGGGGCAACGATTCGCACAACCAACACTGTAGTCATTAGCACGTTTGTGGGCGCAACATCAATACTGCTAATTGCGACCTCCAGCGTAGCAAATTCATCTGCTACTCTGGTAGGATCATCTTCAGGCTGAGGCTTAGGACTCGGCGAGACTATCCTTTTGACTCCTACTGGAATCGGAGAAACTGACGCATAGATACCTATTGTGAGAGATTACCCAGATGTTTTTCTAGAATACTTGCCAGGATTGCCACCTGATTGAGAAATATAGTTTGCCATAGACTTGGTCCCAGGGATCGTCCCTATATCTAAGGTCCCTTATAGATTGGTGCCTGCTGAGATGAAGGAACTGAAGGAGCAACTTCATGAATTAATGGATAAAGGATTTATCAGAGCCAACTTGTCTCCATAGGAAACACCAGTCTTATTTTTGAAAAAAAAGATAGGAGTATGAGACTCTTAATAGATTATAGAGAGTTGAATAAGGTAACCACTTCCCAGGATAGATGATTTATTTGATCAGCTTCAAGGAGCTCAATATTTTTCCAAGATCGACTTGAGGTCAGGATACCATCAATCAAAGATTAAACCCAAGGACATACTGAAGACTGTGCTTGGGACTTGATATGATCGCTACAAATTTCTGGTGATGCCATTTGGGCTATCGAATGCACGGGCTATATTTATGGATTTAATGAACCAAATATTACAGCCATATTTAGATCAATTTGTAGTGATTTTCAATGATGACATCTGGATCTATTCAAAGAGTTTCAAGCAGCATGAAGAACATCTAAGAATTGTGTTGCAGACCTTGAGAGAGAAGCAGTTGCATGAAAAGTTTAAGAAATGTGAATTTTGGTTGGAAAAGGTGATATCTTTGGGGCATGTGATCACCAGAGATGGGATATCAGTGGACCCAGTGAAGGTTGAAGCTGTTGTGAACTGGCTATGTCCTACCTCGGTGATGGAGATTAGGAGTTTTCTGGGATTAGCCAGATATTGTTGAAGATTTGTCAAAGGTTTTTCTCATTTAGCAACCCCTTTGACTAATTTGACTCGTAATAATGCCAAGTTCATTTTGGAGCGAGAAATGTGAGGAGCATTTTCAGGGGTTGAAGAAACGGTTGGTAACTACTCCCATTCTCACTATCCCTATGAGTTCAGATAATTTTGTGATATATAGTGATGCACCGGAGGTCTAGGTTGTGTTTTGATGTGGAATGAGAAGGTGGTAGCATATGCCTCTAGGCAATTAAGACCTCATGAGAAGAACCACCCAATGCACGATTTGGGCTTGCCGCTATGATCTTTGCTTTGAAGATTTGGGGACACTATTTTTATGGTGTAACTTGTGACATCTACACTAACTATAAGAGCTTGAAATATATCTTTACTCAGAATGAGATTAACATGAGACAAAGGATTTTTTTGGAGTTACTGAGAGACTATATGATGTAAACATCCTTTACCATCTAGGAAAAGCTAATGTGGTGGCAAATGCACTCAGCAGAAGAATTAAGTTGCATCAGCTTGTTTAATAAGTAAACAATCCAAGTTGAGAAAGCTTGAAAGAAAGGAGATTGAAGTTAGAAAATATTCTTCTAAAATGAAGATTTGTCAGATAAGCCTACAACCAACTCTATTGGACCAAATCAAGGAGCGACAGAAGGAAGACAAAGAGCTAAGTGAGATAAATAAGAAGGAAGAGCAAGGAAAATATTCAGACTTTCAGACTTAAGACGTTGTTCTGAAGATGGGTAATCATTTTTGCATACCCAATGATGAGGGGCTCAAGGAGGAAATATTGAGGGAAGCTCACCAGATCCCATATACTCTTCATCTGGGAAGCGCTAAGATATATCAGAATCATCGACAAAATTTCTAGTGGAATAGCATGAAGGAGAAGATAGCTGAATATGTATCAAAGTGCCTAACAAGCCAACAAGTGAAGATTGAACATCAGAAACTATCAAAACTATTACAACATTTGTCCATCCCAGATTGGAAGTGGAACCACATAACTATAGACTTTGTTACTGGACTACCCCGCTCAGCAAAGGGAGAAGACGCCATATGGGTGGTAGTTGACCACGTGACCAAGGCAGCACACTTCATACCCTACAAGATGTCATATATCATGGAGAAGTTGACCAGCCTATACATTGAAGAGATCGTGAAACTCCACAGAGTTCACGTATCCATTGTATTAGATTGAGACCTCCGTTTCACCTCAAGATTTTAGAAGAGTCTACATAGAGCTCTAGGGACTGAACCGAAGTTTATCACTATAGCACATCCTCAAACTGATGGGTAATCAGAAAGAATGATACAAATCCTAGAGGACATGTTGAGAGCTTACACATTAGATTTTAAAGGCAGTTGAGCTACACACTTGTCATTGATAGAGTTTGCCTACAACAACAGTCAACATCAGCAAGGCACTATATGAAGCCCTATATGGGTGGCAATACAGATCCCCTATCAGTTGGGAAGAAATCGGTGATCACCAACTACTTGGACCTAACCTAATCTAGGAGACGACATAGAAGATGAAAATCATTCGACAACATATGGGGACGGCGCAAAGCAGACAAAAGAATTATGCGAATCATCGATGCAAGGACCTAGAGTTCCAAGTTGGTGATCATGTGTTTCTGAAGGCCACACCAACCAAATGCGTATCAAGTGATGGAAAGAAAGGCAAACTCCGTCCTAGGTACATTAGACAATTCGAGATGTTGGAGAGGATCAGACATGTTGCTTATCGCCTAGCCTTGCTATGGAATTAGAGAAGATTCGTGATGTGCTCCATGTCTCCAATCTAAAGAAAAATGTGTTAGACCTAGGGCACATCATCTCATACCAAGCATTGCCCCTATGGGAAGATCAATCTTATGAGGAACGGCCCGTTCTCCAAGGAGAAGTTTGTTGGTGGAAATAATATATTTGCTGGTTCAGTGAACCTTTGCCATCAAACGTAGGCAACACCGGCAGCTTAAACTTCATCGGATAGGAACCATGCCCATTTGATGGGATAAAGTCGGGTAATCCTGACCTTCTTCAGCTCAGTTTGCTGAGTGAGAGTGTTGAGCTATTTTTGGAGGTCCTCGAGGACCTTTGTCTCGTAACTTGGCTTAAGAGGCGCCAATGTTTCTGATCCTAGATGATCAGAATCCGCATCTTCTTGATGCATTTATTCATCTTCTCGGGAGAATTCAACAATTGGTCGTTTCCCCTTGGAAGAACTCAAATGAGGTTGAGAGGTTGTCATGAGCTGACTGAGCATCTTTTCCAATCACTCGAATCGCTCTTCTGAAGCTTTTCTTTGGGCTTCTATTTATTGGAGAAGATCTTCCCGCTCTATCATATCTGCAGTCCATTGTTGTTCTTGATTTAAGCTAGGAGTGACATCTTACGCTATAGCAGAATTAGCATCACTAGCAGTGGGCTGGTCGACTTGAGGTGGAGCCTGTGACACTTGCGTTTGGATGAGGGAATAGTCAGAGGTGCTCGCTGCTCTTTGCCTTGATCTAGTGTGGCGATACTTGAGGTGGAGCCCGCGGCACTCGTGTTTGGATGAGGGAATAGTCAGAGGAGATCGCTGCTCTTTGCCTTGATCTAGTGTGGGGATACGCACTGTTAGTTTCTAGCAATATGGCTCTAATGCTAGGATAGTGTATCTTGGGTCTAACAGACTGTCCACGTCTTCCTCCTCATCTCCAGAGATTACACTAGTCGTATTGCTGTAAATTCTTAGAGTTTACCCTTTCGGGTACGTTGTCGTCTTTTGATCCTAGCCTCTGAAGGCTCAAGATTGTGACTGAGATGGTTGAAAATTGATTCCTTTTTAGGCATAGCTTTGTATTGGCAATTCTTTTGAACTGCCATAATAACTTCCTTGAGGGTCGCAGAATGCGGACATTGGCGAGCTCTCTTTAGAGGTAGGAATTTTCTCAAATCTGTAGGACTTCCGAGTTGATTTGAGCAAACTTCGCCACTAGGCCTTGACATGCGAACGTCACCTATGATGTCATTGGCCTGACCTTGACTTAGCGGGGTTAGATGAATCACCAGGGATAATGCTATTCCCTTGCGGGAATTTGGATAAGGGGCTAACCCCATTCTTTGCTTCTATCAAGAAAGCGTAGCGAGCATCGAGAGATGCTTTGAATCAAACCCCTAAGGGAGTTGTGGACTGTTGTCCAAAACTAGAATATGTGAGAACATATGGACCTTCGCTTGAGGTGAGGGTCGATATTTCTTTGCTCTGGGTGAAGTTCGTTTGGCTTCCAGCGAAGGTCAAACTGTCTTTGGCAAATGTCGCTTTTACACTTTGCTTCGGCAAATTCAATGACCAGCGATTCAGCAAAAGACCCGAGGGTCTAGCTGTCGGACTGCGACACAATTTTCTCGTCGGAGGAGAAGGAAATCCCCAGCAGAGATATCATCCTATTTTAGGTCTTTTATATTGTAATTAGCTCAGACTACAATAAAAAGAATACAATCAAAACTAAGGAAAATTTATATTTCCTAGGGGTTCTTTTCTGTGTCCGATTGAGCGTTGATCTCGTACTCTGTTGACTGTCCGACTAAGACGTTGGATCTTTCACTGTTGATCTTTGATTTGGTTGCTTGGAAGATGGTTCAGTCTTCTCTTAGAACTGAATATCAGAGAGGGAAGGAAAGAGATGAAATGCTAACTCTGCGTGTGTATGGGGTGCTCGATCTCTAAAAATGGGTGATCCCCTTAAATGAACGATCACCTTCTCCTCTTATAGGCAGAGAGAGAGAGAGAGAGAGAGAGAGAGAGAGAGTGTGTGTGTGTGTGTGTGTGTGTGTTAATGGCCTTTAACTGTGGATTAACTGGCCATTAATTCAGGAAATGATGGGAGGGCGGTTACTCCTTGAAAATAGCTCTCAAATGTACTATTAGCGAATCCCGCTGATTAATTGGTGAAGCTCATTGAAAGTGTTTGGGCGAGGTTCATTTGGACATGGGTGGGCCATCACTTCAGAATCATGAGTGACGTGGCCCACGTGGGTAGCTGCGGGCGAAGTTCGCTGACATCAAACGACGAACTTCGTCTAACTCGACTCGTGGCCCATTTTTGACTTGTTTGGGCTGAGTCGAAGTGGACTGTATGGCGATGTTTGCGTTCTCGTTTAAGTGAGCTTCGCTATAACCTGTTGTGGGCTTGACTTTGGGCCCATTTGAAGTGTTTAGCCTATGGGTGTTCACTTCTTGGATCCAAGTTGAATATTGACCTGGATGAAATATATTTTAACCATCTACAAGTTTCAGCGAAATTTATCTTTTTTAAAAAATCAAGGAGAGCCATGTGATAATTTTTTAAAATATAAGGCTTATTAGTAAACCACTAATCATTTATTTATATATAAAAGAGAAGAGAACTAAAAATGTGATTATTAGATTTTTTAATTATAAATAATTAAAAAATTGAAAATACAATTATTAGATTCTTTAATTGCTAAAATTTTAAATATAATTAGAATTTTCTAATTAAATATAGATTCAATTGGATGAGAATTCAAATTATAGATAGATTTAATTTGATAAGTGTTATGGTCCTGGACATTTTTTCCCTGTTAACCCTTGAATTTCGGGGGGAATTCCAGTGCTTAAGATAAGAAAGCGAACTTAGGCCATACTAACCAAAATCTCGTGGATGACTCAGAAGTCGATACCAGTTTCCCCCCAGTCGATTACCTTCGTGGACGACGCGAAGGGCGGTACTAGCCGTTCTCTTCGACTCTTCAGTCGACTACCCCGCAGGACGACTTGAAAGTCGAGACCATTCGTCCTCTCACCTGACTACCTTCGAGGATGATGCGAATGGCGGTACTAGCCATTCTCTTCAACTTCCCAATCGACTACCCCCACGGAGCGACTCAGAAGTCGATACTAGTCGTCCCCCCAGTCAACTACCTTCATGGACGACGCGAATGGCTGTGTTAGCTGGTCTCAAGGATGGCACACTGTTCCCCACTCGACCAACTCAGGCTCTCGTCCCCAGATGATGGCTGTACGAAGTTTGGGTCTGGCAACACGTCGATATCACATTAAACGCGTGATCAGTGCCTTGATTCCCCCATCACACACGGTAACTAAGGCACCTCGAACCTCTCTAGCTACGTGTATAACTAATCCCATCCCCATTAATGCCGAGAGAGCAATGCCAACTCCCGCGCCAATCTCTAATTGACACCTGTCAAGGCTATCCGGCGCAACCTCCACTACCTGTTCCTGTCCAATCATCGAGTCAGCACACGTAAGAATAGGGCTGACTCACTCTTTAGCACAACACCAGCCAGAGTGACCAAAGTACCCTCCAACTCCTATACAAATAGAGAACTGAATAACAAGTAAGGAAGCAACCCTAACCAAGAGAGTCCCTCTCAGATAATATCTTTACTTTCTCTCTTTCCTCATAGAACCCACACTAACTTGATCGTCGGAGGGACCACCGGGGATCCTAACTCCGCCATTTTTCACAGGTTACCCTCCGGAGCAGGAGAGACTATCGGCGAACAGAACCCCCAGGCATTGGAAAGGAAGCGGACCCCACTCTCCTAAACTCTAATCCAACGAAGATTAGTGACAGTGTGATCCAAGTATCAACAGTTTGGCGCCCATCGTGGGGCCTCCTTCTCCCTTCTAGCAACCATGTCTGGTGCTGATGATCTTACCAAGTTGGGAAACTTACCAATGGGCTACGTTACCCAAGCCCAGCTCTAAGAATCCACATAGAAGATCACACAAGCAGTGCAAGGACAGCTCAAGGCCTTCGCTGACGAGCTCCTTAGCCGCTTCCTCGCAGCTACTTTGGCTGTGCCCCCTACTGTCTGCCAACCGCCATTCCACCACCGACGGGGCCCGTCCTCTTCCCATGCAACACGTACCTCTGCTAGAGACTCCCCACATCGTCAAGCCCAAACGGGACTGCCAGGAGCTCTCATCCCAGCCATTGCCAGCACCGCCAGCTCCTCGCGAGAACCCTGCTCGCCAGCTTTAGATCTGAGAGGCGACGGATGACAGCCCTAGCCTCAACAACTGCTGATCAGATTCTACCGCAGAAGCTTCAAGACTCCCCACTGTGGGATGCACGAGGACAACTTCTTCAGCTCATGAGCGGGCGAGTGACTGTAACTAGGCTTATAGGCCGGTTGCTAACGCCATCAAGGGAAACACCCCTTTCACCGACTCAGTCATGAAGGCGCCTACGAAAATCACCCAGGGGTGAGAACACTCGCCCAAAAAGTCATTCGGCAGGGATATTATTGGCCTACCATAATAGTCGACTCGTGGAAGCTTGTCTCGAGTTGTAAAAAGTGCCAGTTCTTCTCACATGTTCCGCGAGCTACTGCCACCGAGCTAACTCCCATGTTGAGCCCCATTCCTTTCGCCTAGTGGGGGTTAGACATACTAGGGCCTCTCCCCCTTGCTTTCGGACAGTGAAAATTTCTTATTATTGCCATCAGCTACTTCACCAAGTGGATCGAGGCAGAGCCCCTAGCAAAGATAGGAGAGGCTAACATAACCGGCTTCATTTGGAAGTCCATCGTGTGCCTGTTCGGAGTTCCTCGATCATTCATCACAGATAATGACACCCAGTTCAGTAGCAAAGGTTCTAAGACTTCTGCGAGGAATGGGGAATCTGACTCAAGTTCACCTCAGTCGCACATCCCAAATGCAACGGGTTCGCCGAAGCCGCCAACAAATGCATCCTCCAGGCCTTGAAAAAGAAAGTTGACAAAGCAGTTGGAAACTAGGTCGAAGAGCTACCTAGCATCTTATGGTCTTACCGCACGACTCATAAGAACTCCACCGGCGAAAGCCCATTCAGATTGGCTTACGGAGCCAAGGCAGTGACCCCTGTGGAAGTCGGCATGCCTACCATTCGTCTACAGCACTTCGACGAAGACTCCAACTCTGCAGGACTGGATCTTATAGATGAGGTTCAAGCCAAAGTGCTGCACAAATAGATTATCAATCAACAATGAGTCGCAAGGTACTACAACAGTAGGGTTCGACCGAGGAGATTTCAAGTCGGCGATCTCGTTCTAAGGAAGGCCGCATTCGACAAGGACACTAAACACAGCAAACTAGTGCCCAATTGGGAAGGACCGTACACCATCCTCGAGGAGATATGACTTGGCACATACCGATTAAGGAGCCCAGATGGGAGGATCTTGCAACATCCCTGAAACATTGACCACCTTAAGAAGTTCTTTTAGTAACCCTGTATTTCAAGTTTTGTTTTTTAAATTCATTATAAATGGATTTGGCAACTAATTATTATGTCCAGTTTGTTTTAAACTATGACAAAAACATCAGAGCAATTGTGATCAATTCACTAAAGCGACTTATCCTTCTTGCCCGAAATGAGTCGTGACATCCTACTCCCTTAGCTGAGTTGAAGTAGTTCCTACTGAGTCGAGTTTAGGTGACCCTTCTTGCTAGGCCGAGTCAAGGAACCCTTCTCGTCACATCGAGTCAAGGAACAATTCTCGCCACGTCGAGTCAAGGAACCCTTCTCGTCACGTCGAGTCAAGAATCCTTCTCGCCCAGACAAGATAGGTGACTCGACTCATTCAGCCAACAAATACGCTCCCTTCACTAAGTCGAGCTAGGATATCCCCACTCGTCGGGCCGAGTCAAGGCACCCGTCCTCCCCTAATGGATTAAAGCAAAAAGCCTAAGACCTAGGCACTCTATATGCCCTAGGCACCCAACCCTTTGGGTTGTCATTTGCTAGGTCACCGCCCACCAAGGCCAACTCCTGAGACTTAGGCACTCTATAAGCCCTAGGCACTCAACCCTATGGGTTGTCATGTGCTAGCTCGCTGCCCACCGAGGCCAACTCCTAAGACCTGGGCACTCTATAAGCCCTAGGCACCCAACCCTATGGGTTGTCATTTGCCTGTTCGCTGCCCGCCGATGCCGACTCTTAAGACCTAGGCACTTTATAAGTCCTAGGCACCCATCCTATGCGTGGTCAAGGACCAAAAGGACCCAGGGGCCACGTAAGCTCCAGACACCTAAGTCAAGAGTCATCATCGCCTATCGCGTTTTGGCCAACACGGCTCCAAGCACACACCTAATGCTAACATTCAATTAAGCAGTCGCAAGCCCAGCCAGATATGAATACTATTTGTTCGCTCGAGATGGAGTTATCAGTTATCCCTCAAAGTGTGATCGTGTTTCATTCTACCTACTCGGCTTTCAGTTATGGATCAAAATCATGACAACAACCAAATATCAATCAGATGCAAAAATGTAACATGGGTAGATAAAATCCGAATGCTCGATAGACAGAAATGCTAAATAAATAGAATTCCATTCAAAAGCCAAAATCAACTTACAAAGGACACAAAAAAGAAGAAGAAAAAGAGTTTTGTTATTAATACACAAGTACACACACATAAGATGGCTGAGAGATGGGGGTCGGCCCAATGACACCCTAGTTGGGGCCGTCGCCTGCGTCCCCATCACCACCATCCTCATCATCATCCTCCTCGTCATCACCTTCATCATCGCTCAGCTGGACTCCTCCCCCTCGGGCCTCAAGATCTTGGAGGATGTGGAGGCAGCTTTGCACCCAAGGAGGGTAGGCGAGAGGAGGAGAAGGTAGAGCCGAGGGAGGGAGTTGGGCCTTCAGGAAGTCACAGTTGGCTTTAATAGCTAGCGACAACTCGACCTTCCCCATAGGGCCATGTCGATAGCCCTCGATGACCTCCCTCTTCCCCTCCTCAGAGGTCACGTACCTGAGTCGGGCCTTGATGGAGTGGGCGTTAATTAGGGTCGCCTGATGAATTGCCCTCATCTCCTCCAGCTCCACCTTCAAGCTTTGCAGAGCAAGCTGGTCTGAGAGGACTCTTTCCTACGCCGCCAGTCTCGCCAGCTTCTCAGCCTCGACCTCCTTCTTCAGGAGCTCGACGCATTTCTCCTGCTTGGTCACCTCCTGTTGAGAGCTCTGGATAGCCGCCCCAAGCTTTGTTGTCTCCTCCTTCAACTTCGCTATGGTGGCCGACTGCTTTAGCTTATGAGCCTCCAAGTTAGCGATGGTAGACTGTTTCATCTCCACCTCATGGTGCCACTTAGCGTCGAGCTTACCCTTCTCGGCCTTGAGAGCCCTGATCCTCCTTTCAGCATCCTCTCGGGACTTCTTCTCTTGAGCCGCCTCCAGCGTGAGCTAGCCATGGGCCTCCGTCACGTGGTCGAACCAGTCGACGAGCTCCTCCCCAATTAGCGCCCCCCAAATGCTATAGCTCTAGAGCGCTAGGTGTAGTCCCCTAGTGGGCACTTCCTTCAGCAAATCCAAGTCCCTGAGAGGGTAAACTGGTCGGCAGCTATGAGTTGGGACCTCCCCGACAACATTAACAAGTCGTCATTCCGAAGGAAGTGGCTGGGGATGAACCTCTCAGCCTCAGAGGGATCCTCCCTAGGAGAGTACCCCCTTCAAGGTCGCCAATGAGCTTGGCCTAGATTTCTTTCCACTTGCCTATCTCGCCAAGCTTGTGGTAGAAGGGTAAGTGGGAGGCGGAACCCTCAGCCATGCGATGGGGAGACGCCATCTCGTCAGCCGTCCTCCCTGCAGCTGACAACTCTTCAGCTGATTTATAAGCTGACTCGAGGAGACGCGCCATAATGGGGCCCTGACCTACTTGAAAATCCAAGTCGGCGGGGGGTGGTCTCCAGCGTCTGCTGCCTAGAGGCGGTCCCACCTCTACCAAGGGAAGGCTCATCTATGGTGGGTACTTCCACTGGCGAGCTAGATGGAGAGACCATCCTCGAGGCTTGTTCCTCGACAAGAACAGAGGCATCCCCCACCATAGCCTCGGCTGAAGCAGGGGCAGCCACCTCAGGCTTGCTCTTAGGGGCGGACTTCTTTGTCATCCTCTTCTTCTTCTCGAGTCCCTCGGACCGGGGAACGCCCAACTGTGATGTCAGCATAGCGGCCATCTTGTCTAGATTCTTGCTCCATAACTTAGCCTCCTTAGCTGACAACGCAGCCCTCGCCCTCTTCATGGGTAGTTAGGGTGCGGCTGGGTTAGCTGACTCCAAAGCCTTCGAGTCCTTGGGCAGTCTAGGGCTAGCTTGAGCTAGGGCAGCCGCTCTCTCCTTGTATGCCTCTGTCGGCTGAATATAAGATAGACCCACCATTCTAAGAGAGGCGGTGTCGAAGAAATTGCTGATGTCCCGAGAACTAGCATAAGAACGAACCCTCTCCAAGTCCTGACGCTCTTTGGCTGAGAGAGGGAGTGGCTTCAGCGCCTCCTTTTCAATATCTGGCCATGAACGGTAAGCTAGGATTGGGTCGGCTCCGAAGACCCAAACGAATCACCCCTTCCAATATTTGTTTGACTCAGGGAACCTCACCAGCTTTTCACCTGAATTGACGAAGAAGTAGTGGGTGTCCTTCCTTGTCGTCTTCAAATTGCCAAGGTGGTTGAAGAGTTGGAGGGTTGGCTCGACCCCCACCCGGTAGCAGATGACCAGGAACACCATCATTATTACGATGGCATTGGGACTAATTGCATAGGAGAAACCCCCAGTCGCTCGCAAATCCTCCTCACAAAGCGGGGAGGGGCAGGTGCAGCCTGTATTCCAAGTGCGCCAAGTACAGCGACGCCTTGTCAGTACCATGCTCAAACACGGCACTATCCTTCTCCGGTAGCGAGAGCTCGAAAGGTGCTGGGATGTCATACCTCTCGGAGAGGGCCTCCAGATCATCGCTCGTCACCTTCGAATGGATGGGGGCTAGAAGGCTTAGCTTATCGATAGGAGCAGAAGAAGAAGTAGCCATTGCAAGGGTTTTCTAAGCTCAAGGAACGAAGAGAGAGTTCTAATGTCAGAGGTTGTGTAAAGAAAACCCGAATGAAGAAGAAGGGGTATTTATAGAATGATGAGGGTTCGCGTGGCAACTTCAGAGCGGTTCACCTGCTTTGGGATCGACGGTCTAGATTAAGGCTGGAATCCAAACCGCCTTTCGAAAATCAAAATGCCACCCATTTCAGTTCCCCACACTCCTCTGCGTAGAAATTGAGGCGCCACTGATAGTTAAAGTACGATGACATCATCTATAGTGACTCAGCTCAATCACATCTCAGAACCTACTAGCCCCGTAGGGCCCAGTTGGCCCCCACAGGCAGCTGCCGCAAGTCGACAACTAAAACAAAAAACTTGAAATAGTTAAGTCTGGGGAAATGACTCCCAGTCGATACGGTGTTCTTTCAGGACGACGTCACCATAAACTTAACATATCAAAAAGGAGGAGAATAAATTTATAAAGAAACTATTAATGCATACCCTGACTCGTCGAGTCGACAAACGCGTTGCTAGCACATCACAGAAAATTGCAGAAAAGACAGGGAAAAGCATGAATGAGAAAAATTGTGCCGTTTATTATCTTATTAGACATTTACACGAGAGTATAAATAGATTACACTTTCCTAGTCTTTAAACCTAAGCTACAGAAGGTCCAAGTCAGCCCTAGGAATCAGAGGCAAGGAGACGTTTGAAGAAGGTGGAGGAATTGACAGAACTTCCTGTCTAGTGCCATCTCTCTTCCTCTCAGTCTGATCCTCACCGACACCCTTCTCGACTCCCCCAGTCGAATCATCTATCGACTGACCGGAGACCACCTCCTGCTCGTCCTCACCTTCGCCTCCTTTAGTGTCGTAACCACCCCCCGCCTTCTCCACGTTGGCGAGAAGGTCTATGTAGTTGGCGATACCTGGAGGATATTGAAGTCGGCCCCTAAGTTCTTGGTGCTCGATGGGTAGTTGTGCCACCATATAATCACCGCCGGCTTTACAGGCTAGCACGACTTCAATTTTCCCCATAGCACTCTGGCAAAACTCCTCAACAATTGTAGGCCGGCTCTTTTCCATAATGACCGATTGATAGTCGGGAGACTCTAGATATGCTGCCTTGCTCTCTGCTAGGCTCAGAGCCTCTTCCAGCTGAGCACACCTCTCTCGGAGCTTTCACTTGGCAACCGACTCCTCCTCTAATTGGGCTTTAGCATGCTGAACAATTTGCTTCTCGATAGCAATTTGCATCACAGCTAAATCTCGCTCCTTTAGTGCCTCACTGATCGAGCTATCGGAGCTAGCCCCTCGACCACCATGTTGAAGTTTTTGCCTAAGCTGCTGAATCTCGGCCGACTTCCTCGAGTCAGAAGCTTTGAGCTTTGCAATCAATTGCTCTTTCACTTCCATTTCCCTACGCCAGTTGTCGAGTTCGGCCTGTTTTGTTAAGAGATCTGCAATGGCTCGATCGAGTTCAGCACTCTCGGCAACATCATGCTCTCCACCTACCTTTCGGAGCTTCTCAAAAGCATGATGGCCCCGTGCCAAGCGATGATATATCTCCTGCTCCACGAGGCATCCCCGAGTTAGATAACTCTGAAGGATAACATGAAGGCCTACGCTGGAAATGGCCTTCAAGAGCTCCTCGTCATTGGGAAGGCTAAACTGCTCCACAACCTTCGCCTGCATATAACGAGACTTGAGCACTGATGAACGGACGTCCATGTGATTAGCGGGGCTATACCAGTGCTCGTCATCAGGCTCCTCCTCGTAACTTCCACTAGGAGGAAGCCTCCCTATCAGCAAGTCCCTCATTTTGGACCAAGCCCCCACTTCTGCTCGACCATGTAATAGGGGGAGGGCCATCCCGCTGGCGTGAAACCCTCCTCTTTACCTCCAACCAGCTCCTTGCCCTGTCGATGGGGCCCTTGCGTATGATGGCTCGAGACGCTCGCTCCAGCTCGGGCTCAACCCTGCCAAGAGTCGACTCCAAGGTGACCCCATGCTTAACTTCAGCGAGTAGGGGAGCGATTTCCATCTCCATTGGGTCAGCTGGGGTTTCACCTAGTCGCCTAGCCCTCCTCGGACCGCAAGAGGTCTTCTTCTGCCACTTCTTGTGGAACCCTGGGATGACACTAGAAGCAGCGCCCCTAGCCGTCTCGTCTCGCTCTAGGATGAATGTAACCCCCTTGGGAACTGCTCCTGTTCGGGGTCGTTTAATCTGTTTTGTTGCCATCGCCGCCTCTGACCCCTCAGAAGATTCTTCAGAGGGAGCCAGCTCAGCAGCAGCCTCCAGGCTTACTAGACCTCCGAATGTTAGGTTGTGAGCCCTCGCCTCATCCTGTGCAGTAGGAGGGACAGACGAGATCCCATGTAGCTAAAGGACCGACTTGTCGAGAAGAAACCCCATCGTGTGTGGTCCGATGTAAGAAACAATTTGTTCTAACTCCTGCCTCTCAGCAGCAGACAAAGGCTTCAGGTCCAGAGCCCCTTTCATGATCTCAGGCCAACTCGAACTGTCGAGATTGGAGTCGTCTCCCTCTACCCTGACGAACTTCTCTTTCCACCCTTTGTTCGATGTAGGAGCGTCAAGAATCACCTTGAACTCTCCAGTCGCCTGGAGATAGTAGTAAGGCGCCTTCGACACCGTCACGCTTACCAAATGACTCAGCACATTTATAGACAGGTTGATGCCCAACCACAAGCAGATGACCACGAAGCCCACCAGCACTCCAACAGAGTTGGGCTTCATCTGCATTGGGGACACCCCCAATGCCTCAAATACTCTCCGTAGGAATGGGTGCAACGGAAGCCGCAATCCACACTCCAGGTGCTTGATGTACAAGGCGGCTTTCCCCTCGCTATGATGATATATCGCCGCAGATCTCGCCGGCGCTGTAGCTTGAACTCCTTCGGGATGTCAAACTTCAAATGCAACGCTCGCATCTGCACTGCAGTCACCTTGGAACGGAAGGCATCCAACTAGCTTAGGCGCTCAGAATCCATGAAAAACAATTCGAGAAGACGCTGGAGAATGGTAAGAAAGATGATCCTGTGAGATGTTAAGTAAAGCTTATTCTCCCTTCGATTCTGCTCATATATAGAGAACCACGAAGAATAAGCCACCCCTCATCCTCCCTCCATTTCCAGTTCAACAGTCAGGATCACTTCTCTCAAGATGTGGAACGTCGGGCGCAGAGAACGAAGCATCAACAGCTTAAAGCTGTTTGCTGACGTCAACCACATCCCATCCCAAGAACCTTCGCAGCCCCCTTCTGAATACGTTCTTCTTGACCAAGACCCGAGATTCTATTTTCACTCTGATCCGATTCAAAGCCGACTCTAAGCGAAAGGGGCTAACTATTATGGTCCTGGATATTTTTTTACTGTTAACCCTTGAATTTCGGGGGGAATTCTAGTGCTTAAGATAAGAAAGTGAACTTAGGCCGTACTAACCAAAATCTCGTGGATGACTCGGAAGTCTATACCAGTCGTCCCCCCAATCCACTACCTTCGTGGACGACGCAAAGGGCAGTACTAGCTGTTCTCTTCGACTCTTTAGTCGACTACCCCGCAGGACAACCTGAAAGTCGAGACCATTCGTCCTCTCACCCGACTACCTTCGAGGACGATGCGAATGGCGGTACTAGCCATTCTCTTCAACTTCCCAATCGACTACCCCCATGGAGCGACTCAGAAGTCGATACTAGTCGTCCCCCTAGTCAACTACCTTAATGGACGACGCGAATGGCAGTGTTAGCTGGTCTCAAGGATGGCACATTGCTCCCCACTCGACCGACTCAGGCTCTCGTCCCCAGACGATGGCTGTACGAAGTTTGGGTCTGACAACACGTCGATATCGCATTAAACACGTGATTAGTGCCTTGATTCCCCCATCACACACGGTAATTAAGGCACCTCGAACCTCTCTGGCTACGTGTATAACTAATCCCATCCCCATTAATGCCGAGAGAGCAATGCTAACTCCCGCGCCAATCTACAATTGACACCTGTCAAGGCTGTCCGGCGCAACCTCCACTACCTATTCCTGTCCAATTATCGAGTCAGCACACGTAAGAATAGGGCTGACTTACTCTTTAGCACAACACCAGCCAGAGTGACCAAAGTACCCTCCGACTCTTATACAAATAGAGAACTGAATAACAAGTAAGGAAGCAACCCTAACCAAGAGAGCTCCCTCTCAGATAATATCTTTACTTTCTCTCTTTCCTCAAAGAACCCACACTAACTTGATCGTCGGAGGGACCACCGGAGATCCCAACTCCGCCCTTTTTCACACGTTCCCCTTAGGAGCAGGAGAGACTACCGACAAACAGAACCCCCAGGCATTAGGAGAGGAAGCAGACCCCACTCTCCTAAACTCTAATCTAACAAAGATTAGT
>JBAKGM010000365.1:27577752-27590452 GCA_037177215.1 Asparagus racemosus | reverse complement strand
GCCATTTTATTAAGACAACTTGGAGTCAATTGACCACGTTGTATGCTACAATTTTGTCCTTTATTTTATGACGAAGACCTTGACTTATTATAAATTTATAAATTTTTTCACATAAGTGGATTTCTTGTACAGAGTGTGAACTTGTAGCAGGTGGCTTCAGTTTTCAGATTACGAATCCGTATGAAATATTTATTTAGTTATTTAATATTATTAACAACTTGACTTGCATGAATGAACAACCATGTGAACAACAGTCTCATTAATCAAAGTAATTAAAGAAAGATTATATTAAACTAATAACGCCTACATAATTAAATTATAATAAATTAGCTTACATGGGTCCCACATATCAAGGACTGGGGCCACTGGGCGCACCTCTGGGTACAAATAAAACAGTTGTTTAGAAGCCGCATTAGTGTAGTGTTGGCAACTGTGGGGACCACATCCCTTGGCCGTACAACTTTTAGTTGATAACATCAAACTGTTGCTTGATATTTTTGATAAAATCCCTAGATAAACTAAAATACCGATTACATTTTGAGTAGAATTATTTCCAAATAAGAAATCTACTAAACTTTGACATAAAGAACCAACTTCTGTTAATTAGTGTTCTACAAACGAGTAGCGGAAGTTAATAACTAAAAAAATGTTAGCAATAGCAAAAAATAAAGATACAAATTTATTCAATTGTATTTGTCCTCGCTTTCAAGCTGGCTTTTCCAAATCGATTTATTTGATAGCATCCAAAATAAGCTAGTTTTTAGGTCTCACTCAAAAGACATTGAGCGTTCTCTAACTTTTAAAAAACTAGTTTATAAGCTCATTTAAATAAGTTAAAGTTGATCAATAAAATGACCATTCTGCCCATATAATATTTATAAAATTATCATCAAAATATAACATAGTTATAAACTTCTAAAAAATAAGCTCCCCCAAATGTCCTCTACATATTGTTTTGAGGGGAGCTTCCAGTTGTATCCTTCAATTAAATTTAACAACTCAAAACCCATGAACTTATTAAAAACTCAAAAGCCACAAACATTACACGTTCCTATGATCAAAATCCCCCTTATTCATTTCTCAGCTTTCACAGCGATCATTTTCGAGCTTTTCCCACATTTTGAGAGTTATGTTGATAATCAAGAGTGTTGGGTTAAAAGTTAACCCCATAGTAGCTTCAAAGATATAATCAAAGAGCTAATGGAAGGGTGAGTTTGCAAGACCCCTTAAAATATAAGGGTGTGTTTGTCAACTCTCTAAAATTGGGCCATGTTTGACCCTGGTCCAGTTTTAGGCTATTTTGTTGACCGTAAAAATTGGTCCCGAAGTGAACCAGTTTACTTTAGTTCATTTTTAGCCTCTAAGCTGGTTTAGTTGCAGACCAGGGGTGTGGGTTTGCCCACAACTAAACTAGTTCTTTTTAAAACCAGTTCGAAGAACAAGTGTGCTCCAATTTCAGTGAGTTGCCAAACACATCATAATTTCATGATCAATTCAAATAGTTGAGGGTGTAATATGAAATATTGAAGATGGCAGGGCACTAATATGAAAACAGCTCTTAATAGTATGCAGTTGGATCCGAAACCCGTTAAAGGGCGTGGGGGGTGTGGTCACTGCCCAGTACTGTATCAGTGTATCTTGGGCAACGGGCAGCTGCAACGCCCTGCTGCAGCCTCTGCACACAAACGCGAGCTCTCTCTCTCTGTCAGTAGTACAGAGAGAAAAAAAAAGTGATTTTTTTTTTTTTTTTCTAACATAATTCAAAAAGAAGAGAGAGGCGTGGGAAAAAGTGGATAAAAGTCTGCTCGAATCTTCAGCTGATCTCGCTTCCTGGTTCGGTCTTGGATTCTGATCCTGTTGGTGGTCTTTTGGAGCGAAATGGTGGAGTTTTGGGGCTCTTTTAGGGTTAGGGTTTGGTCGAAGATTCCTCTGCTGTTGTGATGTTTGCGGTAATGGAGATGGATTACTTGGCGCCGTCGTGGTTTCTTTGTCTGATTCTGGTGGTACATCCGCTGGCCAGGGTTTTGGCCAACATGGAAGGTAAGATTAGGGTTTAATCTTGATTTTTAGCTGATAAAAGTTCATGGAGACTTGAGTATCAGTCTAATCGATTATTTTTTTGCTTTTTTTTTTGTGAATGGGGGTTATGATGATTTTATTTGTTTGAGGAACTGGAAGGAAAAAAAAAAGTTTGAAATTTTCTCAGAGTTTTGAGATGGATTTTAAGCTTTTTCTTTCCATTTAATATATCTGTTTGGTGTCTTATGAGTTATGAGAGTGCTAAAAATGTTTATTGAGGCTTAGAATGAGAGAGAGAGAGAGAGTGTGTGTGTGTAAATAAATTTGTATAAAGGGTTACATTGAGTAAAAATAACAAAAACATCGCCATGGTGGCAGCTGTAACTATGCGGCTTGAATATGTAACTAATTTGTTTTAGCTTATTTCAAGGATGACATTGAGTTAAAAGAACCAAATATAGTCTTAAAATGAGCAACTAATTTAGTTTAAACTTAATTTGAAAGATTACACTGAGGGAAAATAACGAAGTATAGTCTAACATTGGTATCTTCGCGACTGTAACAGTTACTAGTACTGTTCCATCTAGCTCCATAATTGGTGTTTTGACTTTGTTTTCATCTCACATATCAAATTTCTGGTTTGACATGGTGTATCTCTGTGAGGACATGATGCATTTATTGGGCTTTTCATTCATACTGAGGCCCCTAATGGGAAAGCCGTGCACTAGACAAATAGTCTAGACACTTAAAGTTTTACAGGTTTTGAGATTTTATGATTCTCGTCCTCTGTCTAAACAATGTCTTGCAAGTCATATATTTCTTTCTTGTTTAGTTGTATTCTCAGGCGTACTTTAGATGAGAATTTCTATTGTTAATTGCATTTAGCTCATTTTTTGAATCATTAATTATGCAAAGTATGATGCATTGAGATGTTGTGCGCCTGAAGTTTATATACTCATGTTTTTTTCCCTATGCACCAGATTGTGTCAAATGAAACTACAAGAGAAATGCACCCGGAATAGCCTATCTAAAAGTTTTTCTTTTTTTATTTCTGTTTTCCCTTTTGTGTGTGTTTTGGGGTGGGGAGTTTCCTTTTGTTCTTCATTGGGTGTTGCAATAAATTGGAAACATGGACGCAAAGTGTAGTATGACTATTAAGCTTCTGCATGTATTGTAGTTGTCACACTTATTTTTTGAGCTTAACTAATTTACTTTTGACCTTTGCATCTTTCCGTCAACAGGTGATGCACTCCATAGTTTGCAAGCGAACTTAAAAGATCCTAACAATGTTCTGCAAAGTTGGGATCCAACTCTTGTCAACCCATGCACATGGTTCCATGTTACATGCAATGGTGACAATAGTGTTGTTAGAGTGTAAGCAGATAGCTCTTGCAAATTGTACACTGAATTTCATTTTTCCCTGTTGAATCCAATGATGGACACCATGCAAATTTTTTTTCAGTGATCTTGGAAATGCAAATTTATCTGGACAACTGGTCCCCCAGCTTGGTCAACTGAAAAATCTGCAGTACCTGTAAGTTCATTTCCTCTAGTTGATAGATGGAATTGCTTTTTTGTAGAAACATTGATTTCCCTGGTAGCACCTTAGAAAATATAAACAAACTATTGACATTCACCTTTCATATCCTTGCTAAGTCATACAATTCTAGCTGCATGTTGAGAGACTGTGCATAATGTTTTTCAGTTTGTAAGAGTGCCTCTGCAGTCTTGTTTTTGACTTGAGATGTTGCATAAATCAGTGACATAGTCCATGGATATATCTAATTCTTTATATATATTATCTTGCCAACATGTTGAAGTTAGATTTCATAGGGATTTCTATAACAAACTAAAATCATGTATAATTCTTCCAAAATTAAATTTTGTTCGCATTCAATGAGCATTACATAAATCGTTATCCATATCATTGTCTTCTTCTTCTTCTTCTTATCTTGAAGAAGATTGCATAGAAATCTCTATGAAGAAATGAGAATCATGCTTAATTCTTCTCATTAATGGAATGTTATCATGCAACATTTATAATACTCGAAATGAACCTTAGTTGTCCTAATATTTCCTGTTAAAGACTACTTAGGGAGCTCTTCTAGTGACCGCAACCAGTCTTATTAATGACACAACATTGCCTCTGGGACCTAAAAGTAGTATAAAGAAACAGATTAAGATATGCTTGCAGAACTAGAACCAACCTTTATAAAATGGAAGCTAAGTCTAATATTTTAAGTAAAGGTTCATCTTAAGGCAATGGTTTGCTAAATCGACATACAATCCCGAGGGAATCCCAGAAAATACATCTGCATCAAAAACTTTTAAAAAACAAATAGAGTATAAACCTAAGGAAGTTGCCTAAACTACATGACTTTTGTGCATTGAGATTCTTGTGCTAGTTGTGTTATGTTGTCTTTAAATTAACTTACAGAGAATATTGTGGAATGCCATCTTTGCATCCTGAAACTCATGATGGGTGCGATTTATTTATTACACGTTATCATGTATTTCAGTTCTCAAATAGAAGGTACTTTCACAGGGACCTGAAAAAAATAATTATCAACTCTTCCTGGAGACTTCCATGACATAACTTTTCGTCATGGCCATTTTAGAAGATGCATTATCATTTTTCTATTATTGGACCTAATTTTTTGCTTAATCCATGACTATACCTTTTTCCAGTTATGGATGACCTCTGACACCTTCCTTCTATTCCTACATTTGCTTCTGTGTACAATTAACTCTTCAGTATGAAGTGGACAAGTCTAGACAATACCGTGAGCTCAGGATACCTCTCAGTTGCTGTATGATGTTTTTATTCCTCATATACACTGTTGACATACTTTTACTTTAACCATTTATTGTGTTACTTTTCTTTTTAAGATAACTTATTGAAGAGTACACTGATTTGCAGTATAATATTTGTGATCCTTGCATTTTTTGCTGATGAATTTAGTTTGAAATTTAACACATATTTTTCTTAAATTTAGAAAATTTAATTCCTAATCTCCAGCCTCAGTTGGAATTCTGTTCTGCCAGTATATCTTATGCAGATTATTTTACTATGTCATATTTAATAACAGGGAGCTTTATAGCAACAACATTGGTGGGTCAATTCCAAACGACCTGGGGAATCTGAAAAATCTTGTAAGCTTGGATCTTTACTTAAATAGTTTTACTGGAGGAATACCTGACACGTTGGGGAATCTATCGAAACTACGATTTCTGTAAGAACTTCATCCTCTGTGACACTTCTATATGTTCTAAAATTTTATAATCCCAGATAAGAGACAGTTGTCTCACAGTCATACAGTATAAGGGAAGAGATAAAAATAATCTAATTTGGGTTATACTTGTATGCAAAAAATCTTATAAGCTTCCATATGGATGAGGTTTTAGAATGTTCAGGAAGTAAATCATTAGGCGAATCCAGAGGGTTGAGTCTTTGCAATTCAGTCTCGGAAGGTCAATGGTATCACATTGCCTTCCACTGAAATGAACTTTGTTGTGTTAATACTTTCTCATTTTCTTCTCTCTGGGGAAAAAATATCATTAAGATGTCATTGATGGGCTGTCATTTTAATTTTCTTTAATTCACTTGCATCCATGTTCAAGTTACAGTCTGTAACATAATTTTTCTTTCTACAAAATTGTGGAAGGATAGACGGCTTAACAACAACAGCTTGACAGGCTCGATTCCGAAATCTTTAACCAATATCAACACTCTCCAAGTTCTGTAAGTTGCTTTCTAATTTACATAATGCAATGATTTTCATTGTTTTTTTAAAACTTTTGTAAGTTTATTTATCGTGATGCAAACATTTTATCAAGAAGTGATATATGTGCAGAGATCTATCAAACAACAATCTGTCAGGAGAAGTTCCATCTACTGGCTCCTTCTCATTATTTACTCCTATAAGGTGTGCCACCAAAATTTGTTTCTTAACATTTTTAGTTTTTTTATTGATTATTTATCATATAAATGCAACTTTCCAGTTTTGCAAATAATCCTCTACTATGTGGTCCGGGGACGACAAAGCGATGTCCGGGTGCTCCTCCATTTTCTCCACCACCTCCTTTTAACCCACCAGCACCTCTTTCACCTCAAGGTGATAGTTTACATTCAGATCTCATATCATGTGTATTCATTTTATACATACATATCAAACTTCTCACTGACAAATTTTGGAAGGTTGTTTGCTTGTACTTATTACACGGTCAATTTTTTCTTTTGCAGAGTAAGGTTTTAATTAAAAACTATATGCTGTCAGAACTGTGTGGTTTCCTATTAAGGGAATTCTACACTATAGTTTTGATGATAAGTGTTCCAATTTTTGTCCCAGGATGTACCTTTGTCAAGTTTTAGGAGATTTTGGGTTAGTATTTAGCTTAGTTAAATGCTTCAGGTTACTTGTACTGAAGGCGCCTAGGATATAAAGTGGCTACTACTTGAGCCAGTTCTTTTCTGATAATTCTCAAACTATATGAATGAATATGTAAGCAATACTATGTTTCATGCATTTTAGTTTTTAACTTATTCTAAAACATAAGTAGATTGCAGAATTCAGAAGAAAATATTGTAAGCCAGTCAATTTAGCTCTGTAACTTTAATCTCCGCAGGAGGTGCTCCTAGCACCGGCACAATTGCTGGGGGAGTTTCTGCAGGCGCTGCTTTGCTGTTTGCTGCACCAGCAATTGGGTTTGCTTGGTGGCGACGCCGTAAACCCCAAGAATACTTCTTTGATGTACCTGGTTAGTGTTTGAGTAAGTATGTTCAACATAAAGATTTGATATAGTAACTTCTAAGTTTCCTTGTGCAGCTGAGGAAGACCCAGAAGTTCATTTAGGTCAGCTCAAAAGGTTTTCCTTGCGAGAACTTCAAGTTGCAACTGATGGCTTTAACCATAAGAACATTTTGGGCAAGGGTGGATTTGGAAAGGTTTACAAAGGGCGACTAGCAGACGGTTCCTTGGTAGCAGTAAAGAGACTAAAAGAAGAGCGCACGCCAGGTGGAGAACTCCAATTTCAGACAGAAGTTGAAATGATTAGCATGGCTGTGCATCGGAACCTGTTACGTCTTCGTGGATTTTGTATGACACCCACTGAGCGGTTGTTAGTCTATCCTTACATGGCTAACGGGAGTGTGGCGTCATGCTTAAGAGGTACTACTTATCAATGTAGTATCATATAGTTATAGAGCTGCATACCGGGTGGATTAAATATGGTTAGAAGCATATTTCTAATGCACAGTCTGGCCTTTGGTGTCCCAATTGTTGCCCAACTAGCCAACCTTTTGTTCAGGATTGACCACCTGATCTATCAAATGCTTGAAATTAGTTGGTTTATGTTGAATCCTTTATTTAGTTGCACATAAATGTTAGGTGCTTTTTTGTTTGGTTTGTGTGATCAAATCAAGTTCTTGCATTGTTTAAGTACGATCAAATCCTGCCTTATGTTAACTTTGGTCTTGGACCTTGTTGGGCCCAGTTTGATCTATTCTCAAGTTGAAACTCTAAATCATCATATACAAGAACCTGAGTGCATCTGTGAGATCTCCATCTGATTTCGTTCTCTTCAAGGAGAATATTTCTGGATTGAAAAGATTGAATGAATTCATATAGTCATCTGTCAAGCTATGATATTTCGGATTAACTTAGAAGTTCCTAACAGAAACTGATGTGCGTTATTTTATTATCTGGATTGTAATTGCTTATAGTATGTTTACTTATGAAATTGCACGTCTTTGTATTATTGATTGAATGTGCTCTCAAACTATATTGTGTTGGTTGCTGTAGAACGCCCACCGGCAGAACTACCACTGGAATGGTCTACTCGTAGGCGAATTGCATTGGGATCTGCACGCGGACTGTCTTATTTGCATGACCATTGTGATCCAAGGATTATTCATCGCGATGTGAAAGCTGCAAATATCTTATTGGATGAAGAGTTTGAGGCAGTGGTTGGGGACTTTGGCTTGGCAAAACTAATGGACTACAAGGATACTCATGTATATACTGCTGTCAGAGGAACAATTGGACACATTGCTCCAGAGTACTTATCCACAGGAAAGTCTTCAGAGAAGACAGATGTTTTTGGGTATGGAATCATGCTTCTGGAGCTCATTACTGGACAAAGGGCTTTTGATCTTGGTCGGCTTGCAAAAGATGATGATGTCATGTTGCTTGATTGGGTAATGCCATGTTCTTTTAGTTTCTAATTTTCTTTGAGCACTTTAAATATATTTTCTTTTTTTGTTTGCATTTTTATATCATAAATGTAGGGGGCTTTGTTTTTCCATTATATTTTGCTATTTTTGGATGGAGATTTTTGACAGATTGGGTTAATTACTTTGGTAGAGGAGTATAATATCATCAACAGCAGTAAAGGTTTGGGCATCGATTGCATCAATGATTTGGTAGCTAACTTCCAGTTAGGTTTGTAAGTTACTAACCATTGTCAGTTGTTTCTTCTAATTGATATGCCACCTTGCAACACAGAGTTTTGGTTCCCAAGGGTTCCATCATATATGCCATCATCTGAACTAGCTCATATGAATTTAAAGTTTGTACTTTGGAATTTTGTTTCTTTTAAGATATTCCTTATTGTGCTACTTTATGCTTCTATAAAATGCATATTGGGCGAGTTTCATAACCTGTGCTGAAACTCCTGTGATAAGCAGTTGATATGATAACTACCAGTGGGTTATTGTGCGTACACTTGGGTATTTCTCCTTTTATTTGGGAAGTTTACATACTTTGAAAATGCATGCAAAGTTATTTTTAAATCGTATCAAAGATTTCTATTGAAATGCAAGTATCAAGATTCATTGACCTACATATGAAAAAGATTCATGGAGCCATAAACTGGAACTACAAACTGAAAGCAAGGGGAATGGGGAAATATGGATGTAATAAACTTTGGTATGTAAGCTGGCAGTTGCCATAATTTGATACCGTCTAGGTCACCTTTGATGGGTCAAGCATGCGAACTTTCGCAAGCGGGTGTCGGTTTTTGTTACTAGGAACCATTATGATAAATTAATTCTTGGACCTGTCTTTTGTGGCGACCACAGAATTAATTGCATCTTAGTTTGGTTATAATCTATATATTACCATCAAGAAGCTTAACCCCCACAAGCTTTGGGTGGAAGGATACTCCTTTTGCGCCATCCTTCCAACTTCAAAAGCCAGTCTCCTTGATTATGAACCACTGCTCCGAGAATGTGAACAGATGCTTTCCATCTTTCTGCAATGGTTTAGAGTCAATCTGCTGAGTTTGTTGCCAATGATTGGCAAATAGTGGATGTCATGTGAGCGCTGCATTTACTGTGAACTTCCCCCTTCATTAGTTCAAATGGCTAGGGAGGATTTAGCTACATGCTAAATTAGAATGTAATCCCCTGTTACAATGATGTATAAGCAAAAAAAGATAAATGGTATTGATATGACATAGATTCTTTAATGGCATCAAATGGCAATTTTATTATTATTATTAATAATTAAAAGTAATAGTTTCTACAAGTTGAGGATCTGTACGCTAGTTCTGGAATTTAACTTCTACCATCCTATCTTTGTCCTCATCAGGTTAAAGGTCTTCTGAAAGAGAAAAAGCTTGCGACTTTGATTGATCCTGAACTACAAAGCAATTATATAGAGGCTGAGGTAGAGTCTCTCATTCAGATTGCCCTTCTCTGCACTCAAGGCTCACCAATGGAGCGTCCGAAAATGTCGGAGGTGGTGAGAATGCTCGAAGGAGATGGCCTTGCCGAGAGGTGGGAGGAATGGCAGAAAGTGGAAGTAGTTCGTCAAGAAGTGGAGATGGCCCCTCATTGCAATTCTGAATGGATTCTTGATTCCACTGATAACCTTCACGCAGTTGAATTATCTGGTCCAAGGTGACAGTGTCCGTTCAACAAGGCTGAAGTGGAAGTTTTTAGTGTGCATGTGAATCTATCTCTGGCGTTATTGTCTCAATTTCATCTGCGGAAATTTGCCGATCATATTTATCCCTCTACTTTATAGCAAGTTGTATCATTGTCGGTATCCTTCAAGCAGGATATGTAAAATTTCATTGTTCTGTGAGAAGGGCTGAAAGTGTTTTGCAGTCTTTACTGCCCTAACCATTCCTCTGATAACTCCAGCATTTCTAATTGCACGTTGATTTAGGGAATTCATGTAGTATGAATGTTTCTGACATCTGACAAGCTTGTTCATAACAGCAAAAAAAAAAAAACAAAGGAATGTGTTGATTTTTGTATGAATTTGGATCAGTTGCTTGTTAATTCGCTACACCATCCTGTATGTACTTTCTCTGTGTACTTGCGTTCTTTCACAAGCGCCGCGTCATTGGGTAACCAGCTTCACAACAGGTAAATGCTTACATTTGTATGGTTCTTTACTCTCGTTCATAAGATGCTGGTGCTCATGGTTTATTATCTGGAGATTGACGGTTTGAATAGAGATCTTGTATTAGATCTTTGAGTGGATCCTTGCTGCTAAACCCTTTATCAAACCGTACACGTCAACTTTGGAGTTTCCAATTGAATTCACAACAGACAGCGAGCGAAAAGGAAATCGCTAATGCTGTTGGATGTTCAAGCTCCCTTCTTCCTTCTCATCCTGTCACCATGATCTCCTCCTCCGAGCTCTGCAACCCCTTTGCCTCTTCAGAAAAAGCGAAGTTCTCCCAGCAATCCAATTCTAGGTTAGGCTCTACAGATCGCCTCATCAGGCTCGTCAAGCAGAAGAGTAACTTTCTTGCGAGAAACGTTGACAAGACTTTCAAGCCCAATATCTCCTTTCTTCGTGGCATCTCCGATGATAAGATCAGAATGGTGGCTCGCCATAGGCCTAGGTTCATAACCCAGAGCCCACAATCTTTGATTGCAGCTGCTGCCCGAGTTGAGAAGGAGATTGGTATTGCCCTATTCCCATGAAAATAGGCAATCTTGAGACCATGAAGAAATGTGGGTGATCAGAGGCTGACTTTCATTCAGCGTCATGCAAGGGCCCATGCTTCTTGACATCATCCAAGAAAATGCTCGCTAAGAACAGGGGCGGATACAAGTGGTGTCCGGGGTGGGCAGCTGCATCCCTAGGGATCTTTCTTTTTGTAGATCATGTTGAGAGCTTTCTGAAAACATATTATAATAGTGATTCCAATAACTGAGTCAAAAGTTATGGGCCGTGTAAATTTCAGTTTCTGCGCACGTTTCTAACCTGCTGCTAATTGTTTTGACATTGTCTTATTAAAACATTCATATCACAAGTTATACATCTCTGAATTGAGTTCAATTTATTTTTGTAAATAGATATTTGTAGTCCGCCCCCGCATGAAAATTTTTCTGGATCCGCCACTGGCTAAGAAGATGGGGTTCTTATGTTGTCCGATACCCTTCGCTGTTGATGTACAGCTCAGAGAAAAGATTGATTCCACGGCATAATGCGATAAAGGTTTTAAGGTCGAGAGGATTGCTTACTAGGGAGCTTATGCTTGCCACTATCATGATTTATTCAGAAAATGTGTTTGTGGACAAATTTGTTGTCCCACATAAGCACGAGGTTCCTGAGCTTCTGGATATTTATGGGGATGGGCGCTGAAAATGAGCTGCCCGAGAGTTCTTTGCTTTCGCTGTGCAATCAAGGTGTTGTTGCTGATTTTGGAGCTTAAATTTCCGATTAGCAATTAGCCTTATGTACATGATGATTTAGTCAGGAGACAAATTAAGTGGTCATTCCCTTGCTCTTACAGGGAATTTTATTTAAAATTTTTCAGTCTTCAATAATTCTTGCTGTATACTGGGACTATGTATAGGCTTACGTAGATGTGCAATTGAATTCTTATTTTCCAATCTTAGATTTAGCATAGAAGGGATCTTGTTGGATTTTAATTATCAACATCTTTCTTAAACGAAAGGAAATTAAGAAAAGGCATAATATGTAATGCAAGTTCTCTTGTTAATATGAAACCTTTTTTTTTTCTGTTCAATCCTGCCAGAAGTCTTCCTTTGCCTATCATATCTTTCTTAGCTTTTATTTTTTTTAAAATACAACATAACTAGTCATATGCTTTTTGGACATATGTTTTATATTTGACACACTTCTTTATTGATATTACATGTTTGAGATATACATTTACTTTCATATATACACCACAGATTATAAAGGACAACACTATAAAATATTAACACGTATAAAGCTAAGTTTAAATGTCTTACTTTTTGTAAAAAGTTGAAGAACCAAGTCATATTCTTTTTGCAGTCATAAAAATGTATGGTAGGTTAGAAAATTAGCATGCATGTAATTATTATATGTTTTAATTAGAAATAATTGTTTTAGGCTCTTGCAAGCATGAAAATTGTATGTAGACAAATCAAGTCTCTTTATTATTATAATCATTATAATATATATTCATATATCATGTTGTCTTGTCTCCATGTCCTACTTTTTGAAGGAGGAGTTTTTTTTATAAAATAGCCCATTTTTGCTAAATAATTAGCAAAACAGACCGTTTTGTTAACTATTTAGCAAAACCGACCTCTTTTTGGCCAATAGACCAAAAAGAGGTCGGTTTCACTAAGAAGACATTTAAAAACATACGGGACTACTAGTCCCGTATGTTTAATAGCCAATTACTGGCCAGTAATTGGACTCAGAAAACCCACGGGACTAGTAGT
>JBAKGM010000365.1:27546100-27562227 GCA_037177215.1 Asparagus racemosus | reverse complement strand
ACAATTATTAGTGGTGTATTTATTTATATAAAATGGATTATAAGGGTATTAAATTGTAATTAAAATGTGATTATCAGTCGCATCGTCGGATGGGTTGTCGATTGTCAACCCGCTGTCACGAGTCTCGTTCGGGTACTGATAATCATTTTTCAGTGCCTACAATGATCTACAACATGGGAGTCAGTATGTTTAGACTTTGCCAAAACATCATCCACATATGCCTCCATGTTGTGACTTCATTGTTTTTTGAAGATTTTGTTGATCAGCCTAGTAGGTTGCTCCTACATTCTTGAGACCAAAGGGCATTACTTTATAGCAATAAGTACCCCTGATCTATGATGAAAGAGGTCTTCTCTTCGTCATGCTTTGCCATCTTTATTTGGTTATAACCTAAAAAGGTATCTATAAAGCTGAGCATTTCGTGGTCAGTGCTCCCATCAACAATTGGTCAATCCGAGGAAGGGGAAAACTATCACTAGGGCAGGCCTTGTTGAGGTTGGTGAAATTGACGGGCATCCTCCATTTGTCATTGACTTTCTTGACTAGCACCACATTTGTCAGCCATTCTAGATACTAGCATTCCCAGATATACCTCGCTTTTAGCAGTCGATCAACTTCTTTTGTAGCCATCTGTTGCCTTTCTGGCCTGAGATGCCTCCTCTACTATCTTACCCATTTGCAGTGTCAGTAGATGCATAGCTCGTGAACTATCACTTTTGGGGCTATCCTTAGCATGTCTTCAAGTCCCCAAGCAAAAATATCTGCATTTTCCCAAAGGAACTTGATGATTTCTCCTCACTATTGTTCGACTAGCCCCAACTCAATTTGAACTTTCTAGGTTTCGTCAGTGCCGAGCAGAATTTCTTCTAATTTATCAACAGAGGTCATTTGCTCCCTATCTTCATCCCTTTGCATGTAGGCTTGGGACTTCTCAATTAGCAAGGTTTCTGAGGTCCCCTTACCTTTCATGGAGAGCAGGTAACATGACCTAGCCTCACGCTGGTTAATCCACACAAGGCTGACCCTTTCTAGGGTTGGGAACTTCACCATCTAGTGATTGGTGGAAGGGATAGCTTAGAGGTCATTGAGGGAGGTTCTCCCAAGTATGATATTGTAAGTCGACTCTACATCCATCATAATGAACTAGAGTCAAAGCATGGACTGACAGGGGTAACCACCAATGATCATCGATAGGGCGATCAACCCTTTTGGTCGAACTGAATGCCTAGAGAAGTCTACCAGAGGACTCAGACATGGTCGCAGTTTTGATCTGTCAATCTTTATTTGGTTGAATGCATCCATGAACAAGACATCAGCTAAGCTTCCCTTGTCCACCATGATCCTCTTGACTCAAAATCAATTGATTTGTGTGGAAATGACGATAGGGTCATCGTAAGGTGTCATCATGCCCTTCAAATCTACATTGCGAAAGATGATGGATTGATCCACCTTGAGCTTCTTCTTGCACAGGTTCACGTTGAGGGTTCATCAAGCATACTTCTTTCGAGCATTGTTCGACATCCTCCCTGTTGCTGGGCAACCATTGATAGTGTTGATGGTGCCTCTATCACCGGCTTCTCTTGGTTGATTCTTTTGCTGATTCAGGCAAGGCGATCTTGATCTCCTCCTCTATGGCCTATCCGAGTTTGGCCCTCCATATTGTGGTTGTCGAGGTATTTCTTTTGTAGCCCTCTCTTGATGAGGTCTTTGATGTCTCTCTGTAGAATTTTACAGTCATTGGTGCCGTGGTTGTGTCCCTATGGTAACGATACGATTGTCGAGAGTCTTTCTTGTAGGGATTTGAGGTCATGCGAGGGAGAGGTTTGATGAGATGTCCCTCCCGCTAGATCTGATGCAGTACCTATGAGAGGGGAGTGTTGAGGGGGTGAACGATGGTCCACTTGTTTCATCCCTTCTCTGGTCTCTTTTATCAGTAGCTTGGCTAGATCTGAATTTGGACTCGAGTAGGTTGGCTCAATCTTCTTGCTCCTAGAAGACTAATCTCTGAAAGCTTCTTTTAGGGCCACTTTCTTATAGAGGTGACTGTCTTACGCATCCATGTGTGACCAAGCGTTGACCATGAGCTGGTCAAAATTGATTAGGGGTTCATGATGAGTGAGTTGGATAGTTTCTTGTTTGCCGGACTTGAGATTATTGCCGCCACAGTCACAATATTGCTTGGGTCTTCTACCTCTAGTTATTTGGTTTGGAATCTCTTGAAGTATTCTCTCAGAGTCTCACTGAGATTTTGCCTACAACAAGAGAGCGGAGGGTGTCGTCTTCTCTTTGTGCTCTAAGAAGTAGTGGACAAACTTCTGGATGAGCTGCTCATAGTTGTGGATGGACTTTATCTGTAGAGTGTTCCACCACATCTTGGCATATGACCAGATATGTCATATGCTGCATGCACATTAAGTCAGAGAAATTTTGTGGATGCTTAGTTGGTTGCCTTCACCCTTGCATTTATGAATGTGTGGCATTTTGAAGTTAGGGCAATAAGCATTCAAGATTTCATCTGAGAGGGGAGTGTTTCCTCTGATGATGTCGGCCATCATGTTGAATGTCCTAACATAACCAGAAGTTTGGTTGGTCACAGAAGGGTCTACCCAGACCCCCGGGGTGTGGGTCGTTAGGTACATCTCATACTTTGCAATGCGCCCATGTGGCTTGACTAGGATCGTGGCTTGAGCTTTCGCTTGTCACGTTCTGGTGTTGATGAGTTTGCCGGGATCGATAGCAAAGCAGGCTTGATGTTATAATAGTTGTGGGGTGGTCTCACTAACCTGTTCTTCATCTTCCTTCTATCAGAGTTGTCCCTTGGGGAAAGGGGTGATAGGTGACGCAGGAGGCTAAAAAGGAAGAACACGGCTGAGAACCTCGTTCACAAATGAAGCAAATTGCTGTTGAAGTGATCGTGCTAACCTCTAGGAGGCTTCATCTGACTAGGTCAGAATAACATAGCCAGAATTAGAAGACTCTCCAGGAGTGTGCAAGCTAGGGACGTAAGGGCGATTAGGATCAATCATTCTCTCAAGAGAAGAAGTGGGCCCTATAGTGGGTGTCAAACTGTTTATGTTAGGAAGTTAATTTGTGATTGGGAGCATATTTATAGAAGTTTAGTCCCTTAATTTTCTCTAATGGCTGATAAACTTTGGGAAGCAGATCCTTACACAAGTAGTAGATGTTAGAGGTCTAGAGGAGATTTCCCCCACCTTGCCCTCCGACTCTCAAGTCAATGATGGATAAAGTAAGGTGAAGCGAGGATGTAGAATCTAGTCTAGGCTTTCTTTATCAGGCACACCCTAATATAGTTGAAATAATCACTATTTGTAGAGGATTCGCCGGGGGGATGGGTGGGGCACATTGGTAATCTGACCTAACCAACAGAGCAGGTGTTCTGCCTCTACTTTACAAGTGTCAGCGCCCTATTGGGTGGATCTGAAGGGTCGCTCTCCTTGCATTTAATGTAATAGTGATGGAATGGCGAAAGTACAGACGATGTTCGAGGAGTCATTATGATACCTAGTCGTGCATTTAATGCTACGACAATTGGCCGATGGAGCATGGGTGCCTACTGGCCATGCATTTAATGCGAACAGCATTGATGAGTTTGATAGGTCACTCTCTGCTTTGGGATGTTCCCTAGTCCGACCAAAAGTCGCCATTCATCTAGGACTCAGACTTCTTTAATGGGTTCTGACTTGAAGACACCTTTCATTTAAGACTTGGTTTACTAGAAAGGTTGGTTGAGCTAGGTTTATATCCGGGTCAGGCCTTTTGGTCACATGTCTCAGCCCGTTAATTTAACACGTGGTCAATTTTTAAGGGCTTGTTAAGCTTAGTGATTTTCAAGGTATAACAATGATTAATAGTGGGTTTCTTTCTGTTTAGCTCATTATTCTTCTATTAAATCTCTAAACAACAAAAAACAAGAAACAAGAAACTAAAAATCATTAAGGATTAATATTTCATATAATTCAAATGGATCTGATATCTCTACTCTTTAATCTTGTAATTGAGCTTTATCCTTCCAATCTGCCATGAAAACAAACCTGAATCAAACCACTAAGTCGATTTCGAATCTAAAGAGGTTTAATAATGAACAGCAAAATCATCCTCTTCTATCCCCTTACTGCTACAACTTTCCAGTTCCCCTCATTGCAAGTCAGCCTCATCACGTAGAAAAACAAATTGCTCCTATATAACTCACATTATATAATCAGATTTTATATGGTCATATCATTAGCAAAAGAATGAGATGAGATCATGAGAAGGAGATGATAAGTTGGGAAAGAAGATGAGAAAAAACAAATTTCATAAAGAAATATTCAATTCAAATTGAAATTTCTGAGAACACTCATTGCTTAATTCCTTTCGCTAGCATGGAATAAGAAATATTACAATAAATATAGAAAGTTCTTTTCCACGTCAGCAATCCCATAGCATGGTTCCATCTTTGAGTTCCAAAAAGAATTATTCTTTTAAAATAGCATCCTCATTATTTGAAAAACAAACAAGGCTATTAGGTTTCACAAAATAAATACTAGCTGAACATGTCTAATGTGTTTTTGAATTGGGCCCTTTTGCACCCCAAACTTAATATGATTAAGTAAATGATATTGTATTGGGTTTGTTTGCATTCTTAACTTGATACTTAACTAAATAACCCATAACTATATGGACCATATACCTTATATACTTTTCTAGAATCTAGAGGGGACCATGGCCCCTCCCTATCCTCCACTGGTTTCGCAAGTACCCCAAAGTTACATCAATCGAATATAGATATCTTACTCATTGTAGATCAGGGTAAATTGCAAAAAACCTCTTTTTTTGGGTGGTGGTGGGGTTAGGGGTGGGGTGGGGGTGGAGGTTATACAAGGCCTTCTTGAACATTGTATAATCTTCGGAGCTCTTTTGAACTTATCTCAATTTTACTACGATGATTGATGGTGTTAACTTAAAAATAGTTTTAGACATTTTTAATTGAGTACAAATTTTGGGTAAACGTTAAAAAATCCCCATTTACAATCATGATTGATGATGTTAACTTAAAACAGTTTTAGACATTTTTAACCGAGTAAAAATTTTGGGTAAACTTTAAAAAATCTCCGTGAACTTTTAAGGTTTTGGCAAAAAAATTATGTAATTTATAAATTAGAAAATCTGTTTGGCTTTTAAGTTATACTTAATCCCCTTAAATTATAAAATTTTAGTAAACAATGTTTTTAATAAAAGTAGTAATAAGCTTGAATTATGACAATTCAATATTCATAATAAATGAAAACCATTCGTGTGGGAAAACATAACACAACAATCCTAGTCACATTTTAGGACTTTTTACTCTACACGGTTAACTCAAATTACAAAATTTTCCATTGGTTCATGGGATTTAGTATACACTTTTTGTAGCTTAGGGGATATGCTCTAATTTAGAATGTTCATGGGGGTTTTTATAAAACTGCCAAAAGTTCAAGGGGTTTTTATGAAATTTACCCTAAAGCTTCTTTTCTTACCCAACTTTAAATGGTAATTGGACATTTATCATAATATTTAGGGGCTGTTTGGTTCATTTTCCATTTTATTGTGAAACATCATTCCACATGAATAATCTATTTTTGGGGTTTTCTAAAGTTTTTCATGAAATTGATTGTTGGTGTTTGGTTCACACATAAACCATGGTAGGAAACTAATTTACACACTTTTTCTTAGCTTGGTTAGTATTAAAAAAAGGGGAAAACTTTTGGTTGATTAGATTTTTCCCACTTTTCTTGTCATTGGTTAGTATTGATGTTTGTAGGGAAAATGTATATGATCACTATGGTAAATTTATTTCTCACTAAAGATAAATTTATTTGTGACCATTGTGGGTGATAATATTACCAAAAGCAAAGTGCTAAAATAACATATGAAACCTGTAAATATCCTGATTCATCATAAATACCTATTTGACATAGAAAATTATACGAAACATGTAAAAAACATGATTGCTCATAACTATATGAACTATGCGCCTGAATTAGCAGAAAATTCATATGAAACCTGTAAAAAAACCTGATTCATCATAACAACCCGTATGACATGAAAAATCTTGAATCCAAACCTGTAACACGATTGGGCATAACTCGTATGAACAATGCAATTAAATTAGTAGAAATTTCACACAAAACCTGTAAATAACCTGATTCATCATAACAACTCATGTGACATGAAAATAAAAAAGGCTCAGGATACATTTATCTGTAGATCATTATCATCATGGAAAGCCATCCAATACATCTTGTTAAAAGATGTAGATTGCTATTCACAATTCTGAATCTTCATGATCGCCTTATAACTTAACAAATCACCATGGAAAATCATAAATAATATATGAAACCTATAAATAACTTGATTAATCTTAAATAGATGTCTGAATGGAAAATTACACCAAACATGTAAACATGTAAATGCAAAACCTATAAATAACTGAGGTTGGGTAGTTGAGTCAAATAAAAGAAACAAAACTAGTTAGGTTTCAAAACCATGAGAGATTCAAAACCACAAGCAAAACCAGCAGAAAAATTAATGATCAAGATAAATGCTATCAGATTCAATATCCAACTACCCACTAAGTATACCAGTCCATATCCATCTACGAAAGCCAATGTTTGCATACCAAATGTTAAGCAAGAAAAAAGATAAGTAAGAAAGGTAGAGATATTAGTGAATCTTCATCCGCACCAACATCAAAGGTAAGAATCTTGAAATTTTAAAAAATTTATAGCTATTTTTTTCTAATGTCTATTTACTTTGCTTTTTTTTTCTCAGTGTGAAAGGATTACTAAACCTAAACTACCCACATTTGAGGAATGGATTTCCTATACAGATGAAGATCGAGAGCATGATGAGATGGATGATTATAAATTTAGCATGGATAATACTAAAAGCTAATGCTTTGAAATTTAGAGCCCGAAATAAGTGTTGGAAGTGTTCATACTATAAGGATATGCTCAACATGAATTGGAACAAGAATGATCTCCTCAACATGAACTGGAACAAGAATGATCTCCTATTACATGCACATGAAGTTGGTCACAATGAAACTGTGACCGATATGAGTAAGGAGGATATTGCCAAGCATCGTGGAGTAGAAATTTATTTATAGCAGTTAAATTGAAAGCAATGATCTCCGAACACATACACATTACTACTTTGCTATTATCATGAACTACTTTACTATTTTCTCCATGTTCAAATTTGAGTGAAGTTTAAGGCTAAAAAAGTCATCAAAAAATATTTGTTGATATCACATAAAATATACCAGCCATATGTATATGAAATTTATGGCCGAGGGCTCAAATTTGGTCAATATCATTATTGTTAGCCGTCCAATGCAATATCAATAAGCATTGCAGGTTACTAATCTCAGTTATTTTGACGCTCATCCTAGCCCGAAAGTAAACAAGTCATCAAATAAAACCCATGAAATGATAACTAAATGCCTTCATAACCCATAGTAGAAGCCATCCAATAAAATATAAGTACATTGTAGGTTGCTCACATACAAACTTTTTTTGTTGTCATGTACATAGTGACAATATAGGGTTCCTACAAGCACAAGTTCATGATAGAATTAGGTTTCTCAATATTCACATAAAGTTGCTAATGTATGAAACCATAAACTCAAAGTGTAAACACAAATAAAAGCAAAGGCATATAAAAATATTTACATGTATACCATCAAGATAAGTTAACCCAAAATAGCATCAACATAGTGTTACAAAAACAAATGTTTTTCCCAATTTAAGTAAGTCTAGTCTTTCCCCACAAGTAAGTGCATTTAACAAGTATGTGAAACGTAAGAATTGCAAAATACCACATGAACCCAAAAGTATACTGTTCTTCAACCCTTATTGGAAAGGAAGGAATTAATCATCTCTTTTTGACCCACTAGATATATGCCCATAAAAAGTCTTTATTTACTCATTCACAAAGAGATGACGATAGAATTCATCTAGTTTATCAATATTAAAGTCTTGTAAATGTGCACATACGATCTTAGATAATTTTTCGGTCCAATGCATATTTACACACTTCATGGATGAGCTAAATATTTTCGCCTAATCTACCATTTGTCGCATGAGCTCATTATCTAGGTTGGTTCTAGGAGCTTGTCTCTTACTAGCATAGGACTTTGCCTTAGAAGTTAATGAGGTAGGTGGTTACTTAGGTGGAGGAGTGTCCTCATCATCTAGAAAGTGTACTTAAGGGGATTGATTGGTAGGCACAGGTTAATCATCATCATCTCTAAGATTAATGGACTCGCTACATCTAAACTTTTTAAAAGTATTGTTAGCAAAGCCCCTTTAGCGTGATCATCCCCGATGATGATTGCAAGATCATCAAATACACCAAGGGTTTATTGACATACTCCCTAAGCTTAGCATTAGTAATTCTATTGTCCTGAAAAAGTATACATGTATTAAGGCAATGAAAATAAGAAAATGAGACAATGAGAATGCTACAAGGGGTTATTTACCTCAATCCACCTATCCAAATACTCAACATTCATGATGACAGTCTTGGTGCTATCATCCCCTCCGACACACTAAGATTACGACAAGTTTCCATAACACGAAATCTTGTACGCAAAGTTTTGATGTGATGCATAACATTCTCCCACGTAAATATAGTGTCAAAAATGTTATTGATATGTGTAGAAGCCATGTTATAAATAGTTTTCTTGAAGCTTTTGTCGGGTTTGTAACCAGTTCTTGCCAAGTTAGTAAGAAATGAAATGAGCTCATCATCATAATGGGAATCCCAAAATAAATATTTGTTTCCTTGAGAACTGCCGTCCTCACTATTTTTTTCCTTTGTTGAAGTATTTTTTTCCATCTTCTTTGGATTTGGTGAGGTTTCTACCCCTTCTTCTATGAGCATCCGTTTAGAACATAATTCGAGAGTTGAGTTATGACCACTAGTGGGAGATAGTTTCTATCCACTAATATTAGAGCTTTGAAATTGTTGAGGCAGAGTAGGAGAACTTAGCATGTTCATGTATGGCTCCTGTTGGTGGTGGATCTAGAAGTAATTGTCATCATAACGTAGCATGTTGGAAAGGACATAAGGTGATTATCCAAAGTAGGACTACTGAAATAGGAAAAACCCACTACTAGCTAGAGGCATAGCCTAAGGAGGTTGAGATGGAACTGCACCCTTGCCTTTATTTTGATCTCTCCTACTTAAGGATATGTTATCAGCCATTGCTAATTTAATATAGAGAGTTAGATACAATATAATTCGTAAGATAAGCAAAGCATGAAGACAATAATGAAAAATACAAATACATAATAACTTTTAACATTATTGAGTCCTAAATTAATGTTCATGAAAAGCAAAACATTATAAATAGATAAAGTAAAACATAGAGTTAAGAGTACATGAATGATTAAAAAAGACCGAAAAATATGAAAGCTACGTCTCAGTGGTTACACCATCATTATACTTATCACAATAGTCAACCCGCATCGCCCAAGCGATGCCATCCCTAAGATTCTTCGACTCTTTTCTTGATTGTTTTTGTTCTCTTTGGGTTGAGTTTGTGTAAAATCAACTAAATTATTACCAAATTCGATTCCCACCCCACCATCAATATCTTTATTAAAATCAAACTGATTGAGTAGTTCATCACTTAGATCAACAGTTGGAATGAAACTATGAAGTACCGTGCAAGTCAATACAATATCAACTTGTGTAGGGAATGGGTAATGTGGTTTAGCACACAAAATCTTTAATCGATTATTCACAGTGCCAAAAGTAGATGTAATCTTAGACCTCAAAGAAGAATGCCTTATGTTAAACAAATCCCTTCTATTCTTAGGTATTTTACTGGTATGTTCTTTCAAATGATATCAAACACCTCGATATGGAGAGATGAAACCTAGCTTGGTGGGATATAGCATCACACAAATAGAATTTACCTACAATTTACTTAAGAAAATTTGTAAATAAGTCAAGTTTGCATATTAAAATCAATTTTTTTAAGTTAAAATTTTAAACGATTACCATCATAGACTCTCAATCCATGTGTTATAATCTAGATAATGCATCTTAGAGAATCCTATAATCATTTGCGGACCCTTCCCAACATGCTAACACATATGTGAACAGCTTGTTTGGGGTACAAGCTGCAAGCACATTTTGTGTAACACCTTTGCGGCCTCAAAATCATAGTACAAGATTAATCGGTAGCATTGCATCAAATGAGTCCCATCTATCATACTAATGTAATTCTATAATATGTATATCAACTTACTAAGTTAATATATGTTTTCATTGAATATACATATAACTGTACTTAAAGTGTAAATATTCCTTGAAAGAAGGGTAGTATAGCGGGTTGTTAAGAATCTCTTGTGGAATGTCATTGGGGGCTTGTCTCATATAGCGCCCACAAGGTAAATAATTGTTTCTAATTTCTTGTTGAAATATATACTAACTGTCTCCCCTGATCTAATAAAATGATACACCACAATGCGTTTTTTAGATTTATGAACCAACATACTCACTATTATAATAAGCTGCGCTTCTACTATTACATTCCTTGAGTCTTTTAGTAGCCCATTTTTCCTCATGATACTTGCTAGTTTCACAAAAGTACCAATCTGCATTCTAATATAGTTTACACAACTATCACTAAAATCATTATATATATGCTCTATGTATTCAATTCTATTTTTATCATGCTTTCTCTTTCCCTCACCTAGACCACAACTAATTGATTTACATCTAGCTTGCATTCTCATCATGAATATCATCACTAACATGAAAACAGATAGTGCAACTAGCACATATTAACAAGAGTTTCTTGGTCACTAAATACACCATCACCGTCTATCTACAATACACACATGCAAACATGTGAGATACCGAGAACTTTGACTGGTTGAATTTTTTCAGTTTAGTATGTGATAGCGAGTGAAATCAGATAATTGTTTAAAATTTTAAATTGGGCACATGGGTTCACATGATAACCATCACTATCAATTAGATTAACTTGATCACCAGAAGAGCACAAACACCAATTTGAAAGAGCACAATCAAAGGAAAATTTATTTGATGCTAATTAAGAAATGTAACCACCAAAAATAATATAATTTTATATCTCGTTACGATATGGGTTTTTTATTTGATGTCCAATGCCATACAAACCAAACTACCTTTAGCCCGTTGCTTCATACCATCTTATCAGCTGAACATTTACAGAATCTTAGTGTTATATAATTATCTGTCGTGTAAAATTATCTTAGTGTTATATAATTATCTGTCGTGTAAAATTATCTTTCTTGATGTCACACTTTTATAGGGCAATAAACTATCGGCCAGTTTAGAATCTTCACATTCTAAATCTTATTTCTGAAACTTTTATTTCATTAATACCATTAACTACGTGCGGATTGTCCAGCATCACACAAACACCAAGTAAAACTTAAAAACCATGCAATCTAAAGGATATAGTATTGACAACATACGCACACAAAATATAATTATGAAACATAAATAAAAAGTTAAAAATAATGCAGTAAGCATGCAAACACATACAAACAGATATATCCACACATCAAAGTTTATGAACATAATTTCAGTTTTTGCCTCCCTTAATTTGCAGAAATTACCTTATATATATATAGGGCCGGATCAAATGAGAACCGGTAATAAATATGAGAACTAAGAACTAGCACTCTACCCTTAGATCTGAAATCATTCAACGGTTGTGATTAAATGGTATTAATTTCAAAATCTCAATTAAAGGGCTTCATGGTCATTTTCTAAACAATGATTCGGTTACCAATTAAGCAGATTTAGATTTCTAAAATCTCAATTTATTTCTTTTTTTATTCTATTCTTGATTGCATTACTGTTCATCCCAGAAGCACTGTTCATCTTCACGGTACTGTTCATCCGAGATCTGAAATCAAGATTATTTCCTAAATAATCTTGATTTCTTCACCACCTTCAAAATTTTTCCCTGAAACGCTACGAAAACTCCCTCAAGCCCAATCTCATCGCCTGCAAGTTCGCCGGATCTGCACGAATCACCATTGACGTCGCCTCCGCCACCCGCTTTCTCGTCCTCAACGTTGTCGACCGCGTCATCGACAAGCTGACAACTTTGCATACCCTTTTGCTCTCATGGCCTGCGGAGAAATTCGAATTGTCCAATTGGGTTCACAGATCCATGGTAATGTGTTTGTTGCTGGGTACGCATCAGATGAGTATGTACAAAACTGTTTAATAGCAATGTACATGAATCAAGGTAGAAAAGAGAGGCTTCAATGATTTTCAATGAAATGGGAAACAAAGTTTTGTTTCTTGGAATATCATGATTGCTGGTTTGTATCAAAATGGGTTTGCTGACGAGGCGTTGAGCATTTTTTATCGGATGGTGGATGATGTGTTTGAGATTCTGTTCGTTACACTGAGAGATTCTGGTATTATATAAAGGCGATTCTGTTAGTATAACATAGAGATTCTGTTCGTTACACTGAGAGCTTCTGTTATTATATAAAGCCGATTCTGTCAACATAACATAGAGATTCTGTGCGTTATAACACATGTTTGTTATAACATGGAGATTCTGTAATAATAGTGATAGATTCCGCAACTAAAGAAACATGATTCTGTAAATAACAATGAGAGATTCTGTAATGTTAGAAGGGTGATTCTGTAAATAAATCTGAGAGATTCTGTGATTATATAAAGGTGATTCTGTTAATAATGTAGGCGTTGAAATTCGCTTATCAGTCCCGAACGAGACTCGTGACGATGGGTTGACAGCCGACGACTCGTCAAGCGATGTGACCAAGAACCGCTGATGACGTAATTGCATCACAAAACGCATAAAGCGAGTCGACGAACGCATGAAGTAAGTCGGCAAGGCGTAAAAGTCAACGAAGCGACATATCGTGGAATAAATCCAGCGACGAAGCTTCAGGTCAGCGAGATTCGACAAGGCGAGTCGACCGGACTCGAGCGTCGATGAGACAGAATTAACCGGACTCAAGCGACGACAGAACTACGCCGATCGGATTCCAGAATCAATGGAATGATCAACCGAGCTCTGATTCGGTATAACCGGATGAAAACGAGCTCAGACAGAACGGCGGACGAACAGACGAACGCCGGAACGGAAGAGGAGCGCCAAATGAGCGTCTCGGCACGGCCGAGGCACCACCCATTTGGTGCCTCGGTCGTGGCCGAGGCACCAATGGTGCCCGACCGAAAATAGTCCCCCCTGTTCATTTGCCTATAAATAGGTCAGGGGGGTTCAGTTCTGGGGGTTGGAAAATTTTTAGAGCTTTAGGCGAGATTCATGCGAGCTTTTGCACAGATTCGAGTATCTACAAAATCAAAAGGCCAGATCCAAATCTCAAGCAAGCGAAGAACGCCTTCAACCTCAGATCTCGTCGACGAGAGGAAGATCAGGAGTAGATCTACATCAGATCTACGACGTATCCCACCGGATCTAAGCTGGGTCTTAGTCCCGAGAAGAGCCGTGGAATCGCTTGGTCAATTTCACCTGCTTTAGTTGATCTATTTCCTTCGTAAAATAGTCTCCCTGATCTCGTAGATCTTGATTTGGATCAGATTACGCGGTGGTCCACGGACACAAACAGTCCCTGGCATAGGCAAAGACACCCACGCAAGCGAGGATCCGATAAACGGATCCCACGTTTGTTCAACAACGGTAAGAAAGTTATAATTTTTTTCGGTTTTCATTGTAAGCCTTATAACAAGAGAAGATTTTTATCTGAATTTCGTTGTAAAAAATAAATTTATAACGAGTTCAAATCAATGACAATTGGATTAACTTTCCTCGCGAACAAGCTGGCAACCACAGTGGGAGCCAACGGTCTCAAATCTAAGATCGTCGTGTCGCAGCCGCGGATCCCAATCTCGGTCGAGGAAGAGGTCGAGTTTGAATTCGACCAGCAGAAGTTTAAGGAGTATCTCTCCTCCTCCTCCTCCCGATCCGCTTCTCCTCGTCGCTCTAAAAAGATCTCCGCTGTAAGGAGAATCTGTTGGGCCTCAGATGCAGAGTCCCAGGACGACGAATCCAACCCGCTGCTGCCGATAGCGGTAAAATTTCCTCGGCGCCCGTAGCCCAAGTTCCCTCGGCGCCTGAGATGACCGCCGATGGAGTGCCCCCACTCTCTAAGCAAGCACGACAAAGGCGACGACAGAGCATAGCCTGTAGGTTCGCCAAGGACATGCAATCCACGGATGGGATCCGCTACGAGGCGGATCTAAGATCCAGATTAACCCAGAGGCTTAAGTCTCAAATTGTGGCCGACCCCTCCAAGCCGTCAACAAATGAATGGGTCCGAGTCAAACGAAACCGTTGCACGCTTCAGGAGCGCATCTGGAAGAGCCACGCACTTGTCGCGCAGGCCTGGGCTTTGGTGTAACAAACCCGCAAACTGAAGAAGGAAGAGGCGGCCAAGAAGCCACCGACAAGCCGCTAGGTCTGGAGGCCCAAGTCCGTCGGCACTCCAACCATGGCGAGCACGCCATCCAAGCCCAAGCCCGTCGGCATTCCAACTCCTGCCCCGATACCCAAGCCAAAAGCTGCAAGCGCCCCAACTAAAATTACCTCGGTGCCGAGGCCACCTCCGGTGTCCACATCTGAACTTCCGACGAAGCGGATTCTTGCTGCAACCTGCAAGCCAACCATCAAGGAACGCTTGAGCCCGTTGAGAGAATCACGGGTCACTCCTAATGCAGGAGGTCGCACCTAACTCAATAAGGGCAGGGAGATTCCTGCAGCTCCACCAATTGGACTAAGAATCAAAGTTCGAGAGTCCGCCGAGACTTCACGCCCACATAGGCGAACGTCAAGGCGAGTCACTTTTGGCAGTTCTGATGAAGCAGTCCGTCCTCGGAAGGAGACGTTTTCGTCTGACGACGATGACATTGTACCCGAGAGGTCGTGCCAACGCACGATAGGTTGCTCTGGCACTCATGCTGATGGGCTGTACTACTGTGCTAGGGGTACGAGAAGCTCCTAAAAGAGGAACTCTCCTAAGAAGCCTACACATTGCCCCTGTTCCGGGCTAATCAAGGCAGTGCTATCAGAGTGTAGCTGTAACAAAGCAACTCCAGATAGGGTTTCTATCTTCGATAGACTTAGTAACGGAATGCCGAAGTCTAGAACAAGGTGCTTCCTCAAGAGAAGATCAACGACTCAAAGGGATGAATTACCCAGAGCCACAAACAACATGATGAGCAGAGGGGCGTGTAATCGTATCGGTCCCTGATCATCCGACCGGCTTACTCGGTTGCACACCGGGACGTGTAGGATCATTGATCTAACACACTAAAACACTAGAGGAGGGTGAATAGTGTTTTATAAAAATTTATACAAAATAGATAATAAATTGCAATAAGATAGCAACAAACTCAGAAATTTAACAATCACAAAGACAGAGATTTTATACTGGTTCCACCTCCCCGGTGTACATCCAGTCCCCAAGCAAATCCCACTTGAGAGTTTCCACTATAATTTTGAGAATACTTATAAAATCAAAAACAAACCTGGCCAATTTGTAAGCCCATGCAAATTGCAACAATCTGTTACACGAGATCAAGCCCTCTCACACTTGAGAATCCCTTTTTGAAGAAGAATTACAATTCCTATAAGTCTTGAAGTGTTGGTGATGTGCAACAGTGGCTTAGGAGCTTTTTCAATCTTTTATATGGCCTAATTCTTATTTTGAATGTACTGAAATCAATGGTAAATACAGATTTTCTTTTTCAGATTTTTGAACTCTCTTTTGAATATGCAAGAACTCAAGAAAATGCTAAGGAATTTTCGTACCTCTTTTTCTGATGTCTTTATGTATTTATATCCTTGAAAAGACACAATTTAAAAATCAAGAAACGGATATAAACTGACAAAAACATTCATCTATTCAAATTCTGAAAAGTCAGAAAACTGTGTATGTAGTTGACTAATGGTAATAGTAGTCGACTACTCTGAGTTAAAACACACTCTGTTATTTTAGGATTTTTCTTAGTAGTCGACTATAACAAGTCATTAGTCGACTACTCTATAATCGACAGAAAATTATAAATGAAGTTTT
>JBAKGM010000365.1:27506860-27517296 GCA_037177215.1 Asparagus racemosus | reverse complement strand
GCTTCTCGAGCTACTAATGTGGCAAGTGCCCCCGGATGTTCTAAGATCTCCGCTGGAGTTAGAGTTGTCTTAGTTTCCTTAGAGAAACATGTCTTGCCCCGAGCCTATTCGCTCACCGAACTGTGCTCCAGTAACGTGGCTGAATACAATGCACTACTTATCGAGCTCAGCTTCGCCAAAGAGCTTGGGGTCGAGTATCTCGAAGCATACGGCGATTCGCAACTGATAGTCAAACAGATCCATGGAGATTACGAAGTCAGGAATCCAGATCTGATTCCCTATCACCAGGCGGACATTGAAATGGCAGACTCATTTGAAGAGTTCTTCATTGAATACGTCTCGCACCTTCAGAACACTTACGCTGATGCATTGGTGGCGTTAGCAGTATCACTGGCACAACTTCCTGAGACTGAGCAGCTAGTTATAGTCAGGACTCATCAATTATTTGTACCAATATATGATGAGGTACAGGGAGACAAGGTGGTGGTTACCAAAGAAGTATACACCACCCAGACCAAATTGGAGCCCTGAGATTGGCGCTTCCCTATTATCGACTACGTCCTGCATGGTATTCTGCCAGAGGACGCAAAGGAAAGAGAATCCATCTGACGGAGAGCCCCAAGATTCTTCTATGATACAGAAACCTAGACGTTATATCGCCGCGGGTATCATGGCTTGCTGCTCCGGTGCCTTTCGAATAAAGAGGCAAAAGAAGTCCTTCGGGAAACACACGGAGGTGAATGTGGCACACACCAGCATGGTCCGAAGTTCTATGATCACATCAGGAGAATGGGGTATTTCTGGCCAACAATGGTCAACGACGCAATCGAGTACGCTAAAAAATGCCACGCGTGTCAAATTCATGCGAACTACATGCATCAGCCTCCAGAGCAGTTGCATCTTTCAGCTACATCCTACCCACTTAAAACATGGAGAATAACATTGTGGGTCCCATCTTTCCTCCATTGGTCAAAGGCGATCGGTTCATTCTAACGATCACCGATTACTTCTCCAAGTAGGTTGAAGCAATTCCGCTAAAAGAAGTGAAGACGAACAACGTCGTCAAGTTTATCAAACACCACGTCATGTATCGATACGGTGTACCAAGACAAATCGTGCATGATAACGGCCCCCAATTCATTAGCTATTCCTTCATCAGGTTTTGCGAGAAATTCAAGATCCAAGACGTCTTGTCAACGGCCTACAATCCCGCTGCGAATAGATTAGTGGAGGCGTTCAACAAGACGATTATCAAAATTTTATAGAAGCTTGTGAAGACTAACAAGCGAGACTGGGATGATAAGCTCAGAGAAGCACTCTGGGCATATTGCACAACCGTGCGCACGCCAACTGGAGCGACCCCGTATTCCTTAGTTTATAGATGCGAAGCAGTTCTTCCTCTGGAGATTCATATTCCGTCACTTCGCATCGCCCTCGCAACGGAGATGGCGATCGAAGAATAGCATCAGAACCGTCTCGAGGAGCTCGAGATGTTAGATGAAAAGCACCTGGAAGCTCAACAACGCTTTGAGTTCTACCAAGTAAGAATGTCGAGAGCTTTCAACAGGAAAGTATGACAGAGGAGTTTCAAAGAAGGAGATCTGGTCCTCGCTGCTCGCCGACCAATAATCCTTAACTCTAAAAAGAAAGATAAATTTAAACCCAAATGGGAAGGCTCATTTATAATAGAGACTGTCTATTCTAACGGTGCATATCGCCTAATTACTCAAAATGGCGACCAGCAATTAATGCCAATAAATAGGAAGTTCCTGAAGAAGTACTACCCTTAGTATCTTTAGGATAATCCGTTTCAACGAGAAGTTCCTAGTGGGATATTTCACCCACTTTCCCTGAGGATAGCCCTGAATTTAACCTCCACTGCAAATTCCCTCACCGATCAAATTTATTGACGGTGAGTCTACAAAATCTTCCGGTCCAAGCCCCAAAATCCCCTCTTGATTCCTTCGATGAACAAGAGACCCACTCAAAATTTCTTTCACGCTGGAGATAGAATATAAAATTCTTCCTCTCCGAGTGCAAGATCCCCTTCGTGGTAAATGGAACGGCTCTATCCTTTCCTTTTCCAGGCCCCACCGACTGAAGGTATAGGTCAGAATTAGATTCTTAGATCAGGTCGTCCGACTGAAGGTTGCCTGAATCTTTTCGATTCTCTGAGTGGAAACCCCACTCTTAGTTTCACCTCTCTTCCAGGTAGCGCTGACTGAAGGTACGCGCCGAAACTTTCATCCTAGGTAACGTTGACTGAAGGTATGCACTGGGATTTTCAGGCTAGGTCGTTCGACTGAAGGTCATCTGAGTCTTTCCGGTTCTCGAAGTGAAGATCCCACTCTTAGTTCTATCTTCATCCTAGGTAGCGCCGACTGAAGGTATGCACCAGGATTTTCAGACCAGGTTGTCTGACTGAAGATCGCCTGAGTCTCTTTGGTTCTCAGAGTGAAGATCCCCCTCTTAGTTCCATCCCTCTCCTAGGTAGCGTCGACTGAAGGAATGCGTCAGGGTTTTCATATCAGGTCGTCCGATTGAAGGTCACCTGAATCCTATCGGTTTTCAAAGTGGAGATTCCACTCTTAGTTTCATCTTCATCCTAGGTAGCGCCGACTGAAGGTATGTGCTAGGATTTTCAAACTAGGTTGCCCGACTGAAGGTCGCCTGAGTCTCTTTGGTTCTCAGAGTGGAGATCACACTCTTAGTTCCATCCCTCTCCTAGGTAGCACCGACTGAAGGTATGCGCCAGGATTTTCAGATCAGGTCGTCCGACTGAAGGTCGCTTGAATCTTTTCAATTTTCAGAGTAGAGATCCCACTCTTAGTCTCACCTCACAAGATTCTCGAAGTGGAGATCCCACTTTTAGTTTCTTTTACTAGAAACGGGACAAAAATCCTTTCTTTTCAGCACTCGGAGTTAGGAGACAAGATCCTCCTTCCTCTCCATCAACAAGAGATAGGATACAAAACATTCCTCTCTTGTTTCGAATACGTGAGCTTCCGGCGACAGGACACAAAACCTTCCTCTCCACTAGGAAGAGATAGGATACAAAACCTTCCTCTCTTGTTTCAGATTCGTCCCTTACCCGGAGATAGGAGATAAGATCCTCCTTCCTCTCTATGAGCAAGTGATAGGAGACAAGATCCTCCTTTCCTTATTTCAAAACTATCTTCATTCAGAGACAGGACAAAAATCTTTTCTCTCCATCACCGAGAAATAGAATATAAAATTCTTCCTTTCCCACATCAATACTTTCTAATCCTTTATATCAAAGAATCATCTTGGGGAATTTGATCACGAATCTAAAGCAAGGATAGGTCGACACCTCACACATGTCGTCGGGTTAGTCTTCCCGTGAAAAGATGAAGTCTATGTATTCAATATCGTAGCATAAAGTCTAAGAGAGTTTCATTCTCTTAGCACAACGTCACGTGCAGAACGGATTCAAATAATTCACACGCTAGCCCGATCCAAACGGTAATTGGTAAAGGCGCGCCAAATCCGTTGAGGGAAAGGGGTTGGCCACTAACTCCAAAGTCGACGACTAACACACATTACCGATTTAGTCTTTTTCCAATTGAAGAAAACACCAGAGTTCGATTCTGGAGAATTTTATCCCAAAGTCTAAGAAGGAATAAAGTCAACGCCTCACAAGCGTTGCCGGCTAATTCTTAACCGTAAAAAGAATAACGCCGACATATTCGAAAGTGTGGCGAGTCATCATTAATGACACTAAAATCCATGCTTTACACATGTGGGTAATTTTATTCTGAATCCTAAGAAGGAATAAATCAACGTCTCACACGCATTGTCTGTTTAGTCTTTTTCCGATTAAAGAAAATACCAGAGTCCGATTCTAGAGAATTTTATCCCGAAGCCTAAGAATGGATAAAATCAATGTCTCATACGCATTGTCGGTTAATTCTTAGCCGTAAAAAGAATAACACCGACACATTCAAAAGTGTGGCGGGTCGTCATTAATGACACTAAAATACATGCCTTACGCGCGTAGGAAATTTTATTCCAAATCATAAGAAGGAATAAGTCAACGTCTCACACGCATTGCCGGTTTAGTCTTTTTTCGATTGAAGAAGACACCAGAGTCCGATTCTGGGGAATTTTATCCTGAAGCCTAAGAAGGGATAAAGTCAACGTCTCATACGCGTTGCCGGTAATTCTTAGCCGTAAAAAGAATAACGCCGACATATTCAAAAGTGTGGCGGGTCGTCATTAATGACACCAAAATCCACGCCTTCCACGCGTGGGGAATTTTATTCCGAATCCTAAGAAGGAATAAGTCAACGTCTCACACACGTTGCCGGTTTAGTCTTTTTCTGATTGAAGAAGACACCAGCGTCCGATTCTGGGAAATTTTATCCCGAAGACTAAGAAGGGATAAAGTCAACGTCTCATACGCGTTGCCGGTTCATTCTTAACCGTAAAAAGAATAACGCCAACATATTCAAAAGTGTGGCGGGTAGTCATTAATGGTACCAAAATCTACTCCTTACATGCATGGGGACTTTTATTCTGAATCCTAAGAAGGAATAAGTCAACGCCTCACATGCATTGCCGGTTTAGTCTTATTCCGATTGAAGAAGACACCAGAGTTCGATTTTGAGGTATTTTATCCCAAAGCCTAAGAAGGGATAAGTCTACACGTAACATGCGTTGCTGGGTAGTCTCTTGCTCATAAAAGAGTACCAAGTCTACGTATTCGGCATCGTGGCATGAAGTCTTAAAGAGTCTCATTCTTTTAGCACAACGTCATGTGTGGAACGGGTTTAGAAAATTCGCACGCTAGCCCGATTCAAACGGTAATCAGTAAAGGCTTATCAAATTCGTTGATGGCTAAGGGTTTGCCAAAATTTTGATCAGAGTTATGGTTAATTATCTCGAACGAAATAAAAAAATCATAATAAATGAATCTTTGCAAGACTTCGACAAGCTTTGAGTTCTCAGACATTGCAGTTGGAGCTTCTTCGGCATGGACCCTCGTCTGCTCCAGGACACTGAAGATTCCTCCCTCCACCTAGAGTTCTCGCCTAAGCTGTGCCATCTTAGCCACACTTGAGATACGCCGAGAGCGGACGACACTTAGAGATGCTGACTCCTCGACAAGTACCGTCTCAACATAGTCCGAAAAAGACTTGAGCATCGCGCCATGTCTCCAGGCGCGTACAAAGTTAAGAAGTCTAGTCTTGAAGACGAGGGCCATATACTCCTAGTTGCAAAATCTTAAGACTCGAGATTCGCCTACATAGTAAAGCTCGACATTCAAACTGAGATTCGCCTACTTAGTGAAGCTTGACATTCAACCGAGATTCGCCTGCGCAGCGAGGCTCGACGTTCAACCTGAAGGTCATGACATGACAAAGCTCAAAGTTCATAAAGCTCGTCGTAATGGCCATGAAGACCCCCGGATAGCTATTCAGCGGGGATATCACTCATCAAGAGTCAATTTCAACTGGCTCAAATTACTCGAGCCTCGCAAATACGAGTCTAAACTATTTCGTATTTTGTTGAGAAGTTCCCGGAGGCTATTTTCGTAAAAGAAATATTCTTAGGGATAACTCGATAAATGCTAATGAAGCGCGAAAATTATATCAACGCCAACCAATGCATCGCTGATGAAGAAGTCAGAAATACTCCAATAAGGTATACGAGTCTAAACTATTTCCTATTTTGTCGAGAAGTTCTCAGAGGCTATTTCCGTAAAAGAAATATTCTTAGGGATAACTTGATAAACGCTGATGAAGCGCGAAAATTATATCGATGCCAACCAATGCGTCGCCGACGAAGAAGTCAGAAATACTCCAATAAGGTATACGAGTCTAAACTATTTCCTATTTTGTCGAGAAGTTCCCAGAAGATATTTCCATAAAAAAATATTTTTAGGGATAACTCGATGAACGCCAACGAAGCGTGAAAATTATATCGACGCCAACCAATGCGTCGCTGACGAAGAAGTCAGAAATACTCCAAAAAGGTACACGAGTATAAACTGTTTTCTATTTTGGCTGAGAAGTTCCTAGAAACTAGCCAAGCTCTGAACAGGTATATGAGGATAAACTAATTCCCGAAACTCTAGTAAACGTATGAGTATAAACTGTGTCGGCGCCGGACAACGCGGCTCATATCAAGGAAATTCCTCCCGCTGTCCTTAATCTTACAAACGAGTATCACGATAGAGGGTTCACCGATTAACCCCCAATTTTCTCCTTCAACCGATACTCTAATAAGGTATACGAGTCTAAACTATTTCCTATTTTTGTTAAGAAGTTTCCGGAGGGTATTTTCATAAAAGAAATATCCTTAGGGATAACTCGATAAACGCTAATGAAGCGTGAAAGTTATATCGACGCCGGGCAACGTTTTGCCGCCGTAGGATTCGCTGATCAACAGTTCGAATCTAAATAAAATTGGACGCTGGTCAATGCGTCGCACTCGCCGATTGAAGGCTAAAACTCCGTATATTTTAACGCCAATCAACGCGTCGCAGCGAAGAATTCTCCAATCGACGGAGGAGTCTCGTAAAAGGTTTGGTGGTCAGTTGGATGACAACTCACCAACACGAGTCAGCAGCAAGTGATCTCAATCAGCTGCAGTTCAAAATTTCGACAACGGTCAGGCAATAAATGCACCATTGTGATGCCTTCAGCTATCCTACAAAGAACTAGAGAATCTGAAAGGATTAGAGGAATCGAGTATTGAAGCTAATCTCAGAAGAAATTTATTTATTGACTTCAGGTCAAAATCTCAACAACGGTCAGCCAAAAAGTGCAGTACCGTAATGCCTTCAGCTATCCTACAAAGAACTAGAGAGTCTAAAAAGATCGGAGAGATCGAACACCAAAGCCATTCATGGGTCCCGTCACGCCGACTGAAGGTTGGGGCCTATCACATCCAAAGTATCCTAGGCTCATCAAAAAATCGAGACTGAGACACTTTTGAGGGGGTATCTGTAGGCGTTGAAAATCACTTCTCAGTATCCGAACGAGACTCGTGGCGGTGGGTTGACACCGACGACCCATCAAGCGATGCGACCAAGAACCGCTGACGACGTGACTATGCCACAAAACGCATAAAGCGAGTTGACGAACGCATGAAGTGAGTCGGCAAGGCGTACAAGTCAACGAGGCAACATATCGTGGAATAAATCTAGCGACGAAGCTTCAGGTCAGTGAGATTCGACAAGGCGAGTCAACCAGACTCGAGCGTCGACGAGACAGAATTAACTAAGCTCAAACGATGAAATTACACCAATCAGATTCTAGAATCAGCGAAATGATCGAACGAGCTTTGATTCAACACAACCAAACAAAAATGAGCTCGGACAAGAATAGCAAATGAACAAACGAACGCCAGAACAAAAGAAAACGGGCTAAACAGCATCTTGGCCAAGGCCGAGATACCTGGGTGTCCGTCGGCTACGAAACCCCCCTCTTGCCTATAAATAGGAGAGGGGGGTCTTCATTTGAAGGGGTTGGAAAGTTCGTCCGGGGTTGGGAAAAAGTTGGACTTTTGTGGAGCTTCACGCGAGATCTACAAGCCTTTTTGCACAGATCCGAGCACCGGCGAAGGAGAAAAGTCAGATCCACGTCCCGTGCAAGCCTCGAACTCGTCCAATTTCAGATCTACACGGCGAGGAGGTGATCCGGGTCAGATCTACATATTCACCCTCTAGATTAATCTTCGTCTTAATCTCAGGGTCAGTGCATGACTTCTCCTTATAGATTTCACCCACTCCGGCAATCATCTCCTTCGTGAGTTGATCCCCGTTGGTATTTTATTTCCTTCGCGAAATAAATAACTCAGATCCGTAGATCTAGCACCCAGGTCTCTACTTGGATCAGATTACGTGGTGGTCCACAGACACAAAAAGACCATGGCACAGGCAAAGACACCCACGCAAGCGAGTATCTGATAAACGGATCCCGCGTTTGTTAATTAAAGGGCCAAAGTTGTAATCTTTTTTTGTTTTCGTTGTAAGCCTTATAAAAAGGCGCTATTTTTATTGAATTCGTTTGTAATCCCATAAAGGTGTAATGAGTTCTGCAATGAAAATTAATGAAACAACTTTCCCCGCGAACAATTGATGTCAAAAGACCATCTTGCCCTATAACAAAGTGAGTAAAAATAAGTAATAAGTAATTAGTTAGTTATAAGGAATTATAAAATAAGTAGTAGCCAAATATGCAGCTATGAATATTTTTGGCACTTTCGACTTTTAGTAATTTCTCTCCTATTAAAATACTATTGTATTTTTCTACTTAAGTAAAGGATAGTAAACCAAAAAATTACTACTTTTGATTAATAATATTTTCCTCTTTCATAATTCTTCATGAATTCGACTTCATGGATTTGAATGTTTCTTTGTGGATTAGAAAAGCCCCTTTCGAGGTTTTGTTTCCGCATTGCATGGCTAACAGTATCCAAATACTTTGAAATTACAAGATTGAAGAGATGCATGCTACTATGGGTGGCAAATGGATCGACTCGACCCAACCCGACCCATATAAATTTTTGCGCTATTCATTAAATATTGACCCGACCTGACCCGTTTAATAATCAGGTTGACCTGTTCATTAAACAGATTATTCGTACCTGATTCGTTGTTTTATAATCAATCCAACTTATTTCATGCACTTAACATGAAATCCATGGTCACAATTTCATGGTCATGTTTATCATTTATAGATTTTGTACTATTTAGAAGTTAAAATATTTTATGGCGTTTCTTACAAATTTTTAATTTGAGGTTTTTTTTGTAATTTTTGAAAGTTTATGGTGTTTTCTGCAAATAGCATTTTTAAGGGGCTTTTTTAAATTTAAAAACTTTGTATTCTTTGTAAGTTTTGATTTTTTAAGGTTTTTTTGTAAAATTTTGACTTATTGAGGTGCTTTTTGGAACTTCTAAAACTTTTAGGGTGTTTTTTTATAAATTCTAAAACTTTCACAATGTTGTTTATAAGTTACAGACTTTGTACAGCTTGTACTTTGATATGTCGAGGGTGTGCTTTTGTAAAATTTGACTTTTTGAGGGTGTATCTTATAATTTTGAAACTTTAAAAATGTTTTCTACAAATTTTTAAGATTTTGTAAGTTTTGTTATTTCTAGGGTTTGTATTTGTAAAATTTTATGATTTGAGTGTTTGCAATTTTGGAAACTTTCAAGATGTTTTCTTTAAATTTTAAAATTTTTATAGTACTGCTTATAAGTTATAGATTTTGTACCTTTGTAAGTTTTGATATTTATGGGTGCGTTTTTGTAAACTTTGACTTTTTGATGGTGCATTTTGCAATTTTCTAAACTTTGAGGTTTTTTTTCCAAATTTTAAAAAATTTCATGGTCCTGTTAATTAATTTATATATCTTGTACTATTTGAATGATTTGATAATGTCATATTATTTCTATATTGAGTGTTTTTTAATAAACTTCGAAACTTTCAGAGATGTTTTACGTAAATTTCAAAAATTTCATGGTGTTGTCTTTAATTTGTTGATTTTGTGCTGTTTGTAAGTCTTGACATTTCTCAGTGTGTTTTATAAATTTTGAATTTTATGGGTTGGATGGTAAATGGGTTAAAGTTAAACGAGTTAGCGAGCTGACCTGTTTATGACACAGATAATAACTGGGTCCTTTGGGTCGACCCGTTTATGACCCGATCCATATTACCAATTTATAATGGGTCGGATCCGATCGGGTCGGCCGGTCGGGTCATAAATTGCCACCCCTACATGCTTCAAGATTAAATTGAACTTCAATATTCAAAATAAAATTGCTACAAACTACAGTTGTACGCTACCAATTTCGCAACCTCCTCATTTACAAATCACTACATTTTCCTAAACCCTCCAGGACTTCTCTTCCACGAACACCTAAACCTCGTTACATTTGACTCAACAATCATCTCAGCCAAAAATAACCCAAAAGGGGAAACATACATCCCTTAATGCGTTAGTTTGAAGGAACATGGTAGTATCTCCCCCCGCACATACACCGGTAGACGATAGGACACGACTCTGCAATCGAACACTTGTAACTGACCATGACCCTCTTGCACGGGAAACACGGCCCACAGGCATGCGTGCAGTCCGGCAAGCTGGACCCTGTCGCGTAAATTTCCTTCGCTGCATCTCTATTCAACTCTTTCTTCGCATCTGCAAGCATTACAAATTATATAGGATACACAGTCAAAATGTGCATGAAGAATAATGTGACAGTTTTGAGAACATAGTAGTATGTAGGCTCACTGGCAGAGAGCAACAAGAGAAAAGTTGCAAGCAACAAGCTCTGAACTCTAGCACTTGAGAACTTCTTCATTATGCAATAGTAGTAGCTTTCAAGTTAGTACTAGGGGTAGTGCGTATATATCGAGTTAAGGGAGGGGGGGTTGCGTGGGTGGGGTGGGGGGGGGGGGGGGGGG
>JBAKGM010000365.1:27490471-27504805 GCA_037177215.1 Asparagus racemosus | reverse complement strand
AAAACACATGAGAAAAAGTCAAAGGGGCTGGGTCACATTAACTTTTTGCTTTTGGGGCCTTAACACAATTTTCCCAATAATTTAAGATACATTCATCTAAGTAAGGAAAACTATATGATTGACTTTGTCCAATATTGGACAACTAGTTCCATTTTGAGAAGAATTCATGAAGCAACGCACTCATCTCTAAATTCATGTATTTTGCACTGAATCAAGAATATACAATTATTGGAGTATATATCCCAAAATTATCAAGGAATGGGACGCATTCAAACTATTGGATTTCTTCGCATGAGACTCTAAATTTTATTATATTTTTAAATTACATACAAATATTATTTAATATTTTAAATTACACTGCAACTAAGTAACTATATTAACCATTGCTGGTAATTAACTTAATATCTTTAATTATGATATACACACTGATTTAATTCCATTTCTTTTCACTTTTCTCTGCATAGCTTCCCTCTCTCTAAAAGCAAAGCCTAAAAAGAAAAGTAGTGCCATAATATATATGAAAGAACAATATTACTGTTATGGTCCAGGACATTTTTTCACTATTAACTCTTGATCTTCAGGAGGAAATTCCACACATAAGATAAGAAAATGTGTTTAATCCATTGATTATGAGTCGCCCATGTTTCCCTCCACCAACCAGGAGGGAAACTCGGTTCCTATGCTTTGGCCGCGCTGAACGAAACCCCACAGATGACTCGAAAGTTGGTGCTAGTCGACCCTCAAGTCGACTACCTCTATAGAGCGACTTAGGCAACGGAGCAAGTCATCCTCTCAGTCGGCTACCTTCGTTGACAACGCGAATGGCGGTGTTAGTCGATCTCTTGAATGATCAACACCGTTTCCCACTCGATCGACTCGAGCTCTCATCCCCAGATGACGGTTGTACAAAGTTTGGGTCCGACAATTCGTCGATATCACATTAATTGTGTAATCAGTGCCTTGATTTCCCCGTCTCACACGATAATTAAGATACCTCGAACCACACTAGCTGCAGGCATTACCGACCCTATCCCATTAATGCCGAGGGAACAACGCTGACTCCTGCGCCAATCTCCAACCAAAACCTGTCTGGCGCAACCACATCTACATATTTCTGTCTAATCATCAAGTCAGCACACGTGAGAATAGGGCTGACTCACACTTCAGCTTATTGCCAGTCAAAATGACGTAAATGCCCTCCGACTCCCATATAAATAGGGAGCTGGGTAATAAAAAAAAGGGTAAGTAACCTAATCTAGAGAATCTCTCACAATCATACTTTTCTCTTCCGTTTCTGTTTTTTGAAGAAGACTCATACTAATTTGATCGTTGGAGGGACTACCGGAGAACCTAACTTTACATATTCACAGGTCTTCTTCTGGAGCAGGAGAGATTCCTCCGCAACTGCACCACCAGGCATTAGAAGAGAGAGCAGACCCCACTCATCCAAACACTAATCTAACAGTGATTATCGACTGTGTGATCTCAGACATCAACAATTACCAATTTTTCTCTCCATTCAATATAATCAGAACTTTTGTTGAGATACAGAATATACATTTAACTAAAATATAATTTCGATTGATGCCTAAGTTTCTTCATGTTTTTAAATTATTACATAATAACTTTATTTGAAATACTAATAAATGCATCCTGTTGGAATTGAATCATTTTAAATTTATGGATCCTCTTATATCCCGAACACTATTGAAGACCAACCCAACTAGTACTACATGGATAATGATAGCCTCAAGAGTATAGTGGCCAAACTGATTAAACTTTGTTAAATCCGCACATCTTGTCAAGGTTACCCCTTATCCTCAACGGCATACCAAATCACTAAATGAAGAAATTGATTGCTCCATAATCAGTGGCATTTATATATCAATTGAATTTAGATTAGGTTTTGTGGTGAAAGTGACTAAGGGCATATTTGTTTGGTCGAGTGCTCATATTTTGTCAAAATCACATTCAGCAGGATCCTTGTGAGAATTTCTCTCCATTCACAATGATTTTTGGAAGAAAGTGAAAAATGGTCTCACACCCAACTTTCCTTCCAAAAAAAAAAAGTTCTGACGGCTCGTAGAATGTTGATATCATCATATTTTCAAACTAAAATCTACAATCCAAGCATCCCTACAAGTGGTACATTTTCATAACATTAGAATGTTATAGCTATATGAACTTTATACATTGCTACCTTCCCACTTTTATTCTTCAATTTCTCTATCTATGATGACTAGTCGATGACTTTTATACTTTCACAATAGAGTATCCGAACATCTAAAAGTTTACATTCTTGTGTTCTATTTCAAAGTAGTTTTGTTTTCACACTTCCATCTTCATCTTCAAATTTCGAAATTACCCCTTAAAATAAACTGGTCGATGGGATCCAACAACCAAACACGTGGATGATGGCTTTGGGCCACCAACACTTGCAAGTACACAATTTAGTGTCGGCTCTACTTCCCAATTACAATTTCATAACAATAACATGAATTTAGGGGTTGAGAGTGACAAAACAAGAATCATATTCAATAAAAACCATGCAATGCAAAGTAGGAGTCCGGTTATAAGTTATTCTCAAACTGCCATTTTTGGTATGGAGATTGTGAAAAACCCTGTTGGAAAAAATAGAATTTGGTGAATGGGAAAAGTAGTTTCTAAAGGGGCAAAAAACAAGTGGAAAGTTTAGTCCCAAATTGGGTAGAGCAAAGAATAATGATGGGTTTATAAGTGAAAGCCCAACAATAGAAGTTAAGCTCTTATTGGAGACATTGTGCCTCGCGCGCCCGTGCAAGGGGTGCAAATCCCAAGATCTGAACTAGCCCGATTAGCCTGAACTTGTGTGCAGGCACGCGACCTGCGGACACGAATATCGCACCAAATCTCAGGGCTTAGAACAAGTTAAGTTTTGCCTACAAAGATATTTTTTAGCCTTGGCACAATCGGCCCACGAGAAAGTTACAGATTTGGCGATCACGCAAATTGTGGGGCGGTTACAAAATTTAATGTGCATTATCTGCATGTAGGGTGGTCACAAATCTTTCTCCGCGTAACCTACGAACGTTACCCCTCCATCTCCGCCGAAATTTTCTACGAGCCCGTTCTTCATCATGCTATAAATACCGCAGTCCTTCAAGCTTTAGAAATACAGAGCAGTCTCTCTCCTCTTCGATCTTTCTCTATCTTCATCCTCCGTTTCTCCTCTTCGTGTTCGATTCGCACAGCAGGGAGTAAGTGCTGGCTGCCTTGTGAGTTCGTTGTATCCTGGGAGGCAGACGTCCGCATTAGTTTTCGAGCACCCCGAATGGGGGGCGAATCTGCTTTAAGGAAAGTGGTTCACTGGCCTCGAGCTTCATCTTCTTTGCAATCTTAAAGTTGTCGTCATTTATACATATATCTCTTATATTCATCTTTTCTCCATTGTAATTCTTTCATAAGTTTTTCTTGTATAGCTAATTCTAACTAGATCGTTGATCGCTAACAAATCTTTCGCTAGAAGAATGATGAGAATTAACTGGTCAACTAACGCTTCGTCTATTCTTTCTTTATTTTCATTTTCTCTCATCAGCTTTCCATACAAATTTGGATGGAAAATCTGCATAGGTTAGTTTTTTTGCTTCCGAATAAAGTTCGTTTGCCTCCATCCAAGCATTGAATTTTGTTTGCTTTGACTTAATGTCCTCTAAATTTTCATCTAGATTGCCTGAATCTTTGAAAATTATTGACTCTTGAGCTTGCAAATGAAATGGAAGTCTCTCCACTACCGAGACTCTATAGTGTACATCAAATGCATATATTCTCTATATAGCTTTATGTGCCGAGATATAGCGATAGTCTAAATAATGTTGTATTTTATCAAGGTTAACATTTGATTTGCATATTTTCTCCCAAAAAAAAAGCATTTGATTTGCTTGATGAAGTGTCAATGCTTCAATTGTTAAGAGAAATAAAAACATGATCAGGCTATTTAGTTATATATTTAAACAAATACTTTATCGATCGCCCTCTATTTCACCATTCTACATTTGTGAGATTAATACTTCACCAACAAATCTCTGTTGTAAGGCACAACATAAACCATTGCCTAACCTTATTCCATTCTTCTGTATCCATTTATTTTTTCATCTTCTCTTCTGTGATATACTAGGAAGCCTCCATCATCGATTACTGTTTCATCAACTATCCAATTGCTTCATATCCAATGGGAACGTATTTCTCATCTGGAATTTCAGCACTGATAATTATAGTTATCACTGTAGGTGTCGGATATTTATTAATTACATGAAGCCAGAGCAAGATATGCACATCTGGGGGTCCACACTTCTGAAGTTCAATTGCATACACAGCTGCAAAAGCGAAAAAAAATATTAGAAGTTAGTTATTTTTTTCAGTATATTTAAAACAATTGAAAGCGTTAATGGAGGAGGCATGTAACAATTAGCTAGAATGAGTTGGTCAGTTTGAATATTACATTGAATATCTTATCCTTTAAAATTGAGATAAGGATAAAAGATTGAAAAAATTAGATACTATCCAATTAACATCTAATTGTATATGATCCGAATCCATGGAAAATCAATCAACACGTTTTTGCAAAAGCTCACAATTGTTCTATATCATCTCTTCCGTTCAAGTACATGGGTTCCCCCACCCCCTCTTCCCTGCAAAGATTCCCCATCCAAGAGAAAATGTCAGATTTAGATTTAGATTGTATATATCAATCGCTCACAATTGCTCTATATCAATCGCCCCTTAATACAGTTCTCGTCTCATATAATTTTCAAAGCATATAAATCTGTTAGGATTCGGATCCTCTCCACTATTAAAAAAGTAGTGGAATGATCACTACACAATCACAATTATTAATTATCTGGTCAGTGATTGTGATTTCTTTCATTGAGTGTAAATTAGGAATGAGTGCAATACATAGTAGAATGGTGAATGTTAGATTTAGATTGTATCATAACTGCCTCGCAAATAATCAACAGTTGAGATTAAAAGTAGTGATTTCTCTACTATTTTTTTATAGTGGAGAGGATCCAAATTCATATTGGTTATAGTGTCACATTATTATTAATTTAAACCACTACAATAGCCTAAGCCCAATAATTGAGCTTATGTGTATTGTCTGAATTTATTATTAAAACCTCTATAAATAGAATATTCGGCCCCTCTTTGTTAGCGGATCCGTGGCGCAATGGTAGCGCGTCTGACTCCAGATCAGAAGGTTGCGTGTTCGATTCACGTCGGGTTCAATTCCCTACATCCGCTGTAAAATTTTTTCTCCCTCAATAAATTAATCTTATTACATCATAAATGTTTTTCTCCCTCAGCAAATTAGTCTTATCGCATTTCAAGGCTCAAAAATATTCCTCAAATCTTCTTATATTTGCTAAGTTGCCCTCCAGATTAGATTGGGTCAAAAATATCCCTCAAATCTTCTTATATTTACTTACATTTCAAGGGTAAAAAATACCCCTCAAATATTCCCATAATTAACTGGTTTACCCTAATAAAAATATTCCTAAAGTCTTCTCATATTTACTGACTTGCCCTCTAAGTTAGATCGGATGTTAATAGTTTCTGTTAGTTTCCGTTAAATATTTCTAGTACTTATACTTCCTCCTTCTCTAAGCCAAAGTTCATGAAGAAACTAACGAGATAAATTTGATTGTATACTTCGAGTTGACTTGCTCTTCCTTGCTGCAAATTTTCGTATTTACCTGTCATAAAAATCTACAAGTTTTAAGAGAGTACGTCGTACGTGTTCCCACGGATGGATATGATTTTTTCGGTTGGTAGATGTTAGCTTAAATCTCAATTTGGTTGCTTTTCTAAATTGAATTTTGCCGATATTACCTTCTTCTTTGTTGTTGCTTATTCTTTATTTTGTGCCCAAGGCATGACCATGGGATTGAGTAAGATTTAATCAAATCACCTATTTCCTCGGCTCTCATTGAAGCCAAATCAATTAACTAAACCTCATCCCAAGTTGTTTAATCACAACCGTTCTGCATAAGTTTTACCCACTTTTCACAACGAGCATTCATTAAATGAAACATGTGTCTCTCCTCCTTCATCTCTACTGACTACAATTGCCCTTCTCCCATTAGATGATGCTTCAAATCACTATTCTCCTCCTCCCTCAAAAACTTTTGAAACTCCTCCATCCTCGCCCATTCAACGTTTTTACTGGTCTGTTGGTGATTTTTAGAGTCTTAAGAGAGTTGTATATAATTTTTGAATTTTAAAGGGTTGGTCATTTTTTATAGTGTTATTTATAATTTTTGAATTTTCAATAGTGGTTTTGTAATTTTTGAATTTTCAAGGATTATTGCAATTTTCAAATTGCATGGAGTATCTTGCAATTTCATAGTTCAAGGGACGCTTGTAATTGCAGGCTTTTCAGGGTGTTGATATCTAATTTTCAAATCTTTAGATGTTGCTTTCATTTTTCAAATTTTTGTTTGGGGCTATTTGTAATTTTAGAATTTTGAAGGTTGTTTGCAATTTTTGAATTCTTAAGGGTGTTATTTGTAATTATTGGACATAAAAAGGGGTTAGTTGCAACTTTCTGATTTTAATAGGGCTTTTTATAATTTCTAATTATCAGGAGATTTTTAATAATTTTAATATTTTTCAACGTTTTTTGTAATCTTGTGTTTTTGAGGGGGTTTCTTGTAACTTTTTTATTTTAATGTAATTTGCTTCCACATTTCAGATTTTTAGTGGGTAGTTTGTAATTTTTCAAATTCTTAATGGCTCTATGTAGAAAGTAGTGGACTACTATATCTTAAATTCTCTCACTACCAAAAAATAGTGGACTACTATATCTTAATCATTATTTTGTTTAGTAGGTGGTTATAATTTGCTTTTGGGTGTAAATTAGAAAAATTGTGCAATTCATGGGAAGATCAGTAAGTGTTAGATTTGGAATGAATGAAATCCATTCAAGGCGTGACTTTTTTTTTTTTTTTGTAAGAATTAGTATTCCAAAGACTAAAATACCATATTTGTAATTTTTTTTGTTGACCCTTTTTGACACTTTAGTATTTTTTTTTTGGTGACAGTTTGGGTTATTTTTGTTAACCTTGATGGTCAAACAGCCCCAAAACTTCCTTGTCAGTGAGAAAATTTTGAAATTAGTCCCTCAAATCTTCACTATTTTGATTGTAGTCCTCCAAATCATTATATTTTGAACGTAGTTTACCCATTGAACTTAATTACAAATCCAAACTCATTTTAAACCCTCATCCTCTCCATTTTATCACCTTACAAATCCTTTCCCTTACCTATTAAACTCAATTGTAAATCCAAACTCATTTCAAACTCTTATCTTCTTCATTTGATCCTCTTGCAAACCCAAAACTCATTTACTTGAATTACAAATCCAAACCCATTTCAATCTCTCATCTTCGCCATTTCATCCCCTTCAAGACTCCTTACACATTAACTCAATTACAAAGACAAACCCATTTCAAACTTTTGGGTTTAAAATGTAGAAAATGAGAGTTTGAAATGGATGTGTATTTGTAATTGAGTTAAATTGGTAACAAGGTTTGTAAAGGGATGAAAGGAAGAAGATGAGAGTTTGAAATGAGCTTGGGTTAGTAATTAAGTTAAATAGCTAAACTACTTTCAAAATTTAAGGATTTGTGAGACTAACATCAAAATAATTAAGATTTGAGGAATTAATTTTAAAATTTTCTCGCCGGTGATGAAGTTTTGGGCCAAATTGACCATTGGGTTCAACAAAAAAAACCAAATTTTCACCGTAGTAACAAAAAATACCAAAGTGTCAAAAGGAGTAAACAAAAATTACCAATATAGTATTTTAGCCGTGAGGATGCGAAACATGGCATTTGTTTTGCCTTTAGAATAATTTACCAATTCTCTTTACTTATTGACAAAGGAGGGATAATTATTTCTAGTTAATTAAGAAGAGATATATTAGTCATTATAAAATTTTATTTAATATAAACATTGATATTCCAAACTATAATATATAATGATACTTGACCTTTGGTGGTAATAGATTTAATTGAAAAAGAATATGCATTTAAAATACTTATTCCATCTTAAAATATCCTTAGGTGTCGTTTGGCAATGGGTTAAGGGAGGAGTTAAGGAGACTTAACCCCTTCTTAATCCGCCAAACACAAAAAATCTATACAATGGTTAAAATGGGTTAACCTTCTATAACTGTGTCAAACACTAAAATGCAAGGGTTAAGCTAATCCCTCTAGAGATATTAAAATGAGTTAACCCCTCAAAATGAGGGGTTTACTAATACTCCTGTTTAGAAGGATTAAGCGTTAACCCTTATATTTATAAAAAAAAAAATCAAAATCCTCGTTCTTCCCAAACATTAAAAACGATCACAGAGGCTAAAATAAAGATTATTTAATGGGTTAATAATTTAGTCCTTAATTATGTTAATCCTTCTCCTTAATCCCTCTTCCTTAATTATTTTACTAAATGGGGCGTTTAGAGTATATTAGAGTTTTAAACTAATTAAAAAGGATAGTACTTTTCTAAATCTCACCTAACTGCCACATGACGACTTAGAATAAACCACTAACTACCACATGGCAACTTTAGATGAACCACCGGTTTCCCTTTATGTATAAAGGCTAGATTTCTTGTGTATGTCTATCCACCTACTTGCCTCTGCTGTCGTTCCCCTCCAAGTGCTTCACAATATTAAATCTCTTTTTGCTAACTTTTTTTTGGGGTTCATCTAAGTATGACCAACAAAGGAACTGGTTGAAATGGAGCAAGCTTTGCTATCCTATGCCTGAAGGGAGTGTTGGTGTGAGAAGCCTGCTTGATGTCAAAAAAAATTTCCTCCTCGAACAACGGTGGCTTCTTTGCAATTCCAACTCAATCTGGGCCACTTTCATGCATGCCAAACACAAAATTGGTTCATCTCTTAGGTCTTGGAGATTCCCCTTGTGATTCTCTAGGAAATAGGAAGATATCCTCTTTATTAAAGATGTATTTCTAATCTTTGTGCGTAGAATATTGGCAAAGGTGATGTTACATTTTAGTTTGATAATTGGAATGCTGAATCTGATCTTAGGGATGTCAAACTCAAACTTAATTAGGGATTTGTATCAAAATCATAGATGAAATTTTGAGCCTGTACATCCTATTCTTGGTGAGGAACTAATATAGTTGTTGCGCAAGGCTGCTCATAACATATCTGAGGATAATGACCAGCTCCTTTGGACCTTCGAGAAGCTATCGGACATCATAACACTCACTTTTCTCTCCCTTAAAGCACTTGGAACTCTGAAATGACTCTCCAAACTAAGCTCATCTGCTGAAGGCTCATTCACAATGTTATACCTACTGATGCTACAATGAGGAGATTTCGAATGTGTTTGTTATAGTTCTCCCCATGAGAAATCTATGGATCATCTATTAATCATGGTGGCTAAATCTCTTTGGATGCATTCTGGTGCCGTATTTGTTGTTCCGTATGTTCCTCATCAGTCTGTATCTATTCGGCCTAGGTGGTGGTTTCACCTCCTCCTCCGGCTCCGCCCTCACTTTGAACAAGAGAAAATCAAGCTTTTCGGGTTAGGGAACTCGAAGCAGAATTGAGATTTGAGGCTCTCCCCTTGAAAGGCACGGTGAATTGGTGTGATGTCTGGGGCAAAATGGGTATTTTAGTTTTTATTTGCACCTGAATACAGTCAGAAGGGGTTCGTTGCATGCAAATTTTGGTCAAGAGGGGTTTCAGCACTTGATTTTTTCTGAGGGAGTGGACTGCACAACTTCTTAAATCTGGAGGGCTAACATCAATTTTCCCTATAATCAAAATAACCTTTCATGCATAATGTCAGTTCTAATTTTCTGACAACCTGACGGTCTAAAAGTCGAAAGAAGTAAGTTTGGAAGCTAGCATCATAAGCCCAACACATCACAATAAGAAGCATAGAAAACTGTAGACACATAAGGTGCATCAAAATGCGTTATTATAAGACAAATATACTTTATTCTCCTCCTGTGTAGAGTATCCATCAAACTTAAGAACATTTTTTCGCAGCCAACTTGTGCTGCAAGATGGCCATTATTTAATAAGAACCTGGATATAATTGTACTGTAATGATTGTGGAATTAGGAATCTGAATTCCAAATAGTGAAGGCTACGCCTTATGGTAATAGTGATGGTGATATTGCTGTGATGATTGTGCTGATCGTGTTGGTAGTCCTTCGCCTTGGTCTTTTCCTTGAGATGAACCGGAAGAAAAATCCTCTCTCGATATTCTTCTTCCCTTATGATCGTAATGGTCGTAATTCGACCATTGTACTTGTGCTGCTTTTGTCGATGGTTCATCGACTGAGACCCCGAACAAGAGCTTGACTAGCCTTGTTCCAAACTCTATAGTTTTGTTTAGAGATGAAGTGGAAGAAAAATTCTCTTCCTCTAATTTTATTACCCTTTTTTTGTTGGAACTCCCTGCAGTGTTTTCCAAAAGAGCTTCGGCAGAAAGTGCTCCAAGAGAGCAGACTGCGTACACCGATGCCAAGGATAATCTTGCCATGATTAATGGAACTTCCATAAATGTTCTCGCTGATGCTGTCATCATTTTCAGTGGAACTGCCAGCAAATTTCTGAGGATATTTGCCATTGATTGATGTTCTGGCTCTACTGTAAACTGTATGATGTTCGTGTAGGATTTTATAAGAGGAATTGCTCTCAAGTTTGTTTCCTTGTTAGAACTGGCAACAATATGAGGTACTTCTTGCATGACTCTTCAAGATTTCTGGGAACTTTGAAACGCTTTAAGCCTGACTCTATTTTTTTTTTTAAATAAAACTCTAAGATAACGTGATTTAAGCTAGTAATTATGCTGATGTGTCATGATCTGAACTACATAAATTGGACAATTTCATTGCCTTCTTAACAGTGGACGTAGAAATGGACAATTCATCTATAAATCAATACTCTGGAAGGATAGTATTTTTATTTGATTGTGCCAAGCATTGTAATACAATTTGAATTTTGCAATTAAAAAAAAAAAAAATCTAACACCCTCTTTACCACTAAGGAAGACATAACTAAGTGGCTAATCCTGTAACCAGGAGAAGGGTACAGCAATAATGCCAAAGAAAGGCGGCAGAGCTATAAACAAACGGTCTAAAGACAAGGTGATTAGCTCTATAGAAAAGCAAAGACTAGGGTCACTAGACTCTCACAAAAGAGGAGGACCAGAGTGACATAATTATGCTGATGTGTCGCCGCAAAATTGATTTATAGATGAATTGTCCAATTTATTTGTAAAAGATTAAATAATAGTGACACAAATAAAAAGTGTGGCAAATCATGACACATGTTTGTGTCATTAGATACACAATTAAATATAATTGAAAAATGCTAATAGTCCAACATGAATTATGTGAAGATATATTGATAGACTTAAATAATAAATTTTAGGTTTTAATTATAACAATAATTAAACATTTATGATAATGTATAAGCTAAATAACTCCATAGTTAAGTGTGCTTTGGTGAGAGTAATCGTCGGATGGATGACCTTTTGGAAAGTTACAGTGTTATATAGTGATTTACAGTGTTATATAGTGATACTCTTTATATATTTATGGTCTAGACACAACTATGTATCACTACTATTAGCACATGTATGTGTCACGAGTTTTGCGACACATATATATTTATGGTCTAGACCTTCTGGAAAGTTATAGTGTTGAATAGTGATACTTTATATATATATATATATGGTCTATACACAACTATATATCACTACTCTTAACACATATATGTGTCACGAGTTTTGTGACACATATATGTGTCACCACTCTTGACATATGTAATTGTCGTGAGTTTTGATACACATATATGTATAATAAATTTTATGACACATGTATGTATCACAAGTTTTGCAATGCATTCTTATATGTATAGAAAGATGCTTTCCACATATGTTATGCCCACACTTTTGGTATGTGTCGTGATCTATTGTTATGATACAAAAGTATGTTGCGTATGTTAAATATAGGAATAGACCCCTTTTATTTAGTCCCACATCGGATAGAGTAGAAGAATGAAACCACTCCTCTTGTATATATAGACCCCAATCTAATGAATAGATTTGCTCATTTCTCTTGATTTGCCCTATTTCTAACATGGTATCAGAGCCACTCTCTCCTCTCTCTCTCTCCAATTCCCTCATAAACCCTAACCGACACTGCTCATCAGCGCGGGTACTATTCATCAGTACTATTCACCCAGCGGCACTGTTCATTCGTCGTTAATCCTTTTTCCCTCGACAGGTCAGTCCTAGAACCGATGAGAGAAAGAGTGTATATCCACTTTGCTGAGATATATCACTGTCAATCCTTTTTTCCTCGACAGATCAGTCCTAGAACTGATGAGAGGAAGAGTGTATATCCACTTTGCTGAGATATATTACTGTCAATTCTTGTTTCCTTAGTGAAACGGGGATTTAGTTGTGATCTTACTCTCTTGTTGTGCACCAGAGGTACTGCTGAAATTTCCGCTGTGCACAATACTCAGATATTCACAATCATTTGGCTGGCAAACTAGATCTTTTTAGATCCTCAACGTCAAGTTACTATGACGACGCCTGAGATGCATTTTCATCAACAATCATTTGATGTAAAACTTGACGGTGATAACTATCGTCTCTGGTCCTACTCCCTACGAGTCATCCTTCGTAGTCGTGAGCTTTGGGGACACATCGATGGCACAACAAAACCCCCAACTAAACCAATTCCTACCGGCGATCTCACCAAGGACTCGGCTGCTCTCTCCTCTTATGAGTCCAATCTCATGACCTGGACTCTCGCTGAAAATCGTACCATCGCTGCAATCGTTCAATCCGTCTCACCCTCCATCCGCCTTCAGCTCGTACGATTCGACACTGTCATATCTCTCTGGGCATATCTCCAGTGCCTCTATACATAGTCAGATGACGCTCGGGAGTTTCAACTATACCAGGAGATATCCATGGCTACACGGGGCGATCGCTCAATCCGTGAGTTCTATACCTACATCTTCGAATCGTTGGGAACAACTTGTCACCCTTGAAACACCTCTCACTGATCCAGCTTCCAAGAACATTCACCACAACAACAGAAACAGGCAACGTCTCTTTCAATTTCTGATGAAGCTTCGATCAGAGTTTGAATCTGTTCGCAGCTAACTCATCCACCGGTCACCTAGACCAACCCTCGAAGCAGCTGTCATAGAGTTACAGGCCGAAGAAACACTCTTCACCTCAACACTCTTTCCATCAGTCCAAGCTCCATCCACACCACCCCACACTCCTTCACCCACCGTGGTCCTCCTTATCATCAGCACACCTCGTCGACGAGACAACAGCAACCCGGCCTCACCCCCACATGCAAACAATGGTGTGACATCCACAAACTCTACGGACACACTACGGATCAATGTCGCTCAAGGCCAGCTACAAGACCGCCACCAACGCCCCAGGCAACCGTAAACAAAACTTCATCAACGACACCATCATACACTGATCTCCTATAGGCGTTACATCCATCTGCCCCCTCACCTAACACAGGTTCTGCAGCTACCTCGTATGTCACTCAATCAGGGACAAAAACTAACTCATGGATCTTAGATTCGGGCGCTACACATCATCTTACGTCATCACAAATATACATCCACAAGCAAACACCCCTACCACCCATAGCCATGGTTCGCACAGCCGATGGCACACCACTACCCATGACCTCTGTAGGTCACCTACATATTAAGCCTCAATTCTCAATCCCCAACGTACATCACATCCTCAATATCCAAATGAACTTACTTTCAGTTTCACAACTCACTTCACACAACTATACTGCTACCTTCATAGCTTCATCTTGTCTTCTACAGGATCCTCGCACGGGAGAAATGGTTGGGACTTGCCGTAATATCGGTGGACTATACTACATGGACAAGCTTATCCTTCCCACTCCCACTGCATCCGTCATTCGCCTTCTTAACTCCAAACCAACCACATGGACAAGCTTATCTTTCCACAACTGGTAAATTAGGAAAATTCTCTATTGACACTTTGTCACCTTTTACCGGCTGCAAGTTGGCAAAACACTTGGCCCAACCCTTTTCAATAAACAATAAAATTACTTCAGCTTCATTTGACCTCATCCATACCGATATTTGGGGACCCTCTCCGCATCCATCTCATGGTGACAATCGTTACTACATAACATTCATTGACGATCACTCCCGTTTCACATGGGTCTACCTGATGAAAAATAAATCTAATGCATATAACATCTACAAAAACTTTGCCATCATGATCC
>JBAKGM010000365.1:27456010-27467971 GCA_037177215.1 Asparagus racemosus | reverse complement strand
AGGTGTTCATCTCTTTTTCTAAAAAGAGTATTTGCTATTATCAAATCATACGATATTACAAACTCTAAAATCGATTCACCCATATCATTTTTATCTCCACACCCAAAACCTCCATGTATCCTCTCGTATGCGTTATTATCCTTACCAATATGTCCATTAAGATTCCCTCCTATAAATAGTTTCTTTCCACATGGGATTTCTTGTGCTAATTCATCTAACCTATCCCAAAACTACTTTTTAGTACTATCAGGCAAGCCTATTTGTGGTGCGTAAGTACTAATAATATTAATCACTTCTACACCTAAAATAACTTTTATTAGCAATATTCTATCTCCAATTCTTTTTACCTCTACGACACTTTCTTTTATTATATTGTCTATAAGTATTCGCACTCCATTCCTATTCTTCTCTTTTCCTGTATACCAAAGTTTGAATCTGGTCTTTTCAATTTCTTTAGGATTTTCACCCATCTATTTAGTTTCTTGTAAGCAAATATATTTATTTTTCTTCTAAGCATGACATCCACTAATTCTATAGACTTTCCGGTAAGTGTACATATATTCTAATTAGCTAATCTAATTCTATTCTCTTATAAAAGTTTCCTACTATTTTCTCTCTTAGACCGTCCTAGTCTATACCTAATAATATTTGGTAATCTATTTGAGGAATGTAGATCCTTAGAACACCCTTGCTTACTTGTCATTACACTGGGGTGGCATCGATGTAATGCGTCGCTTCTGGGGGACGCCTTAGCAAACCCCCCTTGCTTATTTATCATTGCATCAGGGTGGTATCGATGCAACACGTCGCGGTGGGAAAGCCCCAACGAATATATTATAGGACTCATTTTCATAGGGATTCGACTATGTTTTACGCTGGCTATCGATTACCTAACGTGACCCTCCTCCTTTATCCTAACTTAGGACAGGCAGTGCTGGCAATTAAAGCACAGTACTAGCGGAGTTTACTTTCTTCTTTAACATAAGTCACTATTAAAAATTTTCACTAGTAATTGCTGATGTTGCAAGATTTTTTAGTTATTTTCTTGTTTTGTTGCTGACTAGGTGCTGATTGGATCCTGAAAAGTTTACAAATAACCTCTTAAAAATTACAAATAGTTTCTTGAAAATTTTAAACATTTCAAAAACCCTCGAAAATTTTAAAAATAACAAACAATCGCCTGAAAAGCTTTACTAACAACCCCAAAAAGTTTTCATAATTACAAATAGCAGCCTAAATTATAAAAAAAACAAAATAAATTACAAATAGCCCCCTAAAGTTTTAAAAATTACAAATACCTCTTGAAATTTTTACAAGCAACTGTAGAAAGGAGTTTGCAAATAGGCCCTTAAAATCAAGAATTATAAATAACCCCCCTAAAAGTTTACATACAACACCTTGAAAGTTTGTAATTAGAGGGTTCTCTTTAATGTTCCATATTTTCACATGGTTATTTGTAAAAGATTTAGGTGGTTGTTTGTACTTTTTGAGAAGAAAAAAATTTGGTTGGGAGGAGGGAGGGAGGGGCGCTGTTAGTAATGTTTAAAATTGTTTAAGAAACTATTTATAATTTTAAAATTTTATAGAGGGATATTTGTAATTTTCTAAAATTTTAGGATCGGCTCAGCATCCGGTCAACAAAGAAAAAAGAAAATAACTAAAACAATTCCATCAAATCAACAATTACTAACTACAAAATTCAAAAAGGATATACGTTGATTCTAGAAGCAACTTTAAAGACCTTGTTTGATGACTTCTAAAGCTTACGGACCTAAAACATTAAGGATCTGTATAGAACTTTTGCCTTTTTGTAATATCCTATTTTCCATTTTTTTCTCTTTTGGGTTTTTTAAATATTAGTCCGTCAAGCCTTCAATAATTTCATATTAGTCCCTCAAATCTTTGAAATTGCTAAGACGTCCCTAAAATCATAAGAGGTCTTGTAAATTGGCCCCTCAATGACTAAGATGCCCCAAAAAACTAAGATATATGAACTTAGTTGTTTTCCGGGGGGGAGGAGAAATTAAGGACATTTTGATTGTTGAGGGACCAATGTGCAAGGTGAGGGGCAAAAATAGATTTGCATTTGGTGGAGAGTTTTTAGAGGGGAGCTAGAGTGAGGTGAGGTGAGCTGAGTGACCCTTAAATCTTCGAAATTGCTCATACATCCCTCAAATTCTAAGGGGTCTTGCAAATTGGTCCCTCAACTACTAAGATGTCCCTAAAAGCTAAGGTATGTGAACCCAGGTGGTTTTGGACATAAAAGAAAAAATAAAAAATAAAAAAATATTTTGATCTTTGAAGGACCAATGTGCAAGGTGAGGGAGAACAAATAGATTTGCATTTAGTAAGGAGTTTTCGAAGGGAAGCTAGAGTGAGGTGAGAGAAGGGATAACACAATTGATGTAAAATGTTAGAGAAATAAAAATCACCTCAAAACATTTTTGATAACCCAGCTTGAAATCAGGTCAACATCCTTCCCTTAGCTGCCCTCCAACAAATCTCATCGTATGCAAAATTCATGAAGAATTTATGCACTAAGAAAATAGCTATCAATGTTCCCAAAAAAAATCTTTTTAGCTACTAATATCAATGACATTATTCAAAGTCAATGCCCTTTAAATATAATGATCCTGGTTGTTTTATTGCTTCATGTGGCATAGGAAGCACCTTCATTGATAAGGTATTTTTAGACTTAGGAGCTAATATGAATCTTCTTTTTTATTTTGTCTATCAACGGATAGAGGTAGGCGAATTGAAACCAACTAGATGCACCCTCTAATTAGCTGATAGATATGTGAAGATACCCAAGGGAGAGATAGGATATTTTGATTAAGGTTAGAGAGTTCATATTTCCTGTTGATTTCATAGTCTTGAAAACGCAACCCATTTCCAATCTCAAGTGTGATTCCAGTCATTATAGGAAGATCGTTCTTAGTCACTTAAAATGCTCTGATTAACTATAGAACCGATCAAATGAAGTTAATCTTTGGGAATATGACTGTTGATCTCAACATCTTTAATCTAGGGAAACAACTAAGCGATTTGTCAGATCAAACTTTAGAAGTGAACTTCATTCAATGAATATCGAACGAACAGTTGGAAGAAGAGTGTGAGTCAGATCATAGTTTATCTGACTTGAGTTTTGAGGAAATCTTTGATGAAGAAGTTAAGCTGTTAGAAGAGTTAGATCACCAGGTAGATCATGTATCTACACTGAGATGACAACATGAACATTTAGATATAGAACCTCATATCCAACTTCATCCATCAATAAATGAACCCCTAAGCTAGAACCCAAACTTTTATCTTAAAATCTAGAGTACACTTCTTATGGGAGAATGAGATCCTACCAGTCATTGCTACTTCTGACTTGACAACCGGTTAAAAAGAAACCCCACTAAGATGTTTTAAGAGAAAATAGGGAAGCCATTTGGTGGACCATGGCTAATATCAAAGAGATTAGTCCAACTATTGTTCAATACATAATCCATTTGATATATGATACCAAACCTACCAGGGATACCTAGCGTAGGTTAAAACCCAGTGATGAAAAGCAATTAGGAAAGATATTCTGAAATGTCTTAATAATAGGATCATTTATACCATTGTTAATAGTTCTCGGGCAAGCCTAGTCCAGGTTGTTCCTAAAAAGTCAGGAATTACAGTGATCCAGAATGAGGCTAATGAGTTAGTTCCCACTCAAAGCTAAACCTGATGGCGAGTCTGCATCAATTATAGAAAACTCAACTTAACCACACAGAAAGATCATTTCTCTCTTCCTTTCATAGGCCAAATGCTTAAATGTTTAGTAGGTCATAATTTCTACTATTTTGTAGATGAATATTCAAGTTATAATCAAATCCTATTGCTCCTAAAGATCACGATGAAACTACTTTCACATGCCTGTATGGAACTTTTGCTTACCGTCACATGCCTTTTGGGTTATGCAATGCTCTTGCCATATTCAAACACTGCATGGTCAGCATCTTTTCTAGTATAGTTGAGCGATTCTTGACGATGTTTATGGATGATATTTTAATTTTTGGTGACACATTTTCTGAGTGTTTGTATCATCTCAAACTTTTCCTAGTACCGTGTAAGGAGAAAAATATGACTCTTACTTGGGAGAAATATCACTTCATGATCAAATATCTAATTGTCTTAGGGCATATGGTTTCCAATGAGGGAATAGAGGTTAACAAAACTAAGGTAGATCTCATTTCTAGCCTTCCTCCTCCTAAAAATATTAAGAATGTCAGATTATTCATCGATCACGTTGGTTTTTACAGATAGCTCATCAAAGGCTTTAGCAAAATTGCTAGGCCTATGACCAATCTTTTAGCCAAGGACACACCATTTTAATTCTTCCCTGAATGCCTTAAGTCATTTGATCACCTAAAGAAGGAACTAACCATAGTTCCTATCATTCACGCACCAGATTTGACCCTACCCTTTGAGTTAATGTCTAATTCATTCGGTTTTGTAATTAGTGCTGTCTTAGGATAATGATTAGGTAGAAAGCTTCATCTGATTTACTCTGCAAGTAGGATACTGAATGAAGCATAACAAAACTACTCCGTCACTGAGGAGTTTTTAACTGTTATTTTTATTTTAGAGAAATTTAGGTCCTATATTATTGGGTCCCATCGAGGTTTACATTGATCATACCGCACTGACGTATCTTTGACCAAGAAAGATGCTAAAGCACGGTTTATTAGATGATACTCTTTCTTTAAGAGTTTGATATGCAAGTTCTTAATAGGAGAGGAGTAGATAACCCTATAGCAGATGACTTGTCCAGGCTCCCTAATGCACCACATCCAATGTTTCAATAAATGATCATTTTCCTAATAAACAATTCCTACAAGTCAAGTCAGTACCGTGGTTTGTAGATATTGTGAACTATTTGGTAACAAAAGAGCTCCTTTCTCATTAGTCTAAATAAGATAGATCTCATTTTCTCTCTCAAATGAAATATTTCTACTAGGATGATCCCTACCTATTCATGTTTTATCCTGAATAGATCTTTAAAAGATGCATTCCAAGTGATGAAACTAGAAGTGTTCTTTCTTTTTGCTATGAACAAGCTTATAAGGACCACTTTGGTTCGAGAAAACCCACTAAGAAAGTTCTTCAATGTGGGCTATACTAGCACAGTTTGTTCAAAGATGTCTATGGGTTCTGTAAAGCGTGTAATTGTTGTTAGCTTTTAGAAAGAACCAATAGAAAAAGTATGATATCCTTACGCTAATTCTCACTGTTGAGCTTTTTGATGTATGGGGTATAGATTTCATGAGTCCATTTCTAATCTCTTATGAAAATTCATGCATTCTAGTGGTTTAGAATACATGTCAAAATGGGCTGAATTGGTGGCATGCAAAAACTAATAACAACAAGACAGTTGTAAAATTTCTCAAAGAGAATACCTTTTACAGATTGGAGTGCCACGTGCTATCATTAGTAACAACGGTACATATTTTGTAACCATTCTTTTTGAACCTTTAATGAGGAAATACTCAATCACTCATAAGTTATCCGCTCCTTATCATCCCCAAACTAGTGGACAAGTTGAGGTCACCAATAAACAAATCAAATAAATTTTTAAAAAAACTATAAATCAAAATAGAAAAGATTGGTCTATCAGATTGAGCGATGCTTTATGGACCTATCAAACTGCTCTTAAGATAAATCTGGGAATGTCTCCATATAGGCTACTTTTCGGAAAGGCATGTCACCTTCCAATTGAACTTTAACATCGAGCACTGCTGGCAATCAAATAGCTTAATTTCAATTTAGACTTAGCAAGTCAGACAAGAATGCTCCAAATAAATGAATTGGAAAAGATCGGAAATGATGCATATACAAATTCAAAGTTTTATAAAGGGAAAACAAAGATTTTCACGGTCACTCAATATTACAAAAAATTTTACACAAGGGCAAAACGTTCTGCTGTATATCTCAAATGTTCATCTTTTTCCAAAATAATCATAGATTAAATTCTTCTTCTACCAATTAGTTCTCTAGTTGATTTTTCTAAACATGATCATTTTAAGCATAAAGAGAGAAATCCATAAGCTTTAAAAGAAATTAAACTAATTTTATATAATCCTAGATTTCCTACAAGAAGTAGTTGCCCCTTTTAAAAATAAAAATATACACTAATAATCATAAAAGAACAAGAAGTAAATCTAAACTGTAAATAATAGAAGAAAGAAATAGAAAATCAAAGCAATAAAGAGCAAGAAAATAAATCTGCTCTATAAAGTATGAAGAAAATTTACACTACAACCATGAAATAAATCTAATCTACCAAACATGAAATAAAAGCAAGAAAATAAAATCCTAAAATATGTATTTCTAAAATAAGAAAATAAAAGAGGAAAATAAAAACTTACATTACAAGGGGTTAGCCCATTGAAGGCAAAGCTTCATTTTCATCATCAAAGAAAAAGAAAAGCAAATTAAAAAGGAGGGAAAATGAGTTCTGCATCACAACCTAGCGTGCACACCTAGAAACCTAAGACTCAATGAAGAGTTCACACTTTGACCTAACTGGACACTCATGCGTCTAATGTAGTGGTGACAAGTGCGCTAATTATATCTTCTCATTCTACTAAAGTTCTGTTTGATTCTGGATCTATGCGTTCATTTGTATCACCACACTTTGCACATAGATTAAGTGTACTACCTAAGTTGCTTGAGTTTAAACTATCTGTTGCTACACCTGCTGGACTTTGTTTAGTAGCTAATATGCTACGTAAAGGTTGTGATGTTAGAATCGAAGAAAAAAAAGCCTTCTAGCAGACTTGACATTATTAGATATGTATGGCCTTGATGTGATTCTTGGGATGGATTGGTTAGCCACCCATCATGCATCAATTAATTGTATGAACCTAAAATTTGATCCTAGATAAGTGTGGACAAGGAGTGAAATAGAATGTGTAAAGATATAGTGAGAGATTTGTGACAAAAATAAAAATCTAAAATAAGGGAGGAGAAAGAAAGGTGGAAACAAAGAAATAAAAGAGAAAATTAAAAAGAAAAAAAGAATGAAAATAAGAGAAAAGAAGGGATTAGGAAGAAGAAAAAAAATGAATAAGATAAAATCAAGAAGCGGGAAACTAAGAGAGGAGGAGAAAAATCAAATCAAGAAAAATTAGTGGAAAAATAAGTGTAAAAGTTAGCAATTTAGAATTGAATCCACTAGTCAATTTCAATTAGGATTTATAAACTACTCTCTTTTTATCACATTTTACTTTATATTCACTAAGCTTAGACTATTAAAACACTTCAGGAAAGAATAACCTAGTAAATTATCATCCAAGAAAAATCATCATTCATAAAAAGAACGAGCAACTAGATAGTAATTCTAGAATTCATGAACATAACCTATCAAACCACTCAAGATAAGCATAGATTATCAAATTCTTCTTCTACCAATTAGTTCTCTAGTTGATTATTATAAACATGATCATTTTAAGCACAAGAGAGTAATTCACAAATTATAAAATAAATCAAACTAGTTTCATAAAATTCTAGAATTCCTACAATATTTTAGTTGCACATTACAGAAATTAAAAACAAAGAAATAAAATATAAACTAGAGAGTGTGAAAGAAAGAGAATAAAGAAAATAAGAAAAATAATAACTAATTACAAAAAAAGAATAAGAATAAGCAAATAAGATCTAAACTATGAACATAAAAATAAATCTAAATTACAAAAACAAAAGAACATAAAAGAATATCTACATTATGCAAGAAAATAAATCTATACTATAAAATAAAAATGCAAGAAAATAATAAAAGAATATGAGAGTAAATCTACTCTACAAGGCATCAAAATAAATCTAATCTACTAAAAAAAAGAAAATAAAATTCTAAAACATGAATATCTAAACAAGAAAATAAGAGAAAAAGGAAAACTTATATTGCAAGAGGGTTCTAGCCCCTTGAAGGCAAATCTCCATCTCCATCTCCATCTTCATCTTCATCAACTAATAAAGAGAAGAAAAGAAAAATATGAAGAAGTGAAAAATGTCTTCTAGTAATTGCAAACAAAGTTTATAATTTTAGAAGGTCTTCTCAATTAAGAGTGACCCTCCTCTCCAAATGGAGTTTTTATAAAAGTTTTCACACTCAAACACTCATTCTCTATCCTTATTTATAGAATATTATAATCATTATTAGCCCTTAGATTAGACTTAATCCCCAAGTTATACAGTTTCAGCCTTTGGTTTGTAACTGCATATTTAGTATCGATACTGTATCGATACTCCTATCGATACTCGTATCGATACTTCGTCAGCTTCTGCTCCTTAGCCGAATTTCTCTTGTGTGTGTGGGCTTGGGCTTCTTGGGCTTAAACGAGAATTGAAAGATGAGATATTTGAGTTCTTTTGGGATCTTATTCTTGAATCTTTTATTTCCTACAAATTAAGATAACAACGTTTATTAGCAGATATTTTATTCAAATAAAATAGATAATAAGGGTATAAAAGTGCAATATAATGTGATGATCACTCACGCCTACACTCAAGTTCAGACAATCCATTATATCTCTTTTATATAGTTCCGTTGGCCTCTTCTCTCTTTCATCGGACACTTCATCATCTGAGCTGCTCAAACTTCTCACCTCATCACTTGGAGAGTATTCTAAATCAATAGTATCCGCATCTGACTCCACAAACTATTCTTCTTTGTTGGACTTATGATTGATTTTGGGGTTGCTCTTCTTGTTGGACTTGTGACTAATTTGGACGTTCTTCTTCTAGTTGGACATGTGACTGATTTTGGGGTTGCTCTTCTCATTGTCCATGAGCATCTCCAATATGTGCATGAAGCCATGATGGTACATCCTCATCACCAATATAATCCTTAAATTGCTCATTGTCAATAACACTTTCTTGTGTAGCCGAAAAATCTAATCTCTCTTTGATTCAAGTCTCCAAATTGACTTTCCTCTCTTTATCTTTTGCAACTCTAATATCCTCTTAAAAATCTCATTCATCATCGTCAAGAGTTTGTTTTTTCTTCTCACAACACATTTCTTTCTTCTTAGTCTTATCACTGTTTGCTATTTTGATGGAAATACTGCAATCAGATTTGAAGAAGTTAACTCAATAATAGTTGTCTTCCCTTTATGTACTATAGATTGAGTCAATGGAGTAAGTAGTACACCATCATTTGCATCTTTAGCACCATGATCAGCATATATTATAAATTTATGATTAATATTATGGGCATTCACCTCATCCAACGTAGTTGAATCATTGTAGATATGCACAAGTCCAATATCCATATTCTTCCCTGGAAGCTTGGAGTACACTGCATAGTTCCCATCTTGATAATGCAAGTCATCCCTCATTATATAGTTGATCTCAAGCAATGACATTTCATCTGGGTCCGCATCAAAGTAATGGACATCTCCACCGACATAGACTTTTCTTCCGTCGATCGTCATAATTTTTTCTTCGTGATGCAACTCAAATGTTTGTATCATCCTATAGTAGTGACCAAAAATAGTTACCATGTGTTCTCATTAGACATAGTAAAGAGAATGCAAAATTATGATGCTTAGGTTCATTGAATTATCTCGTTGAACATGTGATGTGCATGACTAATCTAAGCTTTTTTTTTTCTTTGAGATCAAGAACCAGTAATACCTCTTCTTACAATGGAAACACCCTTTAATAAGAAAAGGAAATGAAAGATAACACAATGCTTGACAGCAGGGACTATTGTTCAGCGAGATCATCATTTTTTGATCCAATATGGCAAACTCTTTGGACACTGCAAAAATAAGTACAACATAGATATAAATATCCCCACATCAGGAAGAAAAAGGTATGCAAGTACAAAATTCTAGAATCCCTTTAGTTTATTTTTTGTCTGCAAAATACAAACTTAAGCATTAGAGGGAAATGTCAGAAAATAACGCTGGCACTCATCTTATGCAATGAAATTGACAAATATTATGGCTTGAAGTATGTACTTGTTTTCAACAACTAGTTTCACAATTCAACCAATTGCTCAATTAGAAGTTTACAATTAGAAATTTCTTTGACATTAATAAAAAATTACAACCATTCATATATTTAATTGACACAATTAATTAATAACGATAACATTATAAAATCCCCTTATTTTAGAGCTGCAGTCTTTTTTACTGCAAACTGACATTACATCTGCAGCATTTTATTCTTCACATGCGAGATTTCATTCTAGTACTCGTGCCCTGGTACATCACCTTCGTCAGCTTGCTGACACCCATACTTGCAACTGGAGAGCTCTTGCGTGCATTCACTTATACAAAATGCCTGGTCATCGCCAGAAGGAATATGGAGGCAGCTGTCCACGACGCATTCGCTCACAGAGTTCTCACATTCTTGCTCGCACGTCTCAAAGGACTTGCGTGGACACGGCACATATGGCTCTGGTGCACCAATAGGCGGGTAAATCGGTGCACCAATAGGTGGGTCAATCGGAGGTTCGGCTACTTTAAAGCGCGGTGCAGGTTCTCCTGCAAGAATGGTTCGTGCATCGGTTGTTGAGGTTGAGGCCGCAATGATGAAGACTGCGAGTAAGAAGAGAAATGGGAGAGTCTTTGAGATTGCCATTTCCAATTTATGTCTAGCAAATGCTTAGCTATGCAACTGAATGTACGAGGGTTATATATAGGAAGTGAAGTTGTTTGCGTTTGGAATTATGATTTCAGTGTTGTAAGCACTTGTTGCATGGGCACTGTGCTCATTGAGGATATTGCGCTGCATGTTCTGTCTCATGTATGTTGTGTGGTTAATTAATGTGTCTGTCATCTGTATTGTGTGTTGTTTTATGTTTGTTGCGTGCTGAACAAAAACTGCAATTGGTGGAAGTGTAGAGAAATTTGTAATAAATTCCATAAATTTATGGAGGATTGGGGGCATGTTCGAACTCACTAGGTTGAGCTTGAAATTTTAGGCTCATCAGGGACTTGAAATGATCAATTGAGCTTTATAATCGTGATCAACATTCCAGTGTTGGGGTGGCCACGCCCCGCACACCCCTCCAACACCCCCCCCCCCCCCCCAAACCCCCTAACAAACTAACGTATGTATACGGGGTTTTCCCATATTAGTCCCCCACATCTTTCATATATTCGAATTAATCCCCCCAAAATCTTTCATATTTGAAATTAGTCTCCCAAATCTTCGTATTTGAAATTAGTCTCCGAATCTTTCATATTCAAAATTGGTCTTCCACATCCGTGAAGTATTTTGAAATTAGTCCATTTGTAATAATTGCTATCCTCATTGTTAATGGCCATTGCATAGTGGCTTAATTATGAAATCAATCACAATCAACATCAAAGTCCACCAAACTCAAGTTCAAAATCAGTCGATTTAAGTAAAAATACACACATTTTTCGTGTGTTTTTCTTTGTATTTCAAGTAGTATGGGGAAATGAGGTTTTAATGTACATATATAATTTTGCATTTAACAGTAGAATTGTGAAATGAGGTATACATTTTAATGTGGATTTACAGTTTGTGATGGAACTGTAAAATGGAGTTATTCCAATTTCATGAAGTTTTACATTAAGAAGTACATATGTGAAATCAGTTTTCTATATTCATGTAATTTTTCAGCTATTTTATAAATATGATAGTTAAAGTTGCTTCAATTTCTTGTTATTATTATATGAAATAAGTTTATGGTATAATTTATAGTATATTCTCATTTTGTTAAGTTTCATAATGATTATAATTTGTAGTTTGTGGTTATGGAAAAGCCAACTACATTGGTACATTTTTAAAAAGAAACTTCACAAAATTGAAGAAAGTTGATTCGACAATAAGTGCATATGTTAAAATGATGTAAGTATTTACCTAAAAAAGTTATTTGTGGTGTGGGGGGGGGGGGGGGGGGGGGGGGGGGGGGGGGGGGGGGGGGGGGGGGGGGGGGGGGGGGGGGGGGGG